>CM052365.1:6643503-7198351 GCA_028551485.1 Casuarina cunninghamiana
CTCTCAAATCATAATTACCTTATCCGGAGGATTATTGTGTATATTTGCAACAAAATTTACGTAAATTTGTAAGACATTCACACACTTCTCTTGACAGAAAGCCATTACTGTCAAAGAATAAATAGTCATTTACAAATATTACAGAGGCATGCTAAACCAATGCGATCAAAACATGCTAGTGTTCATCATTCCTTCTCAAGGATACAAGGGAGGTGCTTAAACACTTTGACACCTCCTCTCTCTACGTATAACGTGGGAAAAGGATGCACAAAATGTTCAGATTGTAGGAACCAGAGATGTTCCATTGCCTTGTTGGGTATCTACAAAATCCCTCTTCCCAGTATTGTTGGTTGAGTAGACCAACTTGAGAGCTGTAGTGGCCAAAGGCTTGCAATATCTCACCGAATTGTAGTTCTTCCCAAAAAGGATGCCCCAATCTCGCTCTCCCTACTCTGCATTATCAGTAACATCCATATATGAGTTGCTTATATATTCTCGCGGAATGGATTCCAAGGCACAAAAAATGTAGAGAAAAAGCATGAAGCAATTAGATATTATAAGTGAATTTCCACTATTTCCATACTTTTTCAATGTAAGTATGTAGTAAGTTATATTGCAACAAATATTTATAGGAGTTTTAGAATTTTTCAAATCTTATTTCTAAGCCTAAGTGATGGATGATCAATTGATCTATATTTGTACTATAAATTTTGGGATATATAAAATGCATAACATTTCACAGAAGTAAAAGAAAAGGTACATGATAATCATATTAGTGCCACATGGGTGCACCGGCCATTCTTGCACAAGGGGTGATATCTATTAGAAGTGAGATTCAATTTTTGAGGTTAATTTTATTTTATCATTATCAAATGTAATCTAACAAAGTGGGGGAGGACAAAACTTCAAATCTTTGGTGATGGTATAATTTTACAAACTACCAAAGTTTGGATTCAGCTAATAAATCATTTACCTGTGATTTTGCAGAAGGGAATACATTCCAAAATCTAAGTGTTTCATCTCCAGCTCCAGTGACAATAGTCTGAAACAATAATGATTACCATAGTAAAGAAAAAAACAATATAAACATGCAGGAAATTTTAATTTACAGCACTTGACTTTTTATTTCCAGGCAAGATGAAACTACCTGTCCATCAGGTGATATGGCAAGATAGAGAACTCGATAGCTATGACCTGTGAGAGTTGCCAACTGCAATAGGAGACAAAAGTGGCAATATTAAAGATTAATAATAGACGACAAGAAACTGATAAGACATAGAATAGACGACAAGAAACTGGTAAGATATAGATGCACAACGCATATGCTCTATACCTTTGACATGGCAGGATATCTCCAAACAATTATTTGATTTTGAGAGTATCCATGGGTGCTGACAAGTTCATTGACATTCTTGGACCACACAAGATTGCATACCTGCCATATGCACAGCAGAAATCAGTCTTAAATACAGATAGACAGGACAAGTTAAAAGAAGAAAGTGGGAGAGTATGCGGAAACTGATGCACATTCTCATCTTTTGCATTTGAGCCTTGTATTGGGCCACTTTTATTTGTATTTTCTAATTTATTATTCTTGCTGTATTTACATGTGTATAACTCCTCTTATTTATACAGCCGATGTGTATTGTACAGGGTGAGGATTAGCCGGTTTTGGAACTGCCTTTAGTAACTTTTGTCCACAGACATTTGAGCTTTTTATGACAGAATATTCAAAGCCTTTGGACATCACAAATCTTTTGAGTAATGTCCCTAAAACGTGACTGCCTTTGATCTGTTAACCGCTGCGGAGATCCGTTTCCTGCTTTTCACAGAAAGGGTGGGGGGTGGGGGTTGAATCTATTCAATTACTTGTACACCTGTTTTATGGAAACATTTTTGTTGTCTTTCTTTACCATTCGTTCCTCACCAATAAGCCAACATATTGAGAGAGTAACTGAATGACATATCCAAGGGGACCAGTATTCAGGGCTCTATAGACCTATATAAACTTGAAAGGAATAACAGCTTTACTAACATTCATGCATAATTAACAAATCTTATCAAAGTTAGGTTACAAAACAGAAACCCACCCTTTTCAATTTTCCTATGTCTCATAATGGGAAAACTAACTGAAAGCAAAATCAATGATTCCAAAAATGTAAAATCAGTTGAACTATCCATTGAAGATCTAGGGCTAAGCTAGTACGTATTCTGAAGAAAAAAGAGAAAAGAGAAAAGAAGGTATACTGCAGTTAGTTTAGTCCCTTATTTTTATGACTAACCTACACTATACAAAGACATAGGACCAAGGCTGCACTCCTTGTTATACCAGTTATCACGTGTACAGCTGGGAACCATAGGCCCCAAAACCTAAGGTTTCGCTGCATGCTTAAGTCTATGGAGGCTACTGGCTTAACACCCATCTCTAAAATCTGATTTTTAAAATCAACCCTGAATATCTGCTCTCTTGCACTTATTCAACTCTCCAAAAGGGAAAAAGAATCCTTCAATCTACTCCAACTATCAAGCAGAAAAAAGTTGACATGTATCAACTCACTCTACAAAATTTATTCTGCCTTTATCACCTATCAGAGATATCATGAAACTTAAAATAGATTTAAGTGCCGAAAAACGAAGAAAGAAGGCAGCTAATCAGGGACATCCTTCAGGCATCAGCTTTCATGACAGCTCTTTTGCAATTCTCTCTCAAAAGGTTGTACATTTACATCCTTAAATGCAGTAGAACGGTTTTGTGGTAACACTTAATTTCAGCAGTATGTGGAAGACTTATATGATTATGTATTTTAATGTTGCAAACTACTAAAGGTTAGTAAAAACACCCGTTCTCTGGACCACGAGAGAGAAACAGAGAAAGAAGAACATTGCTGTCCCAATCTTAATTGTTGCGACAAGAAAGTGAACCACAACTGAGAGAACAGATCCAACAATTCCTCGCGTATAACAGACCAGACCCAATTAAAAATAATGTCAACATGAAAGAAACAAAAATGACAAGCGGATTACCTGGCTTCCAGTATCCATGCAGCTCAACTGAGAGTTTGTGGTTGTATTCCAGAAACGAATACATCGATCGGCAGTTCCTCCTCCAGATGCAAGTAGTCCATGAACGTGAGGAGACCATGCAATTGCTTTTACTGCTGCAGTATGCTCAGAGTATCTAAGCACAGGCTGGGTTGAATTTTGATTCCAAACAAATAGCTGCACATATGTCAGAAAAATTGTTAGTCAAGGATACAGAAAGCATGAACAAATACCTGTTAAAGGCAATGAATCAGGAAAAAAAAAAAAGAAGAGAAATATGTTTATCACATACTCTATTATCATTGCCACCAGATGCTAGCTCACGATTATCATAGGACCATTTTAATCCACAAACCTACAACACAAATCAATTGATATTTAATCTGGGAACAAACTTTAGATACAGAGGAATTCCATGAAAAAAAAGAAGAAGGAAAAAACAGCGGATATATGTTTGGAAGTTCAGCAATTACGTAAATAAAGAAGATTTATCTGAAAGCAGGGTATATTTGCTGAGTGAACTCCAAAAGGAAAAGTAACAGGAAATGTAAACTTCAATTCACCAAATGTTAGATGAAGCTGAACAAGATGTTAAAGAATCTGACCTCTGACTTGTGTCCAGAGAGTTTACTGACAAAATCTTCTTGAGCACGCATATCGCGTTGGAAAATACTCTTATCTCGGCCACCAGAAGACAAAAGAGTAGAACTCCAGGCTAAGGCCCCCACACGTAATCGGTGACCCTCCATAGTTCTAATTGTCTTGCAGCGAGATGCATCCCAAATCTGTGCGGAAGTTAGTTGAACCAATCAGCTAAATATGGCAGGTACCACATTTTAGACCAAACATTAGATAATAACACAAGAAGATAGGAAGACTTCAATCGACTAGTGACAGCTTGAATAAAATGCACTCTATAAAACAGCCAAAGAAAAAACCAAAAAAATCAAGAAGAAGATGACTGCTTTAGTTTATTCTCTTCCCAGGATGACTGAAGAAGAGCAGGCCTAAGAAGCCCCCTGATGGGGGCCTTGCTGTCATAATGGCCATTCTGTCACCAATGAATTCTAGTCACTCTTGCAAGTCCTAACGTAGCTCTCAAAACGCAGCATCAAGGGTAAAAGTGAATCCTATTCCCATTCAACAGTTGCATCCGCAATCGTTTATGGTTTCAAGTTCATGAAAAAGCTTCAAGTTATAAGCACTAATGATTACTTCATCCCTAATAAAACACTCCTTTAAATTATGCTCCAATTGGCAAAACAAAATAAAATTAAACCCTGTTCGTTCACTGAGAAATAAAAATAAAAATTGAAGACAATAGGTTCGCACTATCTAAACCGCCTCTAACCTGGACTTTTCCATTGCTGGTTCCAACAGCAAGATGTGTACCACGCTGAGCCCACCCCACCGAACAGACACTGTCATTCATTCCCAAGTCACACAACTTGGTTACCTGCGCGTAGCATGAAAAGAAACATCAAAAAATGCCATGAATTCAAAATTGTGATGCAAAATATTCACCATGCGATGCACTCGAAAAAGAAAGAGAAAAGGAAAGAAATTTAACGGAAAAAGAAGCTCACCTTGCTACTGCATGCGTTCCACAAGTAAACGCAATTTCCCAACCCCACCGCCAACACATTATGCGAAGACCAATCGACTAAATTGAGATAAAAATCGTCTTGCAACGCCGGCGCGTCCAATACCTACCAAAACCACCAACATCAACATAAGCACCACGAATTCCAGTTCACAAAATCCACCATTAAACACAAATATCAAAATTAAAGCAAGAATGTACCTTATAAGGCGACTTTGGTATCTTCCGTGGAGCCTTTACGGGGCAATGATTATCCCCGGAAACGGCATCATAAGTCTCCCGTGGAAAAACGGAGGACAAGGGCCGGCGAGTCTCAGTCTGATACCGGAAGATATTCCGGCTTGGTGGATTCATCCACTCGTTTCTGTTCTCAGGCGTGGTAGGTGAGCCGCTGCCAGATTCGGGGCCAAAAAGCACAGAGCGAAGTAGCTTGGAATATACACTGTCCTCTGGACGCTCTGGTGGGAGGTGGAAGAGATCAAAGTTGGAACCCGTCCTGGACGGAATGAACCTGTCGAAGTAGATCGTCTTCGACGGCGCTCGGCGGTGGTTCTTGTTGAGCAGACGATCAATGTTCTGCGAACGAGTTAACTCCTCCTCGGACCTCGTGGAAGCAAGACCCGGCCCCGATGAGCCAATGGGTAATCTCTGAGCCGTGGGATTGTCCATAGAAACCAAAGAAAAACAGAACCCCTCGAGATTTGGAGAAGTTTTCAGAGGAATAGAATCTGAAGAGGAAACAAGCCCCCTTGGTCTGCTGGGTGTGTAAAAGACAGTGAGAGCTGAGGTTTGAGGTCTCCTAATCGACAAGGTTTTCTCAGATGTAACCAGAGTTCGTTCAGAATTGAGGAAAGCCAGCTGTTATCTTTCCCGGGAAGTTTTGTGGTACCGAGGACGGAAAGCCAAACCACCTGTAATAATGCATGGATCCTCGTCGGTCTGGGCCTGACCCAGTCCCAACCCTCTCGGGATTTCCTGTTCCCAGGAAACAGAGGCCCATAGACCTGTCGAGAAAAAGAAGAAAGCAAAAGAGGAGGGATAAGGTACAGCTAGACGTTGAAGGTTTTCATTAAAAATAGTATGAAATAAGTGTTATTTTGTTAAATCTTACTTGAAATAATTTTTATAGGAAAAAAATTTCTCAATTTGAATTTTGTATATAATTACATTTTTACATATAATATTAAAGTTTAGGTTTAAATATAATATATGTTTATTTGTAGATAATATATTCTTATGAAATTACTTTTTCACATTTGGGATAAAGTAAAGTGTTAAATAATATGACATAAACTTTAAAATATCTAAATTTTGTTTAAAACCCTTTTTACAAGGAAGAAATACCCTACTCTTAAACTAATTTTTGGATAAGATTAACTTTTGTCTTTTTAATAATCTTCACTTTTTATTTTGTTATTGTGTTTCAAGATAGGTGTTCGCATATGCATAGATCCTCGGCATTTTGTGTTTGGCTGCCAAGAAACATAAGGGGAAAGAAAATAACGAAGAGAGAGAGTGAGAGAGAGGAAAAAAAAGAAATGCCAAAAAAGAAGAAGCTTTTTGTTTTTGTTCCTTTATTATATTTTAAGACAGGTATGACTTTATTTTCCTTAATGTATTTTCATATTTGCATGTCTGATGGATTTGGATGGGAGGGATTGGAATTGACTAGTGTAATCAATGCATTATGCTGGTTGGTTTTGTAAAAACTTTACATATGATAAAGAAACTAAAGCTTAAGAAAGCCACGGAAATGTATGAGAAAAATGTGAAAATAATTTGGAGGTTATGGTATATAGGATATAATGAATTGGTGGGTGCTGTAGTTAAACATGCGCAAACATAGTTTGTAGTGCACATAGGGGTTCGCGTATGTCTAGTGGAGTGGCAAAGTGGTGGATAAGCCATGCTCTTTAGTCAAGTAGGTAAAATATATGATGATGGCTGGGTATCGAGAAAAGGTTTAGGTGGATCTTCAAGTAGCATATGGATGAGTTGGTTGACCTACCAGAGAAGGTGCTAGAGCGGTGGCATAAGATCCTTAGACTGGAATGTGATTAGATGTACGCTTAAGTTGCTAAGAGGGCTCTGTCCACTGTGAGGAAAAGAAAAACTGACACTCATAGCAAATCACATCCTAACTAACAAAGAATATTTTGTTAAAAAGGTCATGTTATGGTATGCTTTTTGAAGAAAAGGATAAGTCATGAAGTTATAGGAAATGACTTTAGGAGCAAATTTTTCACTATGAGCTAAGGTGATGGTATAACATTGACAACTAAAAGCAAATAGATGAAAGATGAAAGGTGAAAGGTGCTTATCATACAAACATTCATAAGGAGGACAACAGGAGATGACTATTGCAAACAAATAACTAACAATATAAGTGATTGTGAAAACACACTCTTCCAAAAGTGAGGAGGAATATGGATTTGAAACGTCAAAGCCTTAGTTACACCCAAAAGGTGCTTATGTTTGCATTCTACCATCTCATTTAGTTAAGGTGTTTGCTACACTTATGAAAGACTGAGTTGGCTACAATGTGCTAGGCTACTTCACTATCATAATCTAACGGCACTGGCAATCATAGATGTCCTCCCAAATCTCTAAATAAACCAAGAAGTCATATGATCTTGCAAACTGTAATGGTCATGACATGATACTTTGCCTATGTTAAAGACCATGGTTGATCCACTACTTTGCCACCCAATTAGACATACATGATCCCCTATATGCATTGCAGAGAATGTTGTGCAACCTTAACTATGACACCCACTAGTTCATTAAATCATATATCCTATAATTTAGAGAAAAATGTAGATTTGGACTTAGTATATGCTATAACTAAGTGATTGTTGAGTCAATAAGCTTTTTTATTTTTATTTTTATGGAAGGTAGGAAGGGGAAGATTGGAAGTGAAGTAAATAAGTAGGTAAATAGGTTAGCAATAATAATAAAAAGAAAGATTAGTTATCATATAATATACTGACTGAAGGTTATAAGTTAATTCATGTTACAAAGGAAAAGCACATATTTTTTTAATTAAAATTTGGGTTAGATCTATGTTAGGAAGGCATATATCCAAGCCCAATCCAACTCAAACCTGTGCATTAAATCAAGGAAATGTGTCTAAGGTGTGGGAAAGCCTTATGTTGGCATGGCAAAGGACAGATCATTATACAGGTTAAAGATAACTGATCCTAGGAGTTTTACATTTGAAGTGTTAGTATTCTTATTACTTTAATTGAATATTAACATCTTGGAATTTGCCCATGTTAACAAATCTTCATCTAGGAGATGAGACGTTAATAAGGCTAGTAAGTTTTGATTCCTACTGTTCTTTTTCTAACTACGAAACACTTAATTTTGGACTATGGACAAATAAACAGCAACTGGTGTGCAGTTTGGGGGCAATAACATGAGTTTAGAAGTATTTTATTAAGAGGCAGCCTTGTTCTAGATAGAAATGAGAAGTGGATTTTCCATATAAGTTGAAAATTGTTGGAAATGTTTATTCTTTTACTTAAATCAGTCATGAAGGGAGGAGATTAATGAAGATATCCAATTAAGATATATATTTATAATATTTCAATATGCCTTCTTATCTCGAGGGTGAGAAAATCATGAGAACCTAATTCATAGAAATGAAGCACTATACTATGAATAATTAAACTAAATTTTCTTTTAGGAAGACATTCTTACAATCTATTTGAGTTTTAAAAATCTAGCCAACCCATTTTCCTTGTTATGGTAAATATCTCTGGTTGGTATCGCAACTTATTTGTAGTTGTAAAGACGTTGTTTTTTGTAAGGATCCCCAATAGCAATCAACAATACATTTCGTTACAAGAGCTCAATGCCCAAAAATTAACTTAAAACATTTGGGGACTTATTGTGTTCTTGCCTTTAAAACAGTGATGTCAAAAAGATAACAATGTCTATCTAATTCGACAAAAAGGACTCAAATTTAACCACCTTTACATTAAGCTATCCTTTGAATAAAAAAGCCTCAATTATTATTGTCACAAAACTACAAACCTTCACGATTATGATACAGAAATAGTTAACCATTTGTATCACGAGCGACCCCCACTATGGGAGGTTGTTAAAACTTGCTCCCTAGGCTTCCATTCTAAATGATGACTAATGACATATCTGCAGCTTCAAGCATCTGCCTTGTATCATTATCTTTGACGCAATAAAGAAAGGAAAAGCGGAAGACTTTCTGTCTAAGCATGGGATGCGACTTGCCTTTAGTTTAGAAAGTAACAACAAAGAATAAAGCCTTTTTTCTTTAGTTTTATGTGCGGGTTTTTCACTTTTTTCTGTGAGTCGGATCCACGATCCTCTTTTACTTTCAATATAGTCAAACCACCTACTTGAATACCATATATGGATACAAATCTGATCATTCTAGGCAAGGAGTGAATCTCAAGAACTAATTTGGCCAAATTGTTAAATTTATTCAACAAGTTTGATTTTGGTTGTTTGCTCGTATTATACAAGTTATTGCTAGAAAGCCCAATTCTATATAAAATTAATTAAGGATAATATATTTTTCTCTCTTTTAAGGAGAATTCTCATATTGAATTAAAGTAACATGAGACTTTTGCTACGCTGGTTTTAGCAATTAAACATAATGGAACCAAAACTTAATTTGGTATATGCAACTAATTGAAAAGAGAAAAAACCTGGCGGAATCCTTTTTTGAAACTTGGAAGAAGAAAGAATAATGAATTATCAATGGAGACAATTAGATTTGTCCCCCTCCCAATATGTGGAACCTATGCTAACATGGCTGAATATGTTCTTATCTCATAAACCAATACCTTGTTTGTTTCATCTAATCTTACAAAAGAATCATCACAAACGCAAATGGACAATTCCATGAGGAGGAGGAGGTACATACTCATGCTCGATTGCAGGCAATGTTCGGGTAACAGATGCTGTAGGAGCTCTCACATGTCCAACCATGGAGACTTGCAGAGCTTCTTCTTCATAGGCCCGTCTCTCCATCGCTTCCATTCTTGACTTCTTCTTCACCTTAACAAACAAGGCCACCAGAAGCAAAGCCAACAGAAAAACACCCAATGCTGCCCCTATGGAGCTTCCAACAGCCACTTTCCACCCGCTAACCTTCTTGCCCTGCTGCCCCGGCGGCGTCTCAATGACCAACCCAAAATGGCCATGCCTCTTCGCCGCACATACAAATTGAGATACCTGATTTGCCAGTGTGACTCGGCCATCACTCTCAAAACTAGCACAATATGGCATAATTCCCTGTCTATTGGTGAACTCGGTAACGTTTCTGAAGTCTACTTTGATGGGCTTTTCTCCTGCAAGAATTCCAAGCTCAGAAGAATTGCTAAAATTCACGTTGGTTGCGGCATTGTAAGCTAGAAGACCTAGAACAGGGGATACAAGTTGGTACCCGGAAAGATCATAATTCGCAGCGTATATGGAAGACCAGTTATATCCCAAGTTTTCTCTAACCACCATAACTCTCTCTACACAGGGATGAACTGTGACACCAACATCCAGATGAAACTCCCTGACCCGTGCACCGTATCGTCGGAGACTGCCGCATCTGTATCTCACCATGTCAACCCTGACGCCGGAGAAGTTTGCCGGTAAGTGTACAGTCTGCAACTTTCCTGTCCGTAAGTGTTCGTTGTAGGACTTAAACGTGTAGTCTCTGATGTAAAGATCAAGAAGATTAGCCGATTTGATTCCTTGAGCTGCCGCTGTTTCTGAAGGTAACGATGCCCATGAAAGAACTATCACCGTCAGATAGAAGAAGGAGCCCATGTGATAAGATGGGGTTGGTTTACTCATCTTCTGGGACTTGAAACGTTGCGGTATGGATCATCAGAAGAAGAGACTGAAGTTGGCGATCACCAGATCTAGATTGCTTCTTTTCCCGTAGATGGTACCGGAATTCTGAGGTCAACAGCAGGAAAGTTTACTGTTTGGGGAAATTTATATAAAGAAGAATCTTGATGTACTGAGCTCTGAAAAGAAAGGAGGTGAAAGAAGAGAAGAACGTTCTTTTATCGTTTCTATCAATGATGTCCATGAGAAAGTATGTTCCTTTATGGTTTCTAGGACCTTAGGTTCCTGGTAAAAGGGTCTGCCTACTGTTTGAGGCTGAATCTTGGACTTTTGGACCGCGGCATAGCTTCTGCCAGTTGCCTTAGGCTGGAATTTTGGGTGAGACCATATGGGAAAGGGTGGGAGATATGATTTTGCAGCGTGGTTTGATGATGATGACGATAGTTCATGGCAAAAGAGGCTTGGCGTGCTTGAGGGCACAAATGGGGCCATCGTATGCGTAGGGGTTCCTGTACTCTAATGGCGTTCGATAACATGTCTGCCACTTGAACAACCTTGTGGGTCTCTTGTTAGCTCCCTTTGCTTTCCAATTGTTTTTTCCTCTATGGGGCCAAAGTTTCACATGCGGGTGTAAAATAAGCAAGATCATGTCAAAAGACTTAGTTTAAGAAAATTAAATAAAAAATACTTCTAACAGGGATCTAATCTACAAGTGTAAATATCTTTCATTCAAAATTTAGAACTCTAATATTATATAAAAGATCCACTTATCTTTTAAAATTAGCTTGTGAAAAAGAAGATAGAAATTTTTTTGTAAATTGACAAGGTAAAACACATTGGATTTTGAAGTATAAATAAAAACGAACATGTTTTTTGAGTTGGTTTTCTAATGCTGTAGTTTAGACCATCTTCTTTCTCATTCCTATCAAAGATTTGATTATTGTGAAGATTTAACATTGAGAGGGGCGATCCCAATCTTGGCAAAAGTATCTGCTCCCACAGCAGCAGGTGGGAAATTTCAGTTTTCGTGGATGAGAACCACATACAAAACAAGGCAAATTCTCCATGAACAAAGTGACAAACAGAAGACTGTAGTACTTAAAAAAAAAAAAAAAAAAAGGAAGAAAGTTGAAAAAGAAGAAGAAGAAGAAGAACATCCGCAGGTGTTCAACAGCTTGTACGTCAATGGAAGTTCAGATTCGACTGATAAGTCAATCCTACTCTCCAGTCCGCAGGGGCGACGTTCCATGCTATTATGGTCTCCCTGGTTGAGTACGCAGTGATCATGAAAGAAAGCGCTTGGCCTCCGAGAGTTGCAAATGCCTGATACGAAGCTCCCCAGTTGTGGCTCATGCTTATCCACCCTGTTCTGCTTCCCTTCACCCACATTTTCGCTATGTCTCCTCCGCCTCCGACGTTCATCACATACACCAGCAGCCAGTACCCATTTCCTTGGAAAGAAAATCGAAGACCTCCAGACCTTATGCATGGCACCCTGTGGCACAGAACAATGGCGAATCAACTTTAGGTCCGGATGTAGGAGTTGTATAGTGGTGTGGTATAAATAGAAAGCTCAACACTCTTTAATTGTACACTTTTTTTTTTTTTTTGGGTTAAGTGTTAGAAAGATTAATTTTATCTAAAAGTTAAGTCAAGAAGAATAAGAATTTCTTCCCAAACAAGATTCAGGTAATAAGATATTTATGTTATACTATAATTAACAAGTTTTGTTGTCGAGAAAATACTTATCATGAGAATATTTGTTGATCAGTAAAAAGATGTTGTATTCAAAGTTGAATTTTAATATCATATTTTACTGCCAAAAAGTGCAGTAAAGGAGAAGGAGATGAAAGTAATAATGTATTACTTGAGAACATGGAGGTGGGTCATGATTTGTGCTCAAGATGAATAATGCGGCGATGAGTGACTTCCTAACCCATATTTCTCAAATAGGATTTAAAATGTGAAATACTTTCATGCTATTGTTAACGTTAAGAGATGAAAACACTCAAATGTACAAAAATAATTTAGACTATAATATTGAAAATGTAAATTAACTACTATTTGTTAATGAAAATTACACCTCGAAAGAAAGCATAAGCAATGAATTAATAGGTGTTGAATTGAGTTTGTTATTTATATAAGTTGTTCTATGGAAATAAACCATGGGAACTTCTTTTCTTTGCAGCTGATGAGATCTGAGTTTTAGATGGATTTCAACTCCACTACAAAAAACCTAAACATTCATGGGTCGAGAAGAATATTTAAGTACCTGCGGTACAAGACTGGGACAATGCCGGCTTTCCACCCTGCTATTTTCATGAAAGCAGGCTTGGACATGTCAAAGTGGGTTCGTGGTGGGTTGCACCAGCCTCCAGCATTGGAGTCCTTCGCCCAATTCGGTGGGCAAAGGTTTGTAGCCGTCACTGTCGTGAATGACACCCACGAAAAGCACCATTTTGATTGGTAACACTTTATCTGGTAGCAAGTCCCGCAAGCGTAGCCATTGTTGAATAAAGTAGAGCTCAAGGCCGCTGTGTCTGTCCCATAACCATTGACAAACAAATTTCCATACCCACAAGCTCCTCCTGTAAACACAATTCACAAAACAGATATCAGTTAAAGTATCCTACATTCGTATAATAGTTGATCTTTGTTAAAGAAAATACACTTTTTAAGAAATTAAGCAATTTACTTATATAAAAGGATTTCACAACCCAATTACAAGTAATATGAATACTCAAACACATATTCTTGTAACTATGGTAAGGTGAAATTATGAATTTTGTGAATGATATATTACAAATAAGCTAAGAGTCATAATAAAATTTTATTCATTTGAATCATAGGTTCTGATATCATGTTAGAAAATTTACTTCACAAAAGAAAGACGATTTGTTCATATACAGAAAATTATATAACAAAAATATGACAACGAAAACTGATTCCAATTGCCCTTAGAACTTGCATGTTATGGTGATCCTGGTCTGCACTAACAAGGCACTAAACCTGAAATGAAAAACCATAACAATGTGAATTGAGTACCCATAGTCTCGGCGGCAGTCTCATCGCCGTAAAAGGTAGCGTGGGCAGTGCGCCAGAGGCTCGGTCTGAACCTGGCAACCGCCGGTTTACTGATGACGGCCAAAGTCACTGCCACGAAGAAGAAGCCAAATCTCCATGATTGAAGGCAAGAAGAAGCCATGG
Source organism: Casuarina cunninghamiana (assembly GCA_028551485.1). NCBI lineage: Eukaryota > Viridiplantae > Streptophyta > Magnoliopsida > Fagales > Casuarinaceae > Casuarina > Casuarina cunninghamiana. The sequence continues at coordinate 6,657,188 of CM052365.1, forward strand.
TTGAGACCTTTGGAAGAGCTTCCTGTAAGGCCTTCGTTTAAATGACACTATGCAATGCCATTGACTTCTACGTGCCCCTTATATAACAACCAACAAAGATGTCAACTACAGAAAACAAAGCCTTCGTGATCCGCACGAAGATCGAGCGAATAAGCTCCAAATATAAAATCGAAAATGCTTGGGTGAATCCGAAACATGGTCCCCATAAGAGAATTCTTGCACCGTTTGATGACTGAAAAGGCATCCAACAAATTTGGCAGGTCGTATGATGTGTTGGAACGTGGGGGCAGGTTTCTGGCCTTTGCTTTTCTTTCGTTTTCCCTGCTTTTTATTTAATCTGGTGAATCTCAGAACCTGTTTGGTTGGTTGGAAAAATTGTGACCATATACATGGGGAAAAAAAAGAAGATGCGTGACCAATTTAGACAAAACGACAAGAATAATGTTCTTTTATTTTTATTTTTATTTTTATTTTTTTCGTGGGGTGTCAAGTAATTAAATCTCTATTCTGTTAAATTACAATAACATAATCAAGCATTGACTAAAAGTACAAATTATCTAATAAATTAGTGGCCTGCCTAATCATGATCAGATTTTGAAGTCTATCTGGTCGGTTTATGTACTACAATTATTACATAAAAATTGAATCAAAATCCGAAGTTACAAAATGTATTTTATTGGATGAATATTGTTTTCATACAAATAGCTGAAGATTAAGTACAAAAACCCTGATCTCTATTCAGAGAACCTATGAATTCAATATTTTAAGAAGCCACGTGTCTGATTTTACGTAAAACTCGTGTGATTGACTTTCTCCTGCCTTTCATTTTCTTAAATTTTTAATTTTTTTCTTTTCTGGTTTAGGTGAGGTGATTTTCTTGTATTTCTTATTAGGAAAGGAAGGAATAGAACACAAAAGAATGGATTTTGATAGAGGAAGGGATGTGATCCATTTGATGAAATCATAAACATAAGGGCTCCGCTATGTAAAGTTTGATTATTACGAAGGAGGAAAATAAATTGAACATCTATATCCAAGAGATTTACAAAAACCTCTAATAAGTTAATGAAATAGTAGATTGATATGATTTAAGAACCTCTATCAAGTTAATGAAATAGTGGTTTGGACCAATGAAGTTAACAAATACAATTTCATTAAATGATTTATTCATAGATAGATTATCTACCAAAGCAAAAATTGTTTGATAACTCCTTTCGATTAACATACATTGTGATTTTTTTAATTCCATGTGGAAAATAGGAGTCATCTTTTTTTTTTTTTTTTTAATGTGGATGGACGTAGATGATTTGAAGAAGTATCCTCCCTTAGAATGAAATCTAGTGTAACATTAGAGAATGAAATAAAGAATTGCAATGGATAATTAGAGCAAATAAAAGAAAAAAACTTAGTTGCAAAACTTCTTAAAGTATCATTTTTAACTTGCATCTATTGTATATGGCTTGAATAGATTAGAAAATATTTTCAAAACAAAATAATTGATATCTCAATTATGTCGGTAAAAGTAAAAAAAGTTATACGATGAAGAGTTTCTTTGTCTAAAAATATAAAATTCTTCTAAAAAAATATTATTTTGAATGAAATTTAGAAACTTTTAACATCTACCTTTTTATAGTTATTGTAATTTTTGTAATACTAGGATATACCCTTATGCTTCTGCACTTTAATTTCTATTAATACAAGTTTAACATTCCATAATATATATATATTGAAGTTTTTGGTAGTGTAAGTAAATCAATTTAAGGGAATAATTTAGGTTGAAGCATGTAAACATAAAAAGAATAATTGAAAAAGTTAACAATAGTTGACCTTGAGGTAGTGATTAGTTATTCAAAAATAAACTAATGATTATTTCTTTGAAAAATAAAAAGATTGCTAGTCATTCAAAAAATAATGTTTTTTGAAAGATAGTACCCATTCTAAAGGGCAGGCTAGTTAGTCACCTTCTTAAGAAAATGCTTCGAAGAAGTTGAAAGGTATTAACTACTTATCTGATAATGATTGTATTATTTACTAGAGTGATCAATCACTCTTATCAATGAGTAATAAGATACTTAGTTACTCTCTTAAAGAGTTGATTAATTACTACAAAGATGATCAAATTATTTTTTTGTTATATACTTATATATATTATCAAGGATTATTTCTTTGAAAAATAAAAGATTGTTGGTCATTCAAAAAATAAAACATTTGAAGGATGGTCCGTCATTCTAAAGGACTAGTTAACCACCTTCTTAAGAAAATACTTCAAAGAAGTCAAAAGAGATAATGATTGTATTATTAAAAGCATACCATTAGAGTGATCAATCACTCTTATCAATAAGTAATAAAGTACTTAGTTATTATCTTAAATAGATGATTAATTACTTAAAAGATAATCAAATTATCCGAAAGTTCATTTTTAATGAATGGTTTTGTACTATTATCTTTTTCTTTTTCCTTTGGGTGAGTCCTTGTTAGATTCATATTTTTTTGAAAAAAAAGGAGGTACAAATTTTGCCACTATTAAGCCAAAGCCAATGTTTACAAAGGAATTATTCCTATGCTAGATGGGAGGATAAATGCCTTATTTGGTCAAATCAAGGATTCGAGAACTTGAAGTTCCTAGTTTGATTATTCATTACGAGAGGGAAGAGCAATTGAAATTTTTATAGGGAGATTATATAGGGAATTAGGGAAGTGAATCTTAGAGAAAGCAACAATATGGTTTTGTGTGCTGAAGCTTAAGAACATTGCTTAGAACGAGAAATTTGCCCATAATTCTCAAAAGGAAAAGATCATCTTATGTCCTTAAAACTAAGAAATTATAATGTATCAAACTTCATTTTTCCACATCAAAAAGGCAAGTGCTGGTCATATAATGGGGCTTGTCTACTCCTTTCATTAAGTTAACTTTTTGAGATGAAATTCAAATTCGTGACAAGTGATACTAGAGTTAAATTGTAACTTAATCTGGATAAGTAGTGGGTCATACTAATGTCAAGGGCAATTTATCTAATGCCCTTAATCAAGAAGCATAATTAGATAGTAATAGTTATTTGCTTAGCAATAACAACTATTACTTTCCTAAGAATTAAAGTCACGTTTGATGACTTTGGGATTCTTACATTAGAATTATATCTTAAAATATTGTAAATTGTAGAACTCATAAAATATAAACATATCTTATATTTAAAATATTGTTAAATTATAATTTATTGTTCTCACATCTTACAACATATTAACTTTATAGATGTGTTAACTTGTGAGAACGCATCTTTTCCTATTTAATTATAAAAAAAAAGAGTTGGAATTTTATGAATTCTACAATTAACAGCCGAAACAATTATAAAATTTGATGTCTGAATCTAAACACATTTTGAATGGCCATGTTTGCTTATGAGAATTCCAGTGCCATCACACGCTATAGAATAAGAAAAACCCAATGAGATTGTTGAAATCGGTGTATTATACGCTGTGGACTTGTAGAAAGTCGAGTAATTTCGTTAGCTTTGACAAATACAAATTGGAAAGAAAACATGCTCTCAAAATGGCAAAAGTAAAGCGTAAAAGCAAAGGAAATGGTGCAATTGCCGTTCGTAAAATGGCCTGTGCTGCTACCATTTCAAATCATGAACTGTGGTGAATTTATACATCAATGGAAGTTGACATTGGCTTTGTAAGTCAATCCGACTTGCCAGTTCGCCGGAGCAACGTTCCATGCAATTATGGTCTCCCTGGACGAGTACGCCGTGATCCTGAAAGAAAGCGGTTGGCCTCCCAGTTGAGCAAAGGCCTGGTATGAAGCTCCCCAGTTATGGCTCATGCTTATCCACCCTGTTTGGCTTCCCTTAACCCACATCTGAGAAATGTCTCCGGCACCTCCAACGTTCATCACATACACCAACAGCCAGTACCCATTGCCCTGGAAGCTGAACCGAATCCCACCACTCCTCCCGCATGGCACTCTACAAGAAAGACACCCTCAACAATTTGAGAATTTCTTAAAAAAATATGAATTATCCCTCTTTATAGGCCGATTTGAATCTCGTTGTTAGTCTTACCTGCGGTACACGACTGGGATAATGCCAGCCTTCCACTGTGCAATTTTCATGAAGGCAGGCTTGGACATGTCAAAGTGGGTTCGTGGTGGGTTGCACCAGCCACCATTATCAGAGCTCTGAGCCCAATTTGGTGGGCAAAGGTTGGTAGCCGTCACTTTGAGATATGGGACCGAACCGAAGCACCATGGGGATTGAACGCACTTTATGTGATAGCAAGTCCCACAGCCGTATCCATTGTTAAACAAAGTTGAGCTCAAGGCTACAGTATCGGTTCCATAGCCATTAGCCATCAAGTTTCCATACCCACAAGCTCCTCCTGTGAACCAACAATGGAAAATAAATCTTCGTATTTTTTTGCATGGTAATTGTCATGACTAGAAAAAGAGTACTATAAGAACCCAATTGTTTCACGTCTCATCTGGCTAAGACAAAAAAAAAAAAAAAGGAAAAATATAATCATCTTTCATTTATGATGAATTTTTTTACTAAACTCAGTTCATCTCCAAAAATTCCCTTAAGAGTAGAAGAATCATATCTTCATATCATTTCACATTGAAGAATAATACATTTTCTTGCAAATCATTTTAATTTACTAGCTTCATGTATTGCCACTTAAACATAAATTTTGATAATATATTAAAAAGCTCAATTTCTATCAAAAGTTTTGTTGGTGAGAAAAAACAAAACTTTATCTTCAAATGCATCAAACTTGTATGAGAAATTCATTTTCTTCACATTTAGGTTAAACCTTGCATTCTCACTAAAAGTTGAACATGGGGCTAACTACTTACCCATGGTTGCAGAGGCTGACTCGTCACCATAGAAGGTTGCATGAGCAGGTTTCCAAGAGCTTGGCCGGAAGGCCGTTGTCGACTTGCTGCCAAATGTCAGGATGGAAGCGGTGAAGAAGAAGAAGCTCAAGCTCCATGATCGAAGGGAAATCACAGCCATGTCAATGAGTCTTGGGAGCTTCGTGACGTCCTGCGACAATGCTTATTGACTTGTGTATGCTAAACTTATATACATAAACAAAGACCAAGAATCAGCATAATTGGACAACGGGCTGCCTCTTCGTGGCCCTCACGAAGATCAACGTGGCGTCAATCTTATACAATGCATTTGATGCTCTGGTTGCCATTATAAATATGGGGTCTAAACCTGGGGACGTGCAAGCATGAACAGGTCTGGGCTCCCAAGATGCTTAAATAAAACAGGCTAAGACTTTCTTTCTTTTATCTTTGTTTCTTTCTGTCCGGTCGGGTATTTAGATCGAACAACTGGATATTCAAAGCTACAATTTCTAGTACAACCGGTGAAGAATTGACTTTCTGGAAAGGCAGATAACTGAGGAAGTCAATTTCCAAGGATTAAAGGACTGAAGTAATTAAATTTTTTTAGTGGTTGAGGCATTCAAATTCAAGTAACCTTGGTAACAATGTGCACATCAGATGGTCCATGTTTTCCACAACACCCCACCACCCCCCCTTTTCAAATTCTAAGTGCTTGGAAGAAGGAGAAAGAAGGAAAGGAAATCATGGATTAGTGTTATGGATTTCATTTTGTCATATCAGAAAGACAAATGCAATGATTGGTTGTGTAAAAAGAGTATCAAAGCCAAACTATGACCTAACATAATATATTTGCAACTATTATCCCCTAGCATGGGTTGGGCAACAGACCCATCTAGTAATGCTTGCAACTATTATCCTCAATTGTAAGGTGGGTAGTGGGTGGACCCTTAGTGTAGAATAGGCAAGGGGGCCATCTACGTGGAAAGTGATGTAAATTTGATTGATGGGATAATCTAATTATATAAAAGGTTGGACTATTTTTATTGGCTTAACCTTTTGGTTTGGAACCTAGGCCTATGACACTAACTCTTATGTATGACCTAACTTAAGCCATGACCAAGTGAATAATTCATTAATAACTATAAGCTTTTTTTTCCCCTCTCTTAGAATTGGCTTGTAAAAAAAGATAATATGTTTATATTTAAAAAGCATAACATGCTAATATAATGATAATATAATACACACACTTGGTTTAATACAACTTTTTACAAGGATTTGGTTCACAAATAAAGGGGTACCTTACTTAAAATCTAAGTTTTAATATTGTATTAAAAAAGTTTTTTTTTTCCTTATAGATTTGTACGAAGAGAGCATGTATTTTATTTTAAAGATGTTTTTCAAATAGAATTCAAGCAATATGAAATACTTTTATGCCATTCTTAGCGTGCATTTCCCATTTCATGCATGAGGGTGCCATCTCCTAAAATTAAATTTTGATACTGTACTAAAATGCTTTTTTTTTTCTTTTAACTCCTAAAAATCACTTATTAAAGAATAAAATATTTTCATATATAAGAAACACAGCACACCCAAAAAGCAAAAAGAAGAAGAAAAGATATAGAGAATATTTTGATTTAAAAACAAATATGATCAATTCTGTGTAGAATTGCATGTGTACTCACACAAAAAAGGGAACATTTTTATCATGATAATCACTTCTTCATTTAAGATTATTAACAAAACCATAAAAATTAATTGAATTTTATAATTAACAGTATTAAAATTCTTGAAATGCTTTATCATATTAAATTTCTTAATATGAACGTCGATTTTTAAAATACTTGCAACTATATCGTGTTAATATCTTTTGCATCTAAAAAATGATACATGTGATGTCTATTGAGCTGGTAAATACTTAGTTAGCAAAATGCTAGATTTTGACATAAATAAATCTTAATCAATTTAATAAAAGGGATTGATTTTAGATTTAATAATGCCAAGATATAAAAAGCCCATTTGGAAGCCCACGAAGTCCAAGAAAGGGGAATCACGAATAAACTCAAGAAAAAGGATTCACAAGTCTTGGAAGACCCGCATCCGAGAAAAGGCAATGGACCGGAGGGGAAGAGACGCAAAAATGGCCGCAGCCGCTCCACCCCAGAGGAGACCCACTTCGACTAGACCCCTCCCTCCTCCGCCTCCTCCTCAGTCCAGGGCTCCGCCACCACTCCCAGCTCGCCCACGCTTTGAACCCGTCGATCGGGAAAAGGTCTTGCTATTTCTATCTTCTTGTTGTTTGTGTTATATACAACTGTAAGGGGGAAGTTAATATGAGATTGCGGAATGTGCTAACAGATTTGAAAATTTTTGTACTGATTTCTGTTCTTTGCGCTAAAAAAATGCAGACTTGCCCGCTTTTGCTCCGAGTTTTCACTAAGGTATGGGCAATTTTCATTCGCTACTATTAAGTTGATCTGTTTTTGGGTTGGATTTGCTCTGTTCTGTTGAGACACGTTGAAAGCAGAAAAGAACTAGGTAACTGAACTTTGTTGCTAAGTGCTAAACTGTAGGTTGTCCAAATGCTTAAATTTGCAGAAAATGATGAGTTTAGTCCTTTGATCAATATTGTATAGTATGGCTTTAAGAACTCTGGTGTGCGATGTTGAATCCCCCATTTTCCCAAAATCTTAAGCTCATGCTTAATGTTAAATTTAATCATTTAGTTGCATTCGGATGGTTTAAGCAACCATTGTTAGCAATGTTCACTTTGTCGATGTTTTCAAACTTCTGTATTTGCATACTAGAATGTTGGATGGGGAATGTCGACATAGGTGCTAGAACATTTTTGGTATAGGTAGTTGGTTGAGATGCTAAAGAGCTCCTTGTAGGTTTTGTGATACTTAAAACAAGCACAATCTTGAAGTGGCTGCGTATTATAGTTTGCCTAAGATTAGTGGGAGAAAACGTTGTGTTTGAACCTGGAAAATTGAAGCCAAAAATAACACATCCGTGGAAGACGTAAGCTTCATTTTGGCTTGTGTTGTGACTGCAGGAGATTGCTTCCTAAAAGTTACTGATTTGTTGGTCATTGAGGAAAAGTATCTTGTATGCTTGCTGACTGAAAAGTATGTTTGAGCTTGTTGGCTTGCGTTTAGGGTTTAGCCAGTTGACCAAGATTACCAACAAACTTTTCTCTTGTACAAGACACTGTTATCTAGACAGCTTGGCTGGCTAGAGTCAACTATGGTTCGTGCCTAAGTTCAACGGATGTGTGGGATTAGTGGAGTCAAAATCAATGTGTGTGGAGGCACTTAAACCATTTAAGTAGGTCCCCTATCCACACTTTTTGTTCTCTTTTCAATGTTTACAATGGTTTTTGTCAATCATTTTTTCAACTCGAAGTGGGCAGTATGTGCTGCCCTTGTACCCATACCATCTTTCTAACTGCTGTCAAACAAGTGGCATAACCGGACTCTTCTACCACAGCATGTGAATCTGCGTGAAATATTTGCAGTTGTACCAGTGTTGAAAGCAATCAATGAAAATCGGCCTTGCTGCTAGATGTGAGGTTGAGAGCTATTTTTCATCTTCATGGGTTGTCAATGTTTGAGGATCTTAGGGCTATTTGACGTCATGTTGTGGATGGTTGGTATGGTAGTGTTACATGCTAATGGTCTAGAGATGTTTTTGCCGCTCTGTTTTCTCATGTGTACTTCCAGTGTACTAGGCTATGACCTTTTCACTCTTCAGGTTATAACTGGAACTAACTAATTTTCATCTTGGATATGTGGATTGCTGCATATTAATGATGTAAAACGATGATCTAGTTGGTTTACATATCGTCTTATTTGAATGTTTCTTTTTGTTCTTGTGTTTAATTTTCTGCAGATTGGAAGTCATCATGGTGAGGAGGATTTTGCAGTGAGAGGGAAGGAACCCAAGGACGAGGTTCAAATTTATACATGGAAAGATGCAACACTGCGTGAATTGACTGATCTTGTATGTTCACTCTGAGTCCAACCTTCCTGTCTTTCATTGAATTACATGTTTTATTTGTTATGTGGATGACACTAGTTCTTTATTAGGTTAAAGAGGTTGCTCGCGAGGCCAGGAGAAGAAACGCAAAGCTTTCTTTTGCTTTTGTGTATCCTGATCAACGTGGTCGATTTGTGTTGAGAACGGTACATCTATTTATTTCATTTAGTTGGTCAAACATGCATGTGTTGTTGGTGCAGTTACGGTTTAACTAGCAAAGTTCTCTTGCATCATCTGCCGATTTATTTGTACCAACATAATGAGGGCCTGCTTGCAGAGTAATTTCAGTCTACTGATTCATCTGAATTTGTGGAAATTTTGATCTCTAATTCTGGCCTAGGTTTTGTATACTGATATAATAGCTGGCCTTCGAAGTTGATGTCTTATCATAGACACGACTAAATATTCGCCAATCCTATGATTGTCTTTATTGCCAGGTCGGCAGTGTCCTACGAGATGTACTGTTTGTTTTTGGGCATGTCTAACACTCTTCCAATTGAAGTTTATAAATATATAGGAGGTACAATAGAACGGGTAAATGATTAATACATTGTCATAGATCCACAACACCAATTGATTAAGCTTCAGGGCATATGATTTCCTTCAAGTGGTTGGTGGGAAACGAAAACACTGAGATGCAATTGGCTTTGGTCATGACCTTCACATGACTGATTGTATTTGTTTCCATGAACTTTCACATGTCTTGGGCCACAAGGTAGCATGACACGTTTTGTCTTTTGATAAGCAGGTGGGGATGACCCATTCTTATGGAAATGGCCGACGATTAGATGACAGCAAGACACTGGGTGAACTTAGCTTCCAGGTAAAACAAGTATCCATAACAGTAACCATATTCGTAGATTATGCTTGATGTGGACGAGTTGACTTCTTACGATTGTGAATGTGCAGATTGGAGATTACTTAGATGTGGCAATCTTGTAGAGGAAAGGGTTGTTGATCCCTGAAGTGGCTATGCCAGGTTCTTTGATTTCATCCATGCCAGACTGACTTCAGAGGTGTTGTTACGCGTTAGGTTTATCGGTCTGATCAGTATGAGAATGTGTTTAGAAATTTAAATGCTTCGACTTTACATTGATGCCCCGTGGCTGCTGCAATGTATGATCTAAGAATTATGAATTTGAAATATTGTATAATCAAATGTCATTAGTGTATCATTGTTGGTACCTGATTTCAGGTATTTTCAGGTGGATATTATTCATTTGTCATGAATTTTATGCAGCTTCCATCACGACCTTTGGGAGTAGCAGCTTCTTGATTGGCAAAAGAGAAAAGGGTAAAAAAATTAAAAAGAAAAGAAGATAAGACAGGAGAGAAGGGCTTTCCTACTAATACACTGCTTTCTAAAAACTGAAAACTTTAAAGCATAGAGTAAGAGTGATTGACATTGCTGTATTTGTACAGGGGAAGAAACTGGAAAAAGCTTTGCTGAGGGGATTTATAAACAGTATTCTCATGATTGTTATGCGGTTGTCGCTGCCACTTGCACTGGATAAGCCCGTATTTGGTGTACATTCCGGGCATAGATAATTATAATATACTTGTCAACACAACTGACAACTGAGTTGACATTTAGTGTAGAAGACCTGCAATCTTTCTCCCTTAAGAAATAATGATTCTGGGTATATACATTACGTGAAAACCTTCATCTCCCCCCATCTCCATGGGTTAGTAGCTGTTGTACTGCCTCAAGTTGGATTCATCCTGCAGAAAATAGCCTGGTACATTCACAATTGTACAATTGTAGCAGTAAACTCAACTACTGCTCTGGAGATTCCATTTAAGATTAAATTTTTCTTAAGAAAAACCTAGATAAACAGGAGAATGGAGAGAAGAAAGATGGTGGATTTAGAAAGGGAGCCAAACTAGATTCCATGGCCCAAACATCAGAGTTTTGCAGTCTGATCAGCATTTTTTTCTTTTTTCTTTCGTGTTCTCAAATCGATAAACAAAAAAGCAGTGGATTGTGTATGGTAGACAGTGTGTACCTCCAGTCAAGCTTGACTTCCTTCTGGCAATGTAATCAAGCGTGATTTTGAGTCAAACACCATTTCAGTTCCACAACTGAGACAAAATAGAACTTGCAGTTACAAGTAGTGGAATACATATAAACGGAATACAACTATGTATACCTCCACCATATTACTTTCCGATGTTTCCCAACTACAGATTTTGGTGCTTGCATTAAACACCTTGGACCATGGATAGTTAATATTATTTTGATTAGTATAGTCATTGATTCACTTAAAAAAAAAAAAAAACAATTATAGGGTCATTCATTCAAGCAGTTCAGAAGGATGTTTGCACTTACTTTGAACATTTGACATTGTTGGTGGTTCCTCCACTAGCAATTGATAGTATGGTCCCAAAGAAGGAGCCATTCTCAGTTCCGCAGTTGGGGCATGGGCCCTGAAAAACAATATGCAGTATGGTTCAACATTAAGTGATTGTTACGTTTATCTTGAAGAGATTTTGGTAAACATATTACCTTTAAGATCAAAAAGTCCTTGACAATCGCATTTGTAATCGTAAGAGCCAGCCAAACTATGAGGGGCACAGCAGCAAACCACGTGAAAATGAAACTGAATGGCTCTGGGAGCTGCATTTGAACATTCCACAAAAGCACATGCATTACAAATTTTTACCCACGAAAAGTAGAAGTAACGGGTTATTGTAGGAGCAGCACCAGAGACAAGGAAAAGGGCAGCTTAAGAAGGATATAATATTTGAGTACTAGTGTGAAACAATTTGGAATTTCGGACTTCAAGCCTTGCCTTTTCCTGGAAAAGACTAGAATTTCCGATGTCAAAATTATTTTATGACTTTCAGCTGATAAGAACCGGGAAGAATTCATATTCCTTGTGTTAAGAATGATGTGGTAAAAGTCTCACATTGCTATAAAAATTTTGGAATTCATCAACTATGAAGAAATGACTCATACTCGAGTCAAATTGTGAAAAGCAATGGACTTTTTAATATGGTATTAAAATCTGTATTCAAGAGGACACCCTTAAGAAAGCTTGTAATCCAAAGTAGTTTGTAAAAGGATGTAATATCCTTAACGTGAAACTTACAACTTGTATTGGCTGAGAGAGGCATGTGAAGAATGATGTGAAAATTTTTTATATTGTCTAAATTTTATTCAAGAATCCTCTATGTATAGAAGAATGACTTCTTACTTTTAGATAAGAATGAATAATCAAACAAATCTAAATATTTGAGAATGCATATTAGTATTTCATGAACAACTACAAGGGTGTTATCATCCTACACGTTTAGTAAACACCATGGCCTCAATCACTATGATATAATTGTTTAGGAATTTAAATATTGACTAATTGGCTTGCTAAACTTGAATTATCAATAAAAATGTCTCCAGTAATATCATTAATTGGAGAAGAAACAGAGAATTATGATAAAGTGTGACTGCTTTCTTTCTTCTTTACAATTAATCTAAGAACTATAAAAAGCTTCATCAAGGCAAGTAAAAACCAAACTTTAACAACTACGTACCTCAAGTAGATATGTAATTTCAAATCCAGTCAAATCATCAAGGAAGAAAAAGCTGGAAGGACACAATACAAAATAAACTTAAAATTAGATAAGGAAAAATGAAAATGTGACTACTAAGAAACTATAAGGCCCATTATTTTTGTTGAATCCCAAAGAAGAAACAAAGATGGTCAATGATATTAGATGTACATAAGCATTCATCTCTTTTAGGCAATAGCTTGGCATAGACAGTCTTATTCCTATAAATCAATCACCAATGAACTTGAAGGACAATTCTTTTATCTATTATAGGGCCACTCATCTTCTGGCATTTGAAGAATATAAGCAAGGAGAAACAATAAGCCCCAGAACCATTTCCGATGTAGTTCAAGAGAATATGCCATACATGTGAAATTGAAAAGCTTAACAAAATTTGTTCTAGGTGCATAAGTTCAGCATTACAGATAGCAGCAAAAGATAAAAACTTCAGTATCAACAGTAAGATGGGAGTCATCACTAGAAATTTTAAGCCGAAATGATTTCAAGAAACTATGTTACTTACAGTCCTAATGCAACAACGGTAGCTGGGACATTCAACAAAAACATCTTTAAATAGTCCACCGTTAGATCACTGTAAACCTGTGAGAAGAGTCTGTCAGTACAATTAAGCCAAATGCCGCTAGCCATTACTCAGTTACTTGCAGAATCACTAATGAGTGTGCATAATGAACTAATCTAGTATTTATGGCATCTCCAAGTCAGGCAATGCATCTGAGTGGACGCTAGTAGTCGATTTGGTGATATTAACCTACAACATTGGTGCATTTAACAAGATCCGAGATCATGTTCGATAAATGCTAAGTTGTATTGTAGATAAGCATTGTGACTAAACATTGCACATAAGCACGAGCAGAAAATGGAAAAGCAGCCAAACATAGGCTAAGACGTACCTTTCTACTTCGGAGACTGCATCGGGGACCCTCAACTACAATATCACTCCCTTCCATCTAGAAAACAATAAGTTACCAATTAAGTTACATTCTATCTGCAGTAAAACTATGAAACACTAAGAGCAATTGCTAGTGGAATGCCTCGTATGTGCGAGTAACTCCATAAAGTTCAAACAAATATTTTGTACTTTTCTCCTTGCAGGGGATAATTTTCCAGGATATATGTTCTGCAAATGATTTGCTTCGTGCATTTCAACAATTTTTAACTATCACAATAGGGGAAGAATGTCAAGAATTTTGTTACTGACACAACAATGCAGATCATATGGAGGTAAGTTTCCACTTTTCCTCTTACAGAACTTATTTTTCATGCTTTAACCTGCAAATAATACTCCTACAGCATGATACCAATAACAACTTTGCAGATTGACTAGCAATCAGATAATTCTATATCCTAAGAGGCACTAGCCAGGAACATTCTTTATTTATTCATAATGCCTCTCTGCTTTGTGGCCCAGAGTTAATTTATATTAGCATTACCTATTGAAGTACAAATTTAACAATGGAACAAACAAGTACGAACCTTAAGTCTCAACTTCAAATTATCATACTCTTCATCATTCATGATTGGTTTCCCGGCCACATAAGCCATTGAAGCTTCCAAAAACTTTTGTTCATCCGAACCTGGATTGCGAAATAAACCAATATGTTCCTGTTAGAGATTCACATTATGATTAATTGGAAAATGTAAATGTAAATGTAAATGTAAAACTTGCGGCTCTATTTGTGAAGATCAGTCTTACTGAGCATGACGACGCTGCTTCCTTCCCACATTAGTTCTTCCTTGAGATTATCAAATTCCTCATTCGACATAATAGCTTTTCCCTCATAATAGAATGCCTGCAGAAGATGACAGAAACATACATGCATGCTTCAGGAACTACACAAAAGGTATCCTAATCTACAGAGAAGCATGCTGGCAGTCCCGACGTATTGATTTAGCCTTATCTACAGTAACATTTGTTCTATCTCTTTTTTGCTAGAATAATTAAGTATTAGATGGCAAGACAACAGAGGAAAGAACTGAAGATTCCATGCGCATACTTGGAGTGCTTGCAGAAAGTCTTGCTCAAGTTCCCCAATTGACTTCTTTTCTTTTTTGTCTATGCTACAATATTGCAGGATTTTGCTGTCAACGACATCACTTTCTTCGGTCTGGCCTGATAAAGTGAAAAAAGAAAAGAAAAAAAACAGGTAAGCCCATTGGTTTTCTCAAGGAAACCAAGCATCAAGGCCAAGCAATTCTAATGACATTAGTTAAAAACTATACCCGCAGCCTTTTGCTTTCGTTAATTGCTTTCTACAACAATATGAAGACAACTCCCACATGTTAAATCATGGGTTCCGACGATTGATAGCCATAAGTGAACAGAAACCAAATCCATACCTTGTTGGTCAGCAGTGGCCCTGATGGGAAGCACAAAGACTTGGCGTCGAAGACATAGGTGCCTGCCTTTGAACTGGACGGACTGAACCCTGAAAGCAGAAGATAAAGTTGACACAAAAGAAGAAACAGGAACCAAGGGTTTGTTGACAGGGGGTGGGGGTAAACGAGGGGATGTTGAAGTAAAGGCTAACTTGTTAGCCATTACAGGAGGAGGGGTTGGGCTGAAGAGCTGCAGCTAGGGTGGGTATGGAGATGCTGATCGTGTGTGGATGATTCTCAGGTGGTGATGAAGTTTGATGCATTGGAAATCCTTGTGGGGTTGCGTTGGAGGGAAAGAAAGCCAGCTCAAAGATAAGGCAACATGAGAACATGTGGAGGGAAATGCAACTGCTGCTTGTCACTTTGGATTTTTTACAACGATTGTACTTTCTTTCGTATGTTTCACAAATGTTTTTTTCTGACAATATCTGCCACGTCACAACGCTGATTGCTCTTGTATTGGTGGAAAATCTGGGGATGTTGTGGGTGCATGACATGTGGGTATGTGGTTCCTAGTGGCTTTTGGGCTGGGCCTGCATATACCTCTTTCCTGTCCATACTTGGCCGAGCATTTATGTAGACCTTGAAGGTAGAACACTTTTTGTACAGTAATCTTCTTTTTTCTTTTCTGAGAACCATGTTTGGTTTCAGCAATGGCAGATTGGTTGGTGATTATAGGTCCCCGGTAATGAGTAGTCTATTTCTGGCATTTCTAGTGTTTGAGGTTAGCTATCTAACAGAGATCAGGTGGTAATCCTATACGCCCCACAGCCCACGTGGTTCATGATTGTCCTTTTTTTTTTTTCTTTTTTTCCTTTCTTTCTTTGGAGTGTTCATGAGTGGGATGTATCCTTGAATAGTTTGTGTTTGCCTTTTGTTCAATCCAGGAGTACGTATATTAAATTAAGGAGAAGTTAGTGATTGTCTGTACTCTTAAGGCCTGTCAGGTTTTTGTTTAGGATCTTTTACTTTTCGGATTAGGTTTAAGAATTGAAGATTAGGTAGTGATTTAGTGCCCCACACCCTGAGTAGCTTTGGTTCGCTTTTAGTATCCTATTGCATTCTCGTGAAACATGTGCATCACTTATTTTGAATTTATTTATATTCAACTACTAGAAACATCCAATCCCCCAAATCCGGTTGTTAAAAACGCGAAACATCTTCATATTTATGAAGAATGTGAGATCAAGATACCAAAAATATCAAAAAAAGTTCATTTTCAATACACCATTTTGTCCTCCAGTGTTGGGTGATCAAAGGGATTCAATCCACAAGTAATAGGTTGTTACACTTGAAATCTAAATTCTAACATCATATTAGAAAGATTTACTACCTTTTTAAAGATCAATTATTAAGAGAGAATAATATATTCACATATAAGAAATATATTATGTTAAGATATTGACAATGAAAGATATACATTCATAATATTTTTAATAAATAAATACTAAAATACCTCTCTTCTTGAGAGGAAGAGATTTTATGCATGGATTAAACTCTTCACCTAAGTATATTATCTCACTATACATATCATAAACTTTTGAGGTTTTGTATTAAAAAAAAAAAAAAGGCATGAAATTCTTTTTAGTGAGGGAGATTGAATCCCGCGTTACAACTCTATCTTAGTGACAAGTTCAGCCATTCACTTTGGCAACGCAAAAGAGTAAACAAGTCGTCTAATGTAATCGTATTAGAGTTTGAAGAGAGACCTCATCTTCTTCGTGGCAATGCTCCTGCATTTCACCCCAGCGTGGCAAGCAGTTGAAAAGATTGGTGCCCAAATTTCCTATGGTTAATAAGTCAAATTTTCCTTAAAACGACCTTATAGGTGTGTGACATATACATTATTTTAAAAATGTAAGATATTCTCTACACTGTTTTTAACCCTTATGTTACATATAATAGGACATGCAATAATTTGAATTACAGAGGAAAATCTAGTGGATTCATTGCCAGATTCATTGTTAAATCTTTCCAACTTTCTTTTAGCAAATTCAATCCAACTCTTGGCGGGACTTCAGTATAAATTTCTTTTTTTATTTTTATTTTTTTATTTTGATGACCCAGAACCTCCACCACGCAAACTGGAGGGCCCAACACTCACCCCAAAGCATTTTGCCCATTTCATGTCAAGAATGCAGCCAACTGGTTTTGAACCCAAGACCCCTACTTTGTAGGGAATCCCACACGAGCCTTTGCCAGTTGAACCACACCCCTGGGGGCTTCAGTATAAATTTCTTTCAAGCTTAAATTCAGCTTACTTAAGCTGGGGGGAAGTGAAATATAGGCTGTTGGAGTTGGACAGCTTTATTTTTAGCGTGCTGTAGCCTCGATAATGATGTGTAACCCAAAGAAAGGCCTCATCATATTATATTAAATAATTCAGCAAACTGATAGAGATATATGGCTATGGTTCTAAGTCAAAGACAAGATCTGAGTATTTCGCTCTTATTTGATCTGGAGCAGCCTAAGATCAACATGTATTAACTATTGTGTATAATGATGCCTTGTCCTTCAAGGAGTCAGCATCACATTTTCGTAGAGCATGTGTACTTTGGGAGAAAATATAAGTGTGGAAGATAAGTATCATTGTCATACATTCTACTCTGTGGCGGGTGAGAGAAGGCTAGAAGATAGTCCCACGATTGAAGAAAATGCTACAAAAACAACAAAGAGCAGTCTACAAAGAAAGTAAGATGTTAAAATGTGGACAATAACCTTACATTGTTGAGGATTATAATGGGAATCTTGGTTAAATAAGAGGGGGTTTGATCAAATTTATATATGAAAGACGAAAGATTTTTGATTGACTGCAACAAAGCACAAACAAGAAAGTTTAAATACACAGATTGAGTGCTTGGAAGCTGAAAATGCTTCAATTATATTAACAGTTGCAAAAAAAAAAAAAAAAAAAAGGATTCCTACATAGTATTTGTACAAAACAAGGGGACGTATAATATACACTAGGTTTAAATCCATAATGTTAATGAAACAAAAGCAAACAATATAAGTGAAGAACATAAGCCCAATTAATAACAAAATTAATATTTAATACTTCCACTCAAGTTAGAGGTTTGTGTAAATCAAACACTTTAAGTTTGTACAAGAGATATTATTTTGCTGAATTTTAACTTGACCTTTAGAATGAATAATAAACTTTTCTACTAGTATCAAGACTTAGGTTTTTTTTTTTGGCACTTTTATAGGTTTTCATTGATTTGAATCCACATGTTACTCATATAATTATGTTAATTATTGATCCAATGTGGTGAGTTGTACAATATGGACAATGATCCACATTGTTAAAAAATATAATAAGAATCTTAATTAAATAAGAGAGTGTACTATAAATCTTTAAATTTGACTTAGATAATAAACTTTTTAATACAAAAAGTAAAATATCACTAGAGAACTTGAAGAGCTAGTTATATGAAAAAAAGGCAGGTATATATGTAGAAAGATTACCTATCTCAAATATCAGTCATTGGAACGAAATCTTAAATCATCTCGAGATACTAGAAGGAGCATTTGAAATGGTTTTGGACCAGCCATTATTCACATTATTCAATCAGGGTTTTCATGAAGCTTGTTTGAATACTAGGAAAGTAGAAGACAAGGACAGTATTAAAGTTTCAAGTTCGAACACGTAAATGGAATAATGACGGTGAACAAGCGACAACTATCAGTCAACCACTTTGCTAGATGGAGGTAGGTGAGCTCCCGTGAAGGTAGGTTCAAAAATGTCGCATGACTTCAAGATCATCCCTTTTTCAATCATTTCTTTTTACACAAAATGTCCCATTTATATTAAAAGGAACCGTATTTGTTTGATTCAAACGTATACCGCTCATAATACAAATTTAAGACTTATTTAAATTCCAAATCAATTTTTGATTTAGAAATCAAAGCATTTGTTATGAGTACATTAATATCTATTTTAACTTCAAAAATTTGTGTGTGACTCGACTCGAATTCTGTGGGCTCGGACTAATTCAATGGATTTTTCAGATTTAATAAATAAGATTCATCAACTTGAGATGAGTGGCAGGTTGTGATGGCCCACATCCTTGAATAGTTTATGTTTATCATTTCTCGTATGCAGAAGTACATGTACTAAAATCGGGAGTTGGTGATAGTTTGTACTCCACAACCTCCATGGTTTTCGTTTAGGGTCTTTTGCTCCTAGGACTAGTTTCATAATATTTTAACTTCAAAATATTTGTGTGTGACCCAATTCTGTGGGTTCGGACAAATTCAGTGGGTTTGTCAGATTTAATAAAATAAGATCCACCAATTTGACATGAGTTGCAGGTTTTGATAGCTCACATGATCGAACAGTTTATCATTTCTGGTATGCATAAATATATGTACTAAATTCAGGACTTGTTGATTGTCTGTGCTCGACAGCCTCCCTGGCTTCTGTTTAGGATCTTTTGCTTCTGGGATTAGGTTTATAATTGAAGATTAGGTAGTGATTTGGTGCCCTACACCCTCAGTAGTTTAAGTTCAGTTTTGGTTGTCCTCTTGTAGTCTTGGTAAACATCTGCATTATAGTTGGGATTTGCAATATCCAGTATGATCATTTGAATGACGGTGCTCCTACTGAACTTCTGCACAAGATTGGGCCTGATTAATAATGTCTCTGCTCTTTTCTTGATGAGATAGTACTGTTTCTGTAATTTTTTGTTTTGGTGCATACAGAATAAGTCATATTTCAAAAGTAAGTTAGTCACATGAAAAAGAGAAAGGATATAGGTAGATAGAGTGCCTATCTCAAATTTTACCCATTTTTGAAGCCCACTTCTAAATCATTTGGAGATTGAAGGTTGTCAAAAGAAAGGACATTATATGGTTTAAGAATTTGACCTTTTATCGTGAGAAAGCATGCCATGAAATAAATAGTAAATGTCATATTAATAAAGAATATATTTTAATTCATACTTATATAGTAATTCTTAACATGATAGTGTCAAAGTTGATACCATTTAATCTTCAACCTCCACTATAATGCCTAATCATCTTTCTGTTTAATATGATATTGAAGCTGATCCAAAAGTGGCTTTTTATCCCAGTCTCGGACCCACAACGACCATTAGTAACGTAAAAATAAATTGAAGATTCCAAGTTCCTACATGTAGACATCAACAAAAGAAGCCATTTGGAACAGAATGACACCTTTTTGGTACAAGGAAATAAATTAAGGGAAACTGACACGTATGGCACTGAACTGAAAAAAAAATGGAACAATATCGGTAAACCAGCAACAACTATTGGTCAACCATCCGCTAAAGGGTCCGTAGGTGAGATCCCGAACAGAAGATGAACGAGTAAGAATAGGTTTAACAATGTCGCATCACATCTTTTATGTTAGAAAATTTATCTATTTTTTAAATCGGTTTATACAGTAAAAGAGTATTAAAGATGGTCAAAGAAAAGCTAGTAGTTCTACCATATAGTTGATGTTGTGTTGAATAAACCAAGAAAAATATAAAACTTCATGAAATTAAGAACAGAGAGTGCTGGGAAAATTGCCCGGCTGCTATGTGCGCTTGATTCTATATTTACGTCACAATATCTGAACACTCAAAGGTTCTGCTTCAAAGAAAAAAACTAATAGGCTTGTCATCTAACAAAATAGCACAATAAAACACAATCAAACAATATAAGGAAGACAATAATACAAGGAAATGACCTACAACACCACCATATATTTTAACATTTTGTCATCGAGCTTATGCATATGAATGGAATGCATATAATAACAATAATAGTTGAAGGGATAGAGATTATAGAAGAAGTGAAGTCATTGAATTATTGACTTGCTTCAATCAACTATGACATATATAAAATAAAAAGAGATTGAAGGAAGTTAAAGGAAGAACATTTAATTTTTATTTTGTATAATTTTTTGTGTTTGTTTTTATATCTTTACCTTACATTTTATGTACACAAAATGCCCTATTTATACACAAGATAATTTTTTTAACTCAAATATATAGCCGTTTGTAAATTAATTTATAACACAAATTTAATATTCGTTTGAATTCAAAATCAATTTTTGATTTATAAATGGACAACTCATAATTTAATAGAGTATTTTGCTTGATTGAGTATTAATTTCTATTTTAATTTTAGGATTTAGGTGTGACTGAATTAGGCTTTTGAAGGCTTGACTTTGATAAGTTAACAAGGTTTGGGATTAAGTTCGAATACATGAGTTGGGTATATATAAGCTCTAAACTTTTTAGGCTCTATGAGTTCTATTACAACTTTTAAAAAATATATCAGAAAATTGAAATAATGTGAGATATATGATTCTTAATACTCCCATCATATGTGGAAGAACATCTTTTCTTAGAATTTTTTGCCGGCCAATAAAAGCTATTGCATTTGAATTTAAACTTTCTTGCTTTGTCAAAAGAAATTCTCTCTTTTAGAACTAGTTAATGAGAGGAAGGGACATTTCTATAAATAAAAATTCTAAATCAAGATACTAGTAATTTGAGATACTCATAAAAATTATTTTCAATATGATCTCATGTTCAAAGAGGGTCTATTTCCTCTCTTAGAACTACTTTTTAAGAAAATGAAAAACACTTTTGTATAAGGATGATTCTAAGTTAAAATTTTGGTAATGTGATATACTTGTTTACATTATTTTTTAACACGCCCCTTTACTTCAAGTACCCAAAAAAAAAAAAAAAAACATTCTATGATAATCTCATATACAAGCAATAGAATATTGCACTTAAAATTTGAGTTATGATGTAATATTAAAAAACTTGTTTTATCTTTAAAAAAAGAAAATATATCTTTCATTTTAAAAATCATATTGTAACGTAATTTAAATAATGATGTGAACAACTTTTCCACGTAATGATAGTTTTAATCACATGAAAGTTACGAAGGTGTTAAGTCATCACTTGACATTCGACTACTCCTTTTTTACCAGATACAACTAATCCACCGACGTACCTCAATGGCTTTTCAATCTACTCTGACACGGCTCCGTCGGCAGATTCCTGCAAGCACACATGGTATGGCTTTTCATTTTGTGTACAAGCTTTGAACGGTTACTATAGAAATTAGTGGATCGCGCCCAGCCACGAACCTCTATCTAACCCCAAAAAGAAGTCGAGGTCCCAAGACCAGGGTGAGGGCCGCTGACCGGGAGCTGCAATGCACGAGCCACCTACCATCTCCTCGTTGCATTAGTTAGTCCTGCTAACCCTCAGCTCTATAGCAAACAAAGTGGTTGAAAAGCACCTTTCCATCATTCTAGAAAGATAAAGAATAATGAAATAGTGTACAAAGACAAGAGCTGGAAAAAATAATTAAAACCATTCTTAGCTTTGTTAGGGAGGCTACAAAGCATCATCGACGAACTGGTCTTTACCCTAAATTGCAATGGCATAGAGTTTAAACCAGCTTGCAGCAATGTTTCTTTTCTATTCTGTAGGGGTTCATACTGTGAAATACCAAGTTAATACCTTCAAATATTAGAAGAATATCTGGAGAAAGTGGCTCCTAAAGGAAGAGGAGATTCACTTAAACTTCAATGCCCGAAGTAAATAAATTCCCAGGTGCTGCCAACATATATGGAACTATTGAAGATTGGAAATGTGTTAATTATACCTACTACGTTACCATATTAGGTGACCTACTAAATTACCATGTTGGGTCCTAGAATAAGACTCAATATATTATTGTGTATTTATTAATTTCCTTAAATAAATTAGGTATTACGTTCTATAAATATAGAGTTTTAATCCTTTAACTTAATAAGTCGTCTTTTTCTTGTATAAGTTTTGTTCAAACTTTTATCCCATTAACGAAAACAATAGAACGTTTTCATAGTTTATTCAATAACCAGTTCCCCCAACCTTCCAACATGTTATAGTTTATTCAATAACCACTTCCCCCAACCTTCCAACATGGTTCAGCTGTAAACGTTAATGTTATTTTGGTGACGGGAGTGTCTTCTTGTTTACCAAGGAACAGATATGTTCTAAGGGTCAATTTTCTCTTTTAAATTCGCCCTGTGGAGAAGCAGATGCTAGTATACAATATTTTTTTATCGCAAGAAACTGACAGCCCAGCTTGCAATATTTTGCTCTTGAACAATGGTGACTAGTCGGATTTCTTTTTCACAGGTCCGAGACAACCCGATCTGTGGAAGCCGCACGTAGTTTTCTGATCCTGTGTATTTTGGCACTTCTTTTTACCACTGGTATTTGCCAGTGTCTGGTTAGCTGAAACGTGCAGATGGGTAGGTGGTTTTCACTTAACTAATATTCGCATTGACTGCACTGGATGTGGCGTCATTTTACTTAGATATGTATCCACCTTTTTTGATCCCAAAAGTTTTCTTTTTGTGATCCCAGTTCAATATAAAATCAGTGACTTTGATGCTTTGGTGTGCTCTGAAAGATGGAGTACCTGGGATTTTGTTTTTAGTCCGGTAGATTCGATGAAGTAATATAGTAATATGAACTTTGTTTTGTATAACTAGTCCAGTGAACTTGTGGAACGTCATCAATAATGCTGCTCCAATGGCAATGCATTTCAGCAAACTCTTAGCTATATTTAATATTCTTGCCATTTTGGGAGGAGAGGTTGGCATATTAAATTCAAAAGATTATTTAATATTCTTGCCATTTTGGCATCATTAAGTGTTTTAACATTAGCATTAATCTCAGCATGCAAGAATAAACTCTTCATCTGTGAAGGAGGTGAGGGTAAATGAAGCTGAAGTTCTTTGTAGACCTTCTGCTTCCGGTTTCTTCTATAAGACTACTTTTCGTTATTTTATTTTATTTTTTTATTTATTGTACTAAATGCACCCAATTCTTATATTTTTAGTTGCCGACTGCTTTTGCTTTTACTTTTGATTGTCGACTACTTTCTCGGTTTGTCAATCTATGTTTACTTGGGGCGGGGGCCTGGCTCAGTGGCGTTCTCTGAGCCTAACCCTGACCGGCCGTCCCACCGGTCAGGGGTTCGAATCCCGTCCCTCCCCTCCCCCGGGTGTGTGAGTTTATAATAAAATTTTTTTTTTTAAAAAAAAAAAAAAAAAAAAAAATCTATGTTTAGTTTCTGGAAGAAACTGGATTCATGTGGTGGAGTTAGGTGTTTCACAGTACATCAAATAATACAATTTTGATTGGCTGTCTGCTGCGAGGAAGAACGAATTTTGGAGTACCTTTCAGGCTCAAGGCAAAGTCGTTCTTTTCCCAGCGCTATGTTTGCCCGAAGAGCCGAAGGGACTCGTTGTTCTTGGTCTTTTGAGGCCGTCACATCTCAGATGACCAAACAGAAGATGCTGGTGGAAGGTACAGAATGAAGTAGCTGGGGGATTACACCAAGTCCTTCAACTTCAGCCCAAAATTTACTCTTCAAACGCTAAATATGAGCGATTAAGAATTGGCAGTAGCAGAGAAGCTTAATCCTTCTTTAAAATGAGTATTATATTACATTAAGTATAAGTAATATGACTTTGGTACCCATTATTATTATTATTATTATTATTAATAAAACAAAAGGTGAAATCATAATACATTTTATTAATAATAACAAAATTAGGTGTAGTAACTGTATCATCTCAAATAAGTATAGAAAAAAAAGTATAAGCCTGACATGCTTAAGATCACAAAAATCAAACATGAAATATATTAAGTAGTATGTATCCCTAATCTATGATCATCCTAAAGACGTACCCATTACAATTGCAATGTAGTTTCATGAATAATGAATGCTCTACTTCAACATAAATTTTGATAATAATATAAAAACATTAATTAACACCCTTATTCAATATAATTGTCCCCTCAAAGGTTACTACAGTC
This sequence comes from Casuarina cunninghamiana, assembly GCA_028551485.1. Classification (NCBI taxonomy): domain Eukaryota; kingdom Viridiplantae; phylum Streptophyta; class Magnoliopsida; order Fagales; family Casuarinaceae; genus Casuarina; species Casuarina cunninghamiana. Next base: position 6,681,866 of record CM052365.1, read on the forward strand.
TTTTCAAAGCTAATAATTTGAATTTGTCACTTAATGATGCAGAAATTGAAAAGGGAACAAAAGAAAAAGGACAGAAGGCGGAATTTGTGGGAGTGTCTGAAATGAAATCATAGGTTTCATAGAATATGGGATTGGCAGTGAGATTCCATGAAATGGTTGGCATTTCGCGTGCTTTTAACCTTCCAGTCAAACCCATCATAGTTCCGGTGAGTAAGGTCGTCACATGGCGTGGTAGCTCTGCACATTCCAAAATCTAAAGAGGACGTCAGAAGGTCCCTTGGAATTGTTAATCATCATTCCGGAGCTAGTTCAAAGGTATTGCTATAAAAACCAAGCGAACCGTTAACGCTGAACAAGTCGTAGTCAATACTGCAAAAGTATCATAGAGTGAGGGAAACCAGGAGAGGAAGAAACCAGAAGGAAGTAGACTTTTTGTAACGATGGTGACTTCCGTTGTTGCTCCAAGAGTTGAGAGCTTGTCAAGCAGTGGGATCCAGGCAATCCCACAGGAGTACGTGAGACCCCAAGAAGAGCTAAACAGCATCGGCGATATCTTTGAGGAAGAGAAGAGTCAATTAGGACCTCAAGTTCCGACCATTGACTTGAAGAACATTGAATCGGAGGATGAGGCGGTTCGGACGAAATGCCGGGAGGAGTTGAAGAGAGCTGCCACGGAATGGGGTGTTATGCACCTTGTGAACCATGGCATCTCCGACGAGCTCATTGACAGGGTCAAGATAGCCGGCAAGGCCTTCTTCGATCTCTCGATTGAGGAAAAGGAAAAGCACGCGAATGACCAGGCCTCCGGCAAGATTCAAGGCTATGGCAGCAAGCTCGCCAACAACGCTAGTGGGCAGCTCGAGTGGGAGGACTACTTCTTCCACCTTGTCTACCCTGAGGAGAAACGCGACCTGTCCATCTGGCCCAGGACACCCAGCGACTACATGTAATTCTCCGAAAACTCATTTTTTCTTCAACGAACAAGTTCTTTTCAGAAGCTTTTCTGTGAAGTCATAATCAATTATGAACTCTTTATTTGTCAGTTTGATTCAATCTGCTTATTGAACTGTTTATTTCTCCGTGTACAGTGAGGCAACCAGCGAGTATGCAAGGCAACTGAGGATCCTGGCAACCAAGGTGTTTTCTGTGCTGTCCCTTGGACTGGGACTGGAAGAAGGGAGGCTGGAGAAGGAAGTTGGCGGGCTGGAGGAGCTTCTTCTCCAGATGAAAATCAACTACTACCCCAAATGCCCTCAGCCAGAACTGGCTCTCGGTGTTGAAGCCCACACCGATGTCAGCGCACTGACTTTCATTCTGCACAACATGGTGCCCGGCCTGCAACTCTTCTACGAAGGCAAATGGGTGACGGCCAAATGCGTTCCAAATTCCATTATCATGCATATCGGTGACACCCTCGAGATCCTGAGCAACAGGAAGTACAAGAGTATTCTTCACAGGGGACTGGTCAACAAGGAGAAGGTCAGGATCTCGTGGGCCGTCTTCTGCGAGCCACCGAAGGAGAAGATCATCCTGAAGCCGCTGCCGGAGGTTGTGTCGGAGGAAGAGCCGGCGCTGTTCCCTCCTCGCACCTTTGCTCAGCACATCCAGCACAAGCTGTTCAGGAAGACCCAGGATGCTCTCGATGCCAAATGAGGCTGCTCGCCATTTCTCTCACAGCCAATACTAGTTTGAGCCACCATGCAAGTGGTGGGGTTCTGGGTCATCAAAAAAAAAAAAAAAAAATACTCAGTTTGATGGTTATGTCGTTTATCATGTTGTTCCCTTGCTTTGGTTGTTGATGCTACTATTGTGGTAGTTAGATGCCATAAATTATGGGTTTGTCCTTGTCGCTATGCACCTTTCAGTAATAATGATATTCGTCCATTACATTGTAATGCAGTACCGTTTCTAGTCAAAACCAGTACTTTCTTTTAACTGTTGCTAGATCAAGATTTTTTCTTGTCGCCATTTTCTCGCTTCTGATGAAAGAATTGCCTTAAGTGTCAAAAGCTCTTTACTCAAAAATTTTGAATTTTTATTAGTAATCTAAACAATATAAAAGTTCCATTTGCTGTTTGTAGACAAAATATGGTTTTGGGATATAAATTACTTCAAAAAAACAAGGATAATGTTCAAGGGTTCTACCTGTTATTGACCTACTTGGGATTTGTTCCTCAACAAATGGAGAATGCAACCACAGAAAACGTCGACAATTCACAGCTCATAACATGGAATTTCTCCTAAACGAGTTCTGGGGTAAAAAACAGAAAAGAACTCATTTTTTGTCCATCCCCTTTCTAATTCCTTTTAGATGGCTCTTTATTTCAGACAAAACCAGAATAGGATCTTTGAGACAAATGAATCCAGTTCCCTTGTTTCCGCTGGGTTTTCTTTCACCTTCCATTGTTGCTTGTTCCCACTAGACACGGGAATTGAGAGTAGATAGATATACATACGTAGTATACTTTTGATTTGACCATCGAATAAGGAATACTCACTAGAGGCCTGATTTGGCTTGACATATTACATTACAACAACTTGATCTTTTCCAAATTGCGAAGTTTCTCTTGCTTTAAGAAGTTATGATTATTTGAATCAATTTTCGTTATAAATTTTAAGATGTATAAAATATTTGATAATTTATTAAAAATAAAAAACATCACCAAATTTGTGGTCAATGTTGAACAGCTTTAGAGTCACTAAGATATTGTTAGGTTTGGAATAAATTAATAAAGATAAATGTGCAACTACATATATATTATGGGTAGTTTATAAAGTTTTTTAGTCTTATTCAACTTGGGTTTCCTTGGTGTTAGTTTAAAAGGAAATATTATGAAAAAACCTAGTTATGTGGTTGGAGAAATTAGTATAAGAAATAGAGAGAGAATATAAATTTTTTGTATACATTATAACTTTCTTTGTCATAGTGAAAAATCGCTCTTTAAGCCAAAGTTATAGGAATTATTTCAAATTTTGTAATTCTTATGCATCTTTTCTTAACTAATATTTTCTTTATGTGTATGAGAAGATCTCGTGAGTTTAAGATTCACGGGTTTATTTGGGTTTATTTCTAATAGATATAAACATGAATAAAGTGTTAGCTGAGAGGTCAACGCATTTGGTAGGTGGGAGGAGATGCCTGGACAACGCGTTGCTGGGTCTGTCCCATACGTTTTTTATATGCTGTGGTTGTCCTATACGTTTTTTATATGCTATTCAATGCCAGTCCAATTGCTTAAGTTCTGCAAAATCAATATAGGTCTGAACATGCAAAGAAATTAGTAACCGTAAAACCAAGGATGAAACTGAAAACTAGAGGCTCATAGAGTCGTGGAAACAATACCAGTATCTGATAGAATTCCTTGAATTTGCAGAGAAGGTCATGATTCAACAATTTGATCTATTAGTTTGAACAATGCTGTATGCAAACTAATTGCAGCTTAAGTTCACGAAATTTCAATCTTTTAATGATTGCAGTTCCCGGCTTTGTATTTTCAAGCTGTAGGAGAAGATTCCACATAGATAACATTTAGTGCCAACCTCTGCAAAAACAATTCGATACCATCGTTTGATCCAAAATCTAAATTTGTTCTGATTTGGAATCAATCTAAAGTTAGAAAAGCTCATCGGAATGAGGGATTAAGACAGGCTTAGATTAGAATTTCACACCCTGCTGATGGTTAGAAATAAGTGGGGGGCCACTTGGGTTGTCTTCGATTTGACAGGTACAAGCAAGAAGAAAAGAGTAAGAAGCTGTGACAATTTTAGGAGGTTTCATTGGATTTAGCGCCAAGGAGATCATAACAAACTTCCAGGTGACTTCACAAGCTTTCAATTTCCAGAAATAGGAGCAATAGGAGCAATAGGTTCCTCTGTGATAAACTAATTGTTCCACGGCTCGGACGAATGAGAAGTTTAAAGTTGCAGCATTCACCATAAATCCAGGAAGAGGGACAGCTTCTTATTGCTTTTTTAAGAGTACAAGAACAGATATAACTTTGGCCCTTGAAGATTTTAAAGTTGGAAACCTACCTATTATACCTGCAAACGCAAATGTACTTCATTCATACAGAGACAGCAGAGAGCAAAGGTTGATTTGAAAAGAAAGCCTTCAAGTTGGCTATGATCACCTCCTGCACAGCCTCAAATGATTCTGGGGTCATTATTGCATGATGTGGAGACAAGACAACATTATCCATGGCAAATAGCTCTTTTGGTACATCAGGCTCCTCCTCAAATACATCAAGACCTGCACCACCAATCTCCCCGCGAACCAAATGCTGCACCAGTTCCATCTCATCAACAAGGGCACCACATCCAACATTAATGACGATCCCCTCCCTTCCCAAAGCTGTCAAGACATCTTTGTTGATCATATGGCGAGTTTCCTTTGTCAGGGCACAACAAACAACAAGAACATCGCTATTAAGTGCTAAGTCACGGATATCAGCATAGAAGGGCTAGGGTGCGGATAGCTTCTTGTTCCTTGAGTTGTATGCAATTCTGCAGCCGAAGGCCACAAGCCACAAGCCTTTTTGCAACTTCAGAGCCAATACTTCCCAGCCCCACGATACCAACACGTTTCCTCCCAACTGCAATCACAACCAATTCATAGAACCAATTTCATTTTTCAACTTCTAGTTCAGATGCAAGTGTAGTAGCAGAGGAACAAAAAGACCAGTGAGCCAGTAAATAAAGACTAGTGATCCAATTCCACAAAAGCCCAATGCTAAACATTATCAAAACCTCTGACAAGCCGTATTTTATATTATTCCATGAACTTAAAGCTCGTCCTCAAAACCACAGAATACTGGACAGGAACCCATAACATCACAGAGGAATTGAAAACAAAAATTACGCTTCAAAAAGCTTCAGTTCAACATTTTCAAACGTACATACACAATAGAAATAAATCTAAAGTACTACATAACATAAATAAATAAATAAGAAACGGTGGACAAACTGTCATATAAACTTTTACCAGATAAGTTATAATACACCAAAACAGACTTCCATATTCTCTGAGTCTTACATACCAACGATTCTCTTCATATACAGTCATATCAAACCTTTTCGCATCATGTACTTAACCAGAAGTAACATGCAAGCTAAAGATCCTCCAACTTTGCTGCCCTAAGGTGCTTCCAATAAAGGAACTCAATAAACTTGTTCATTCCTGTTTACCTCACTTAAGCAAATTCGAAGATCGAAGAAATTTGTAGATCAAAATGCAGCTCAAAACATGAAACCCCAGAGCTAATATGGCATACACCAAATACTGTCTGATTTGTAGCACCTCTAAATGCTAGTCTTCTGATTCTGAGCAATGAGCACTACATCAAATGATCAGCGCCTTGAGCGTTTCATGTTACTATATGTTCCAAGATTCATCATGAACCCGGTTCTACATTGAGTTCCTTTCCTTACATACCGATTTATTATCCATGCTCTTTCAAGCTAAATCATCAGATTTAGCAAATCAATGACCATGAGTCCGATACCATTGGCTCTCTTTTCCAATCTTTCCCAACTAATCATACTATCAAACCCCAAAACTGTGGAATAGTGTTCTAACTACCCAGAATTCATCTGAATTTATATCCTACAAAAGTTCCACACACAAAGGCACAACAAGCCATACCGCAGCCAGTCACAGAACTTTCAACATTACCTTATCTTTCCCATATTGAATCCTCACAATGAATTCAAATACAAATCCAGGAAATCCTAATCAATCACTAGTTGCTCAAAAATTATCAACCCAGAGAGGCAGGTAACCTTAGAGCCGAGGGGGTACTCTCCCTTTGAGGCCACAACCCGGACCTTACGAAACGGTCACCAGCCGACATTCTGCGCAGAACATCGAGCAAAAGGGCGACGGCATAGTCGGCCACGTTTTCGGTGAACGCATTGCCAGCGTTAGTGACTGCGATGCCGCGCCGGCGGCACTCGGCGAGGTCAATGTGGTCAAGGCCCGCGCTGGATCCCACAATGAGCCGAAGGGCTGGGAGGAGATCGAGAAAGTCGGCGGTCAGCGGGGTCGCACCTATGTTGATGACGGCCTGTATGGACGCGGCGTGGCGCGAAAGGAAGGCCTGAGGTGGTTCGTCGGCTGCCGACGTGAGAAGGTCGAGGAGGTGGAGTCGATTTTCAAGCGCTCCACAACCGAGAGACCGTATGTGGGGGGGCGGTGCACCAGCACGAGAGGCCGACGGTCAATTTCTTCAGTCATTTTTCCCAGGAGGACATCCCTTCTTCATTTTCCCATCCTGGTGTTTTCATATATACTGTCGTCTTACCCAAGTGAAGACTTTGGAGTTTTCTGGAGTTTCCTGTACCCCACTTTCAGTTCCCGTTCTTTCCGGTCGAGCGATCAAGATTTTCGTTTCCGTTTTTATAGCAATGAAGCAGCTTTAACTGGGGTTTGTCTCACTTTCTTCCATTTCCATTTCTGTTGACTGAGATTTCAGAATCTGGGTTCTATTATCATTGGGTTCTGAGATCAGTTCTGGAATTTAAACCCGAAAACCAGACCCAAAAAGCAGAGAAATCCTTTGGGTGATCGGATTCTTTATGATTATGTTATCCAGGTAACTAAGGAGAGAATACAAGGACACTTTATTTTGCTATTTTGGGAGTTGCGGAAGAGATGGGAGACGGATGTTTTTCTTACCTCACACTACTTTGTTCTTTTCTGTATTCGTAGGCCAAGGCCAATAAAAAAGGGAAAGAAAGGAAAGTTGCTACATTATTTCATGCAAAAATACATTATAATCATGACTCACACCAATCACTATCACTTGTTAGACCAGCCAAACAGGCAAAACGGGAGAAGCGCACGGTCTAAGCCGATGCTAGTCATATCTACGTTTAAAGTAAACTCCCTTAAGCCTCAAGCTGAAAAAACCAAAGGGCTAATCTACTAGCAATCCAACCCTTTTCCTGTCGCTTCAACAAGGGTGGCTTTAGCTTTATCTTCTTGGCTCCCTAAATCCAACTCTTCTTGTGTGGAGGGCATGTGATTCTTGCTAAAAGTATTTAAAAAGTTCTCAATAATATTCCATCAATGAATACAATCATCTTCACAACCAAATTTCTATACTTAAGCAAGAATAATATCACTCTAACATATTTAGGAACCATAAACTTGAACTCTTTTTTGTAACTAAAATAAATTGTCACAAGGCAAAACCCTTTGTCTCGACTCCGGTCTTCCTCCTAGAGTAGCTTGTTGATTATATCATAGGACGCACATGAAGATGTAATTAATTATATGCTCTTTAGCGTGTCGTTACCTCATTGTTGTAGCTGTTTCAATTTTGATTGGATGTTGATTTACTTTGTTGAGTTCCAAAGGCTGTTTTTCCTTGGCCTCCTGCCTTGTATTTTGTTTTTGTTCAGCTTATTATGATTCAGCAAACAAGAATTGATCATGCCTCAGGAGAACTAGTTTCGCCCAAAAGACATCAGTTATAAGGGTCTACTTATTGCTTCTTATGGTAGTTATTTCCATAAAAGAAATAAACTAAGCAACTCTAAGATTTGGTGAGAACCGAAAACAACAAGAGGAGAAACACTTAAACACAGAGAGACTAACATTTCTTGATCATGGTCTCCACAAGGTCAATATACAATTGCTGCAGATCAATTTTGTATATCTAGTCAAGAAAAAAAATACGTAATCATTAAAAAAGGAAGAAAAGGAAGGGATAGACACCTAACAGGAACAACCTTCTCCTCTTGCGCTTTGACTTCAATAAAGGGCCAAGTTTTCCTGTGAAGTTGAATGCAAGGCATCCTATAGGGTCAGAATCACATGAAGCAATTAACGGTTTAAATTTAACATGCCCAAGGAGCTAAGAAGGTGAGGAAGCATACAGCTCACATAGGGAGGGAAGGAGGATCCTCGGTACTGTCAATAGGAAGGCCAACCCAAGTCTCATTAGAATGTGCTTTTATCTCTCTCTTTTTCTCTCTCTCGCAACAGTACTAGCTTTGGTTAACAACTAAATCTTTCATGCCACCAAGGTAAATGTTAAGAGACAGGCCTTTCAGATCAGAACTGGGGTGCATAGGTTGTGTTCTTCTGGTTAGAAATTTAGTTTAGTATTATGTTTAAAAATGGGAAACACAATCACTTAGTGGTATTGTTATTTCATGGGGTTCTTATATTTTAAACTTCTAGGATATACTTTTATAATCCAACCCTATACACATATTCGTAAAGGGAATATATTAATCGTTATGGTCCTTGGAAAAATATCAAATTCATTTAAAATTTGAATCTAAGTTACTCAAAATATTCTCATTGACTAAGAACTCAAATCCCATTTATCTCCTCCATTCTTGAGCCTACCTAATTTGAGTAGTGACAACAAAAGTAGTTTTTTTTTTTCAATGGAAATCAATTTTAAATAATTTATTTTGGAAAAATCACCTCCAAATTCTTAAAGTATTAACATAGTTTTTTTCTTTTCTTTTCTTTAGATTACATTATTGTTGAAGCTCCTAGCATGTTCCTTGAACAAGCTGAAATGAATAAACTAAAGTTTGAGGAAGAAGACCATTGTGCCTTGGCTACTCTGTTGAACACACTGCCACAACCCAGGACAACACCAGTCATATGTGATTTATCAATAATATCCAGCACACATGAGAAGAAGAGGCCTATATATGCACCATGTGCTCTTCATAAGCAAACTTATATTCCCAAGCCCACTGGACAACAAGGTCTGCAAGTAAGCAAGCATTCTGCATTCTCAATCTATGAACGTGGTGAGTCATCAACTCAAGTGATTTCAAGGATTAGTGCTCCACTGCCCAATCATCCAAGGAACAAGACTAAGAAGGAAGGCACCATCGAAGGAGAAGATGAAGTTGTGAAGAAAGTCATCCTGACCAGCCATATCAAGAAGAAATACAGAAATGGATAAGAAGGCCGACCATACCAGCCATATATGTAATATTTAAACATTATCCTAAGGGGTTGGATCTGGCTATATAAGTCCAGACATAGTCTAGAGCTTTTGTATCAATTTTCTCTAGCCTTAATCGATATAGTACAAAGCCCTTTTTTGGTACGAGATTTGTCCTTACATTATCAAATTCAATTATTATTTCCCTCTATTTATAGGGTTCTACAGAACAAATCAACAAAAAAATAAGCCAACTGCTCATAAAGTCCAAACCAACAACAAAAACTAATTTAATGAACTCCAAAAGACTAGGATTTGCTAACAAATCATAGAGACTCGGTCTTGTTAACTATTTTAAAGATTACATCTACTCCCCATTATCTATAAAATTGATAAATGCCCTTTATATTTGCTATGCTAAATAATATAAATAATATTAAATTCATAACATTTACACTCAGTATTTAAATGTACTATTCTAGTGCATACTGAATATGTATGTGTATCATATTTAATATCATACCACTCAAGATTGTCAAATAGATTAACTTGAAAATTTTTGTAGGTAATAACTGTTACAGAATGTAACCTTACCTATCTTTATGAAGTTGGCCATTAATAAGTGAATTCCAATAAGTTATTGAGAATAATTTGTCAATAAAAGAAGAAATAAAAAATTGACAAGTTGGTTAATGATCATGTAATTATATGTAAATTATTCAAACTAATTCAAAATAATTTAGGGATTGTGCTATATTTATGCAATTGAAATATGATGACAATATCAATAAACAATGCAATTAGATGAGCAGTAATTAATACTAGTAAGATTGATGGTGTTATCTATGTTGCAGTTGTGCTAGAAGTGGCGCTAGCTTCTAGTTTGATGATTGAAAAAGCAAATACTATCTTTAGACAAAAACAAGTGCACAATTGTTATTAGCTTCAATCCATTCATAGTGGCACTGCTGCCGCTCTATCAATGTACATGACTTTTTGCTCTATGATTACATGCCAGTTTGTTGACCTTACAGGGGATTAGCACCACCCTTTCAAATGGTCGTTGATGGCTAGCGATGGGCTAACCACTTGACTCGTAGTATTGGAATTGGGACTAGTCACTTTATCGATGCAGCTCCTCATGCCCACTTGTTGGTTGGCATGAGATTTTGCATTATCAATTGCGTTGTGAAGGAGTGTGCTCAAGTGGCATGATCAGGTTAAAAAACTAATGTTGTGCTTTTACTAATAGTTATAGTTTTCGCTTGGTGGTTGTGCTTGATGTTAACAATTAGTGTTAGAGTACCGTTACAAGTTTGAGTCTCAAGTTGGTGCCATGTATGTTGTATGATTCTATACTGTATTATCATTGTTAAACGTTTTCTTATCATTGTACCAAGGAAACTTGAACACCCTAAAATGCATGATAGTAGATCTTACAAACAATATTATTTTTCTTTCTTTGCTTTAGGATTTAGCAAACCATATAGGAACTTATTATGATTCCTAGCAACAGACTATGACATAGAAGAACAAAGAATTATGTAACTGAATTATGAAAATCATAAATACATATGTATGTATATACATGCATATTAATCCAATCAAGTGTTCAAACATATATATATCTCCTTTATGCACATGGTTAGATAGGAATGAGACATGGTGAATATATGAGCAAGTTGGATAGGGCAGAGTCATTGCAAGATTGCTCAGCGTAATAAGATCCATCTCCCATCGAAACTCCGTTACCATATGTGGTAATGGAGCTGAAAGGTTCTCTTGAACCATAGGCTTCTCCTGCATAACACAATTTTTACTAAGCTAAAATACATTGGATCATCTGTTGTATCATCGACATGAAATTGACTATTCTCTTTACCAAGTTGTGAAAAGATACCGGTACTGCAAAGTTTTGTCTCATAGGAAGAGAGGATTGTAGATAATGGAAGCATCAAGATTTCACCAAGGTAGCTGAAAAAGGAAATAGATGAATACCTCAAAATTTAATCTGCAGAGCTGATTATGAAGTTTTTTTTTTTAAACTTCTTTTGTAGCTCGCACAGATCGATGCTTTGGCCATCACTGATCTGTGGAGATCAAAGAATGAGAGAAAGCTTTGGCGTTATCGCTAATGCTAAAAAAGTAGGAAACAAAATGAATAGATCTTTAGTAGAAATCTTCTTGAAGTTCTGTATCATAAGATTGATTACTACCTCAGCTTTAATGGTGTGAATCATCCTTTCATTAGAATTTTCTCTTGCGTTAAAGAAACGGGCAACAACGGGCCCTTCCTCTATTAGAGCTTCAAGCACTTCTGATAAAGGAAGTCCTTCTTTTGCGTTGATGACAACCTCAACTCCTGCGCCAGAAGGTTTAATCTCCACGGAATCTGACACAGAAGCGAGAGAATTTTCTGTTGCATTTTTTGGAAAGCTGGACGACCTCTTCATTTCACCTCTCTTGCTATTTAGATCTTGGATCTTGTTCTGAAGATGTTTTATGTAATTCACCTCCTCATGTACTTGATCAGGCATAGACCGCTTTCCCTGGAACCATTAAAGCATCAGAATGCTAACAGAAAGACAAAACCCAGCTTCTGTAAGAGGTTGTTGATTTATAGATCGTTCTTGAACTGAAGGAAAAGAAGGTAACCTTCATGTATTCAACAGGGATCAGGGAACGCAGATTTGCGTAAGGTCAGCCATTTCATGGCTTCTTTGTCGTTCAATATCTCTCTGTGTGTGATCGTCTTTTTTTCTCTTGCTGTTGTCATTAGGGTTCTTTTCAGTTTCATCATAATTGATGGAGGATTTATACTGCCCTCCACTGTTGGAGAGTATCACAGCCATCTTGAGAAGTGGTCACCGCCAGCTGATCTGGTTAGTTTGCAAGTTGGTAACCAGGAAATGAAGAGATTTGTAACAGCTCACCTGCCAGATCATGATCAACTATCGATGTCGGAAGAAAATCAATGCTGTAATCAACTCCAAATCTCCCTCAACCTTTTCGTCTCTGTGATGAAATGTTTTATTTCAGCACGAAATCATTGATGGCCCCCAAAAGTTTCAGGCTTTCATGCTTTCAGGGGCACGATCCAATAAGAAATAATCTCCTTGGATGCTCTCATACACCGCAAAAGAAATTATTTTATGTCTTTCAAGATACTATACATTTGGAGTCTGAAGTCTTTTTCCGCTAAATGCACGTGCAGAAATGTATGTCGACATGGCCATGGGAATCGGTCATACATAAACATTTAGGACCGCACCAAAAACCCAAAACCTGTTGGAAAGTAGTATTAGTACTTAATCTCACACCAAAAAAAAAAAAAAAAAGAGCACCTTGAAGTGTCTGGAGTACCCATCTCTCTAATGACGTCATTTGAAAAGAGATTGGCATAAACCTTTCACATGATATCAAAGAGTCTTTTCTTTATGCGTGTTTGGACTGGCAAAGAGTATTAAATACTCAGTCTCACACCAAAATAAAAGCACTTTTGAAGAGCCTTATAAGCATATATAAGATCATGTGATGTGCTACAAGTGAAAATGTTTCTAAACGTTGAAAATGTCATGTGTTTTATAATATTTAAATTTTGGATTGATATTGATTATATGTGAAAAAAATGATTTCTCTTTACATATTCATTCTTTCTGTGTAACTTCCTCTGTTTGTAGGGCAACAGCCACGGCAGATGCTCACGTGCGCTTCAATGATTGTGTAGAGCTCTTAGTCCCGGCCATATTAATTTGTTGGCATCCACAATATAGAATTTGTTAACATTTCCAGTAACACAAACCATCAGAGATATCAATGGTGGAAGAATCCCATTCTTTATATGAATTCGATGGGTACTTTTCTCCTTCCAAATCTTCATTTCTTTCAGGCCTCAATCCACTAGCCATACCTACCATATCTTCCTTTAGAAAATGGAGCTGATTCTCTGAACCTGCCATCTTCTCCTGCTAATTGTAGTTATTTCTTGCAATGATGAGCATCTGAACCACATCCCCGCAATTTGCTAATTGTATCGGCCGTTCGTGTACGGAGATAGAATGCAAACATGCTTTTAAAGAAGAAACCGAAAGTATCAGACAGTGGCAGGTTTCATCCCAGCCCACCTGTTTAATAACCATGGCAAAGACGTCGACTGTTGGACATTAAGTACTTAGTATTGACGTACTTGCGATTGGTTCCTCAACACTATCGAAAAACAAGCACAGAAAGCATTGACCATTCACTGCTGATGACTTGAAAGTCAGATAACCTTTATGAAGAAGATTATGTGAGACTCTCAAGTTCAAGATAAGTAAACGAAAGTTTCTGAGAAGAAGCAAAATCATTTTTTGTCTTTTCCCTTTATTTCTAATTGGATCTTTATCTTAGACAATACCAAAATAGGATCTGTATATGATAAATCAACAAATTTTTGAATTCAGTTGGAATTAACACATTAGCCTAAAAAGATTTTGATCTTCTTAAATCGCATTACTTTCTCCATCGTACAAAAATCAAAAAAGGATATAACGCATAAAAACGATAGTGATCAAAAAGAAAACAACACCAAAATCGTGGTCAACATTCAACACAGTTTATATCTATAAACGAGACTGCAGTGTTAGCTGAAAGGCCAAGGAAAAGAGCAAGGGGCTTTTTTAGAAGGTTTCATTAGATTTAATGGCAAGGAAATCACAACAATCTTCCAGGTGACTTCACAAGCTTCAATTTCCAGCAGCAGGGGCAATAAGCCCCTCCATGATAAACTAATTGACTTATAATAGCTAGTACGAATGAGAAGTTTGGTGTCAAAGTTGCAATATTCACCATAAATCCAGGAAGAGGTACAACTTCTTATTGCCGTTTTAAGTGTTCAAGAACAGATTTAACTTTGGCCCTAGGAGATTTTATTGCTTGGAAACCTACCAATTATACCTCCAAATGTGAATGGTACTTCATCATGCTGAGACGGGAGAGAGCAAAGGTTGATTTGAAAAGAAAGCCTTCAAGTTGGCCATGATCACGTCATGCACAGCCTCAAATGATTCTGGAGTCATTATTGCACAATGTGGAGACAAGACAACATTATCCATGGCAAATAGCTCTTTTGGCACATTAGGCTCCTTCTCATACACATCAAGACCTGCACCACCAATCTCCCCTTGAACCAAATGCTGCACCAGTTCCTTCTCATCAACAAGGGCGCCACGTCCAACATTAATAACGATCCCTTCCCTTCCCAAAGCTGTCAAGACATCTCTGTTGATGATATGGTGAGTTTCCTCTGTCAAGGCACAACAAACAACAAGAACATCGCTATTAAATGCTAAGTCACGGACATCAGCATAGAAGGGGTAGGGTGCAGATGGCTTCTTGTTCAACGAGGTGTATGCAATTCTGCAGCCGAAGGCCACAAGCCTTTTTGCAACTTCAGAGCCAATACTCCCCAGCCCCACGATACCAACTCGCTTTCCTCCCAACTGCAATCACAACCAATTCATAGAACCAATTTCATTTTTCAACTTCTAGTTGCGATGCAAGTGCAGTAGCATGGGAACATAAAGACTAGTGAGCCAGTAAGTAAAGACTAATGATCCAATTCCACAATCTGAAAAGCCCAATGCTGAACATCTCAAAACCTCAGACAAGCCATGTTTTATATTCTTCCATGAACTTCAAGCTCACCGTAAGACCACAGAATGCTGGACAGAAACCCGTAACATCACAGAGGAATTGAAACAAAAATTACACTTCAAAAAGCCTCAATTCAACATTACAGAACAGAACAAAAACTATACTACTACAGAACATAAATAAAACAATAAGAAATGGTGGAGGAACTGTCATATGAACTTTAACCAGATAAGATATGTTATAATACACAGAAGCTTCTGTTATTCACTGAGTCCTCATATACCAATGAGTATCATCATATAAACTCATTTCAAACTTCTTCCCACCATCTACTGACCAAGAAGTAACATAAAAGCTTAAGTTCCTTCATCAACTTTTCTCCCCTAAAGTGCTTCCATTAAAGAAACTCAAAAAAATTCTTCATCCCTGTTTGCCTCATTTAAGCAAATTATGAATGAATTTTGTAGATCAAAATGCAGCTCCAAACATGAATCCCAAAACAAATAAGGCATACACCAAATACTGTCAGATTTTTAGTCTAAATGCTAGTCTTCTGATATCGACCAATGTGCACTACATCAGATGAACCATGCCTTAAGCGTTTCATATATTTTCCCAGATTCATCATAACCCCAGTTCTAAAATGAGTTCCTTTCCCGACTTACCGATTTACTATTCATGCTCTTTCAAGGTAAATGATCAGATTTTAGCAAATCAATCGCCGTAAGTCCTATACCATAGCCTCTCTTTTCCAATCTTTACCAATTAATCGTCGTATCAAACCCCAAGACTGCAGAATCATGTTCTAACTCACCCAGGTTTAATCTGCATCTATATTATTTGTTATCTCAACTCTGCAGTCTACAAAAGAGATAAACAGAGGCTCAAAAAACCATATTGCAGTCAGTAACAGAAATTTTAACATTCCCCAATCTTTCCCATACCGAATTCTCTCACAAGAAATTCATACACAAAACCTGGAAATTCAAATCAACTACTACATGCTCAAACATTATCAACCCAAAGAACAAGCTAACCTTAAAGCCAAGTGGGTACTCCCCCTTTTGAGGCCACAACCCGGACCGAACGAACCGGTTCCCAGCCGACATTCTGCGCAGAACATCGAGCAACAGCGCGACGGCATAGTCTGCAACGTTTTCAGTGAACGCGTCGCCTGCGTTGGTGACCGCGATTCCACGCCGGCGGCACTCGGCGAGGTCGATGTGGTCAACGCCGGCGCTGGATGCCGCAACGAGCCGAAGGGCTGGTAGGAGATCGAGAAGGTCAGCGGTCAGCGGGCTCGGACCTATGATGACGACGGCCTGTATGGACGCGGCGTGGCGGGACAGGAAGGCCTGAGGTGTTTCATCGGCGGTCGATGTGAGAAGGTCGAGGACGCGGAAGTGGACTCTCAAGCGCTCGGCAAATAAGAGACCAAAAGCGGGAAGGCGGTGTACCAGGACGAGAGGCCGACGGTCAACTTCCTCCGCCATTCTTCCCAGGAGGATATCCTTTCCTCACTTTCGCATCCAAGTGTTTTTCATAAGTAGAGTCTTCCTTTTCAAGCGAAGACTTTGGACTCCTGTGTGCCCCGCTTTCCATTCTTGTTCCTTCCGTTCGAGCAATCAAGAGCTGTCGTTTACCTTTTATAGTAATTAAACAGTTTTGTCTATGGAGTGTTTCTCAACCTTCCTTTTAACCATTTCTGTTGATTGAGATTTCAGAATCTGGGTTATATGTGCATTGGCTTCTGAAATCAGTTCCAGGACTTTAAACCTGAAAAGCTGATCCAATAAGCAGAGAAATCCTTTGGTTGATCAGATTCTCCGAGTATCTTATCCTGTAAACAGACAACAAAAGCCAAGGGACTCTCACCTTTTCTATTCTAGGAGTTACATGTACAAGGAGGCGTTTTAGGTGGTGCTATGAAGCTCAATTTTAGAAATAAGAAGTCTTTTTTTTTTTTTAATGTTTAACTTTTTAGGGTTTGTTGAATATACCTTTTCCTTTGAACTTGTACCGAGTATCATTATCTTTTATTCTAAATGACCCCCAAAATCAGAAACTGGAGCACTACTCCATGAAAAGGAGTTTATAAGTGTTAGAAACGTAGGCCCATGAGAAAACCAAGAACTTGGCAATCTCAGAGGGGCCCGCGCCTACTAATAAGGCGCAAAGGATCGCACCACGGTACCGATGTGGGACGGATACTTCCAACACTCCCCCGCAGTCACATATCGGTACGGTGAGAGATGGGGGCCATCTCCCTACACACGGCAATGCGTGGGCTAGCTCTGATACCATGTTAGAAACGTAGGCCCATGAGAAAACCAAGAACTTGGCAATCTCAGAGGGGCCCGCGCCTACTAATAAGGCGCAAAGGATCGCACTACGGTACCGATGTGGGACGGATACTTCCAACACTCCCCCGCAGTCACATATCGGTACAGTGAGAGGTGGGGCCATCTCCCTACACACGGCAGTGCGTGGGCTAGCTTTGATACCATGTTAGAAACGTAGGCCCATGAGAAAACCAAGAACTTGGCAATCTCAGAGGGGCCCGCGCCTACTAATAAGGCGCAAAGGATCGCACCACGGTACCGATGTGGGACGGATACTTCCAACAATAAGTCCATGCAAAACCACTATAATCATAACTCATCACTAATCATCATTACTTGTCAGATTGGCCAAACAAGCAAAAGGGTAGAAGTGCATGGTCGAAGCCGATGCTAGTCATATCTACATTTGAACTACCTTCTAGCTCAAGCTTAGAAATCCAGAGCAACTTCGAAGCATTGTCTTTTAGATTCCTCCAAGGGCACATCTCCTAGCTGCCCAATCCCTTTCCCGTCGCCTCAACAGGTGTGGCTTTGGTTCTGATCATTTTCACTACCAAAATCCTGTACATAAGCGAAAACAAATTTCAAGTCTAAAGATAGACATTTCTTTGAATACTTTATTAATGTCAAATAGGGTTACAATGCATGTGTATACATAGAGAAATAAAAAAAAAAAAAATTGTGAATGTAACAATGACTTTCATGATACAATTTCAAGAATTGATCCAAAAATGTGTGCATATATCAACACAATTGACTACCTCGCGGAAATAATTAGTGAACCTCAAATTTTAACCTACAGATCAGCTGATGGTGTTTTAGCTCAAGAGTCTAGAAGCTGACTCTAATATCATCCAAAAAAAGAGAGTTTGTACACATGAGTAGGTTAGCAGGTTAAGGAAATTGTGCATGTTTCGAGTTGTAAATTTATCAAAGCCTGCCTAAAAAAGAAATGAAGCATTATGCAGAAAAACATGAAGCATGCCATGAAGATATCGGTTATCTAGCTCATTCAGGGGAAATCCAAAAAGGAACCACTTTTTCCATTGAGGTCAAGAGTGAACTCTTTGTCTCTATTCTGGTCTTCCACCTAGAATAGGTTGTTGATTACGTCATAGGACTCACATGAAGATGTAATTAGCATATATGCTCTCTGGCGTGTCTTTACCTCGTTGATGTAGATGTTTCTTATTTTGTTGGATGTTGATTTACTTTGTGGGGTTCTTAAGGCTATTTTCACTTGCTCTGTTGCCTTGTTTTTTGAACAAGAATTGATCATGCCTCGAGAGAACTAGTTATGCCACAAAGACATCAGTTATAAGGGTTCACTTCCGGCTTCTTGTGGAAATCATTGCCATAAAAAAAAAAAAAAAAACTAAGCAACTCTGAGATTTGGTAAGAAACGAAAACAACAACGGGAGAAATATTTAACTCAAACACAGTGACTTTGAAATTTCTTGATCCTGGACTCGACAAGGCCAATATGCAGTGGCTGGAGACCAATTTTGAATATCAAATCAAACAAAAAACATAATCATCGAAAGAAAAGAAGGAATCGACACCTAACAGGAACAACCTTCTCCTCTTGCGCTTAAGAGATGACGAGGGTTTTTTCATCTGCCCTCATGGAGTTCGATGAAGGACCAAGTTTTCCCATGAAGTTGAATGCAAGTTGTCCTATATGAGCTAGTCACTTATATGCTCTCTGTATGAGCTTTGTCAAATAATATAATTTATTATAAAATTCGAAACACTAGTCGCTTACTATTTAAATATATTGTTACAATATATACTGCATATGCATGTGTTTCATATCTAAATCAATATATAAAGTGGTCAAGTTTAGCTACGCATAGTGTTGTCAATATCATACCACTCAAGAACTGTAAATTACATCAGTATTTTAATCACACTATAAGATTTCCATTATGGTATCTATGGTTGATCTTATATATGCTTTTATGATTCAACTACAAGAGGTGGCTCAAGACCAATTCAGTATACTAGCATATGCATGAGAACTAAGTTTAAGTGATGCATGATCCTGGAAGCTACAGCCTATTTCTGAATTGATGTAGTTCCTCTTCTTTTGAGAAAGAAAAAAGGCTCTCTTTTTTTCTTTCTTAAGAAAAGCATATAATAGATGAGTTCATAATAAAATAACCAATTCTAAGGAGCAACCGAAGTAGCTTCAACATGAAAAATCACTTGAAACATAAGAAAGTTATACATCATTGATTGGATTGAGTACCTCTGCAGTTGTTAAGGAGTTTTGTTATTTCTTGAATATTCTAAAATTAATTCAAATGTAGCCTATTCTTATCACTGTAATAACGCAAAACATTCAATATAAATATTCATCAAGATTTAAGATATGGTGTATGACTGGATATGGAAAATTAAATTAAATTAAATTATGATTTATCATTGTCTTTGTCTAACTTTTTCCTGTCATAGTACAAGAAAGTTAGAACACCCAAAAATGCGTGATAATTGATGTTAAATAGCAGTATTCCTTTTTCTTTTTTTCCCGTTAGGATTTGGCAAACCATATAAGAATTCATTGTGATTCTAAACATTAGATCATAACATAGGAAAAAACTCATTATGTAACTGAATTATGTAAATTATATATATGTATGTATATACATGCATGTTAATCCAATCAAGCATTCAAACATATATATCTCTTTTATGTTCATGGTTAAACAGGAACGGAACATGGTGAATATCAGAGCAGGTTGTATAGGGCAGTGCCACTGCAAGATATCTCAGTGTGACCAGATCCATCTCCCATCATATCAAACTAACACAGATCGAAACTTCATTACCACATGTGATAATGGAGCTAAAGGGCTCTCTTGAACCATACGAAGGCTTCTCCTGCATGACACAATTTCTACTAAGCTAGGAACAAAGGATCATTTGCTGCATAAAAACTTCATTTCCAAGAAATTGAATATTCTCCTTAACAAGTTCTGAAAAGATATCAGTTAATTCCTGCAGCTTTTTGTGTCATAGGAAGAGAAAACTCGAGGCATGGAAGCACCAGCATTTCACAAAGGTAGCTGAAAAAGGAAATAGAAGAATACCTCAGAATTTAATCTGCAGAGCTGATTATAAAGTTTTTTAACTTCTTTTGCAGCTCGCAAAGATCGATGCCTAGGCCATCACTGAGCTGTGAAGATCGAAGAATGAGAGGGAGTTTTGGTGTTATGGCGACTTATAGCGAAGCAGCAAACAAAATGAAAAGATATTTAGTAGAAATCTTCTTGCAGTTTTGTATCATTCAATTTGATTACCATACCTCAGCTTTAATGGTGTGAATCATCCTTTCATTAACTCTAGTTGAAATGAAACCGGCAACAACAAGCCCCTCCTCCGTTAGAGCTTCAAGCACTTCTGATAAAGGAAGTCCTTCTCTTGCGTTGATGACAACCTCAACTCCTGCACCAGAAGGTCTAATCTCCACAGAATCCGACACAGAACCCAGAGACTTTTCTGTTGCATTTCTGGGAAAGCTGGACAACCTCTTCAGTTCATCTCTCTTGCTATTGAGATCTGGGATTTTTTTCTGAAGATGTTTTATGTAATTCACTGCCTCATTTACTTGATCAGACATTGATCGCTTCCCCTGGAACCATTTAAACATCAGAATGCTAAGAGAAAGAAAAAACCAGATTCAGTAACAGACTATTGATTTATAGATCGTTCGGGAAAAGAAGGAAAAAGGGTAACCTTGATGTATTCAACTGGTATCAGCGACCGCAGATTTGTGAAAAGGTCAGCCATTTCATGCCTTCTTTGTCGTTCAACATCTCTGGGTGTGATCTTCTTTTTGCTCTTGCTGTTGTCATTAGGGTTCTTCTCAGTTTCATGATAACTGATGGAGGATTTATACTTCGGGCCATCGTGGGTGACATCACAGCCATCTTGAGAAGTTATCAACGGCAGCTGATCTGGTTGGTATGCTTCTTGGTAACCAGGAAATGAAGAGATTTGGAGCAGCTCATCTTCCTGATCGTACTCAGATATCGAAAGTGGAGGAAAATCCATGTAATCAGCTCCGAATCTCCCTCGGCCCCTTCCACTCTCTGACGGAGATGCTGGTATTTCTGCAGGAAATCATCAAGGGCCCCTAAAGTTCCAGGATTTTATGCTTTCAGGGGCATTATCCAATAAAAAATTATCCAAGAGATGCTTCCACACATTGTACCAAGGAAAACATTTTATGCTTTTCAAGACACCGGACGTTGGTAATCCGAACGTGAAGAAATTTATGTCGACGAGCCCGCCGCAAGGGCGTCGGTCATATCTATACATGTGTTACACCAAAAACTTTTTGGAAAGTAGTGTGCATAGGATCATCTGATTTGTTAAAGTGAAGATGTTCTTCTATATTATTTAAATTTTATCTTAATATTTAACTGTTCAGTTTCTATTTCTTTATGTTATACTATAACTTAGATTTAAATTTGTATATTTTGTTCATAAAGACAAAAAGAAAAGAAAAAGCATCTAATGTACCCCATTTAGGAAAAAAGGCATAATTAAAATAATATTTGTTTCACTTTATTTAATTTCGGTTTTAATAGTTTTTATATGTAAAAGATTAATTATCTTTTCTTAAAGAGTAAGTTGTTTATTAAAAACAACTTATACTAAGCACAGTCCTCGTGTTGGGAAGCCAGCAGGAGATAAAGATGACTCCGGCTTGGCATGAAAGGATACGCACAATCCTTAAGTATTTGGAAAATCTTGATCATTACACTGAGGGAACTTTGATTTGGTGTAAATTATGAAGGCTGGATCCATGATGTGCCAATCACTAAGAAGTGCGATGGACTCTTTGTCATCTCCGTCCAATTGCAGCAGCCATGCTCTCCCTTTCTCTCTGAAACACCCTTTTTTTGTAGGGCGGATGCTCACATGTGCTTCAATGATTGTGTCGAGCCTCGAGTCCCGGCAATGTTAAGGAGTGGGTGTCCCAGGGAAGAGTGTCACATGTTTAGATTATTAGACAAGTAATAATGGGCATCTTAAAAATAGCATTTCTATCCTTTCCAGTAATTCAAACACCAGAGATATCAATGTTGGAAGAATCCCATTCTTTATTTGAATTCGAATTTCTTTCAAGCCTCAATCCACCAGCCCCAACTACCGTATCTTCCTTCAGATAATGCAGCTGATTATCTAAACGTGCTACTTTCTCCTTCTAAATATAGTTGTTCCTTGCAATAATGAGCATCTAAACCACAACCCCGCAATCTCGAACGCATCAGCCATTCATGTATGAAACAACAGGTTTGAAAATCAAAACTAATGCTTACTTTTTGTCAAGGAAGAAAGACAAAAGTATCGGACAGCGGGCACGTGAATCATCCAAGCCACATCTATTAAATAAACATGACAAAGATGTCGACTGCATTATTAGCTCGTTGTTGGCCATTAAAGAAGTGATTAGCTATCGTCTAGTGAGGGTTGAACGTCAACCAAAATATTTCAGTGTTCATATTCGTGACAAGCTGAAGATGGACATGTGAATGCACGGGAAACGAAAACCTTAAATAGTTGACTGGAAGTTGACATATTAGATAGCTACTATTACAAATGATAAGAGCGAGGTGGAGAATATCCTATATTAAGAATTGTCTTTATATCTCATTTTCAAAAATCAATTTATATGAAGAAATAAGATATATTAATAACTGCGTACATGTACCATGTAATTATGTGTTAATTAAATATATTATTCAAGAAAGAAAGATAGTCAAAGAACTTTTCCCTTTTATCATCCGAGATTTGTCACAAGTTGAGATTTGTTAAGTCAAATTAAATTATTTGTTGAAATATTATTTTGGAATAGTATTTTGATGATATAAATGTGTAAATATATATATATAAAACTTGAGATAAAAATATAGAAATGAAAAACAAAAACAAAGTGTAGGAACATGTTTAAGAATAAATAGAAATGTTCATTCTACCTAACTACACGTTTTTATTTATTTGCGACATGTGGTCTTAAGAGTTGACGTGACCTTTCAGGAGAAAGAGGTTGAAAGCCATCGAAAACGTGGAAGAGATTAGAATGGCAAACGTGGAAGCTTGAAAGCCATGGAAAAATGAAGAGAAGTCAAAAAGAGATTGCACAAGCCTCCAAGATTTTATCCAGTAGTAAAAACTGGACAAAAAGAATTGAAAGATAAAAAGAAGAGAGAGAACGTGAAAAGGAAAAGCAACACGTTGCAACGCCAAAAACTTCTTAATCATCTCTAAAGAGCTCAACGGCGGCGTTTCTTCTAAAGCTAAAAAACAAACAAAGTTGAGACGATGTCGTCCTTCTTAGCAACAAGTTTTCTCCAAAACAGAAAACAGGACAGCTTCACAAAACTTGTTTCAGACTTCCATTTAGTCCTTTTGGAGAAAGAACAGAAGCTAGGGCAGAGCACGTCAAGTCTATTTTTTTCTTCTCGTTGAAGCTCAATTTTTTGAAATCTTCCCATTAGAAAGGATGACAAAGCAATGATCGTCTATAAAGCTGTTCTCACCTACTACTTCCACACAGAAGAAAATCCAACAAAAAACAATTTCAGCACTCAAGGCTTTTGAACTCACAATATTATTCTTTCTTCAGTGACTTCGTTTCTTTGTTAATTACTATGCTATTACACTTGATAGAAAATCATCTAGCTTTTCAATATATATTGTTATTGATATAATTTTCTACAAGTAAATAATACTAGAGTTTATATGAAATTTGGAAATTTTGTCCATATCATCTTATATTAATTTTCTATCACTAAATAAAAACTTTTGAATTGTACTTTGCATATTTGTTATAAGCTTATTTTGAAATTTAAATTCTTAAGGGAAGAATTTGTAACTGGAATTAAGAAATTGATTATCCCTTATAATCAATTATCTAGAATGACTCTAGTAGGCTGCTAAGGTAGGGTGAAGTAGATGCTAAAGTAGTTTAGGCCAAATCAGCTTCCAAAAACTTTTATCTTTATGTGATTGTATGTCGTGTCTTATTTGATTGTTATTTAGATTGATTTAGACCATAAAAAAACATATTGATTCACATAGTTTAAAAGAAAAAAGAAAAAGACTTTTGGAAACCTTATTCACCCTTGTTAGGTTGTTTTGGTATCCAACATTATTGATGACTCAAAGAAGGAAAAGAAAAGATAACAATTTGACTTGGTCTAGGAGGTTAAATCCCATATTGTAGATTGGTCATCAGTCATTTCATTGGACTATTTTGCGGTAAAAGTTGAAATGCATTGCTTTTGTTGAGTTTGACACTTTATTTTCCCTTTTCAATAGTGAAAGTGACATTCACCATGTCCAAAAGATTATTACGTGATTACACCGTGTATATAAGAAGGTTTAGAGTCATGGCTTAAACATCTTTCTTACCAAAGCTGAATAGAGAAATTGCTAAGATTTGTGGATTTTTTTATTTTTTAAGGTATGGTTTGGACACACAAACTTTGTCAAATTCATCAAAAGGCAAGTGCTAAAGTTTCTAGCAATTTTGTGGATCTATCTATTATGATGTGGAGTGCAAATTAGTATACTTAGATACATTCTAAATATATTCTCAAAATATTTTAGAGATTATTTTCCTCTATATTAGTAGGTATTCTTATTAATATCCGGTTAGGATTTTTAATAGTATATGTTGGGATTCTCTTTGATGTTAGTTTGAAAAGAGAAGAGCATGAGAAAACTCAAAGGATAAAAAAGAGGGTTGCATCTCATGAGGGCAATAGCCAAAGAGCATTTTTTGTGTAGCAACCACTAATCAAGAGAGACTTTAGTATGAAAATATTGAGGATGCAACCTAATGAGGGAGCTATTGTGAGAACTAAGAATAATTGTATAAGAGCTGTGAGTGAATCTTGTAATCAACACTTTTGTATTCTTTTGAAAAAAAATTAATAACTAGAGAAGATGCTAGTTGCTACGCTAATAACTATGAACTAGGATGGATTTATTTGAAGGACTTTAAATCTTTTGTATAATGTGTGTTATATGCTTGATCTGTTCATTTATGATTGTATAATGCAACACTTTCATCCAACAACTAGTATTTGGAATCTTACTCATCACATTCTTAAATGAGGATGGAAAAGATATTCTTCATCAAGTACCTTTCTTGTTGTCTGTTGATAGTGACAAATGAGATACAATTTTATCTATTATACGATTATCTAGTATCTTTTGATTATGTATTTGATGAAAGTATAAGGATGCAAATAGAGGCTAACATATTAGGAGGCTACTATGCTCTTAAATGAGGACTCGGTGAGAAGAGTTCTTTTCATCTAGTGCTTCTAATATGTTGTTAGTTGACCACAAAAAAAAAAAAAAAAAGTAGTGTGATACTAGGAACAATAAGTAAAAGAAAAAAAATATCAAGTGATGAACTCACATTACTAAGATTATAGGATAAAAGATACTTTGGGAATTATTGTTGGGCTCAAGAGTAGAATTATTCCTTAGTAAATGTTTAATCTTTTTGAAAAGTAACAATGCATATATTGAGGAACTAGAGATAATTTTCTCTGTTTTGGAATTCATATATTTGGACATGTTTGTTGACACTAGTACAAATTATATTGTTATTCAAGATTAGTGAGACCCCAAGGGATTTAAGGTGTTAGTGGTTATTGAATATCCTAGAAACAACTTTCTAATGTATTGAATATCATTTTCTTTTTGTGTAAATGACTACCAAAATTAGAAATTGTTGCATTACTCCAATGAGAAGTATTTATTCATGCAAAAACACATTATGATCATAAATAATCACCAACCACTTTCACTTGTTAGACTAGAGCAAAAGGGAAGAAGTACATAGTCTAAGTTAATGGTAATCATGTATACATTTGAAGCAAACCCCTTTCACCCTCGAGCTTAGAAAACCAAAACAAATCAAAAGCATTGTCTTCTAGATTCTACCAAGGGCACATTTCTTGACAAGCCAATCCTTTTCCCATCACCTCAACAAGGGTGGCTTTGCTTTTGTCTTCTTTTGCTCCCTAAATCAAACCCTTCTTGTGTAAAGGACGTGATGCCTGCTAAGAGTATTTCAGTAAGCGTAATTGGTCAATGAATAAAATCGAAAACATTTTTCAATTATAAAGACAAACATTTTTATATAATACTCTATAAGTGTCAAACAAGAATCATTTAGAGATAACCAAATCACCTTCAAGTTATGTTTCCTCCACAATACAATCTTCTAACATACTTAGAAAAATAAACTCAGATTTTGATTATCTAACTAAACAAATTGTCACAAGATAAGGACTTGATGAAGTAGGCAAAGAAGAGAAGTATAAGAAAAGAGAAATGAATTTGAGGAATTTTATTTGTATTCCTTGCAAATATATGAAACAAAGACATTAGAAATACACTTAAATGACTAATCGATCCCAAAATATTCGCACATACAACTCAAATGACTTCCCTGTGGCAATAATTAGAGAACTTCAAATTTTAACCTGCAGATCATACTCTATAGTCCGACAATAAGCTAATGGTATTCCAACTAAAGAGTTTAAATGCTAACTCTAATATCATCCAAATACAATAATTGGCTCGCGCCGATGAGTCATGTGGTTAAAGAAGTCATGCATATTTCAAGCTGGAAATTTATGTAAGGCTACATAAAAAGAAATACTGCATCGTGCAGAAAAACTTTATACATGCCATGAAGATATCGGTCATAGGGGTCATTCGGGGGAAATCTAGAAAGGACATACTTTTTCCACTGGGGTCTAAAGTGAACTCTTTATCTCGATTACGGTCTTCCTCCTTGAATAGGCTGTTGATTATGTCATAGGATTCATGTGAACATGCAATTAGTAGATATGCTCCCTAGTGTGTTGCTACCTCGTTGCTATAGCTGTTTCTTTCTGGTTGGATGTTGACTTACTTGGTTTGGTTCTTAAGGCTGTTTTTACTTGGCCTCTTGCCTTGTATTTTGTTTTCGTTCAATTTCTTATGATTCAGCAAACAAGAATCAACCATATCTTGAGAAAACTAGTTAAACCGCGGAGATATCAGTTAAAGAGATTCATCTTTTGCTTCTTATCGCAGTCATTGCCATAGAAAGAGTAGGCAACTAATATTTTGTAAGAATCGAAAGCATCAACAGGAGAAACATTTAACTCAAACATAGAGACTGTTACATTTCACAATCCAGGTCTTGACAAGGCAAATATACTGTGGCTGGAGATCAATTTCAAATATTCAATCAAGCAAACAATATAATCATTGAAAAAAAAAAGGAAAAAAAAAAAAGAAATGACCAACACCTAACGGGAACAACCTCTCCTTTTGCACCTAGAGAATGACGAGTGTTTCTCTTGTCTTCCCTCATGGAGTTCCATGAAGGGCCAAGTTTTCCTGTGAAGTAGACTGCAAGGCATCCTATAGGGTTGAAAATCGCCTGAAGCGGTAAAAGGTTTAATAGCATGAGGAAGGAGCTAAGGAGGATCCCTGGTACTGTCAATAGGAAACCAAATCCAACCCTCACTAGAATGTGCTTTTTCATCAAGGTAAATGTTAAAGGGGAGTCTTTTGAGACCGGAACTCGGGTGATTTAATGCAATAACTTGTATAAGTTGTGTTCTTCTGGTTAGAGACGTGGTTTGGAATTATGTTTAAAAGTGGCAAAGTCAATTACGAAAAGGTAATGTTATTTAATAGGATCCATAAATTTCAAACTTCTAGGCTATACTTCTATACCATAACAGTATATACAAATTCGTTAATGGTATATATTAGTTGTTTGGTCCTTGGGAGAAGATTAAGTGATTCTACAATTTAAGTCTAACTCACCCGAAATATTTCTGTTGACTAAGAACTTAGCTTTCACTTCTCTCCTTCACTCTTGTGCTTACCCATTTTGAATGTTAAGCAAAGAGAAAGACAAATAAAAATAGTTTCTTCTGGAGAAATTAACCTCCAAATAATTTCTATGGGGAAAACTAAACTCCAGATACTTAAAGCATCAACATAATTTGTTGTCTTTGCTTCGGATTAGATCACTTCTCCCTATTTATAGAGTTATACACAAAAATTTAGCAAAAGATAAGCCAACCACTCATAGAGTCCTACTCAACAAGAGAAACTAAGTTAAGAAACTTCCAAAGAGTAGGTCTCACTAACTATTTTGTGGTTTACATGGACTTCCCGTTATTCATAAAGTGGCATATGCTCTTTATACGGGCTTTAGTAGAATA
This sequence comes from Casuarina cunninghamiana, assembly GCA_028551485.1. NCBI lineage: Eukaryota > Viridiplantae > Streptophyta > Magnoliopsida > Fagales > Casuarinaceae > Casuarina > Casuarina cunninghamiana. The sequence continues at coordinate 6,710,021 of CM052365.1, forward strand.
ACGTAAATAACATTTAAATTCGTAAGAACCAAACAGAGGAACAGTATAGAACTATAGTAAGGTTGATGGTGATATCTATGTTGTAGTTGTGCTGGAAGTAGAGCTAGCTTCTAGTTTGATGACAAAAGTTGACACTGTCTTTAGACAAAAACAAGTACATGATCACCATCAGCTTCAATCCATCTATGTTGGCCCAGTTTTGTTATATAAAGGCGCTGGACTTTTAGCTTTGTGATTATAGGGCTAGAAGTCCAACCGTTGTTCACAATGGGGTTAGTGACCAGGACATAGCAGTGTTCTAAAGATTATACTACAGCAAAAGTAAGGGAAAATCATAGGCTTTTGGAATGATGTTAAGAGATTTTCATACTGGTATGTATGGTCAATCTTATATACCTTTTCATGATTCAACTAGAAGATGTGGCTCAAGAAAAAAATTAGTAGACCAATATGCAATAAAAGTAAGTTTAACTGATGCATGATCCTGGACACTACAGTGTATTTATGAGCTGATGTAGTTCTTCTTTTGAGAATGAAAAAGGTTGGTTTTTGTTAAAATATATGAAAGATGAGTTCATTACAAAATAACTAATGGCAAAGAACAAACCAAAGTAGCGGTAATATGTAAAATCACTTAAAACATAAGATAATTATATGTCGTTGATTCGATTGAGAACCTATGTGGTGTTTAAGGTGTTCTATTATTATTATTAACTATTCTAAAATTAATTCAAAGAGGTTTATCTTTGTCACTATAAAAATCCAAAATATTCCAGCGTAAAATTAGTCAACATTTAAGATATTGTTTATGATTGGATATTGTAAAATTTACAAATGCATTTGATCTTCTAACTTTTTCTATCATAGTATTGAGGAAACTTGAACGCCCTAAAATATGTGATAATAGATGTTAAAAGTAGTATTCTTCTTCTTTCTTTCCTTTAGGATTTAGCAAACTATATATCAAGCCATCATGATCATGACATAGGAGAAAAAACATTAACTGAGTCATGAAAATTATATGCACATACACATGCTTGTTAATCCAACCAAGTGTTCAAACATTATATATCTCTTCTATGTATACGGTCAAACGGGAATGGGACATGGTAAGTATTTGAGCGAGTTGGATAGGACGGTGTCATTACACGATAGCTCGGTGAAATCAGATCCATGTCCTACCATGTCAAACGAGCAACAGACCCAATTTATTACCAGATATGATAATAGAGCAGAAGGTTTATCCTGAACTGCTCAGGCTTCTCATGCATAACGCAGGTACAAAGGATCATCCATTGTATAGGGTAGCTCATGAATATGAAGGAAACTAACCAATAACCTCAACATAATAACTTCATCCACAAGCAAATTGACTGGTCTCTTTAGCTAATTCTGAAACGAGACCAGTTATTTCATGCAACCTTTAGCGTCATAGGAGGAGATAACTGCAGGTGTGGAAGCATCCAGATGTCACAAAGGTAGCTGAAAAAGGAAATAGATGAATACCTCGGAATTTACTCTGCAGAGCTGATTATCAAGCCTTTTAACTTCTTCTGCAACTCGCAAAGATCGATGTTTTGGCCATCACTGAGCTGTGGAGATCGACGAATTAGAGGGAGTTTTGGTGTTATCGCTAATGATAACAAAGGAGGAAACAAAGTGAGTAGATTTTATTAGAAATCTTCTTGGAGTTGGTATTCAAAGATTAAGGGCGATACCTCAGTTTTAATGGTGTGAATCAACCTTTCATTAACTCTAGTTGAAATGAAACCGACGAGAAGAAGCCCTTCCTCCATTAGAGCTTTAAGCACTTCTGATAAAGGAAGTCCTTCTCTTGCGTTGATGACAACCTCAACTCCTGCACCATAAGGTCTAATCTCCACGGAGTCCCACACAGAACTCAGAGAATTTTCTGCTGCATTTCTGGGAAAGCTGGACAATCTCTTCAGTTCATCTCTCTTATTATTTAGATCTTGGATCTCGTTGTGAAGATGTTTTATGTAATTCACTGCCTCATTTACTTGATCAGACGTAGACCGTTTCCCCTGGAACCATTATAACATCAGAATGCTAAGGGAAATACAAGACCTAGATTCTGTAAGAAGTTATTGATTTTATAGATCATTCATGAAGATGCAGGAAAAGAAGCTAACCTTGAGAAATTCAACTGGTACATGTGACCGCAGATTTGCGTAAAGGCCAGCCACTTCTTTCCTTCTTTGTCGTTCAAAATCTCTGTGTGTGATCGTCCTCTTGTTCTTGCTGTTGCCATCCGGGATCGTCTCAGTTCCATCATAACTGATGGTGGATTTACACTGCGAGCCATTGTGGGTGAGATCGCAGCCATCTTGAGGAGTGGTCTCCGGCAGCTGATGTGCTTCATTTGCATCTTGGTAACCAGGAAATGAAGAGATTTGGAGCAGCTCATCTGCCAGATCATATTCAAATATCGGTGTCGGAAGAAAATCCATCTTGCAATCAGCTCCGAATCTCCCCTCGGCCCTTTCCTCTTTCTGATGGAAATGCTTTTATTTCAGCATGAAATCGTGGATGGGGCCCTAAAGTCAGGAGCATGATCCAATAAGAAATGATTTTATGTTCTTCAAGACACTGTACATTTGGTGTCTGGAATTTTTTTTCCTTTTTTGGTTCCAAACATGTGCAGAAACTGTCGACATACCCAGGGGCCGTGGAGTCGGTCATACGTTTAGAAGTAGGGACACCCAAGAACTTAATGTATATCTACTTTTTCTCATAGAAAATTAATTATACACCTAAACCAATTTTAAAAAGTAAATAAGTTCTTATTCCAACCGGCACTTTTGTGCTGAGTCCCTCCATGACTGTCACCATTGTTCTTTATACCATCAGGACACCAAGTACTTCAGATTGCTAAATCTTGAACATCCAATACCATTATGAAGGGCTAGAAGTGTCCTAATTGGTCGAATGTCTTTGGGGCAAAAGGCTCTACAGAATCCGGAATATCTTCATTAAAAAGGGGCAGTATCAGTATTATATTGAGCACGATCCTTCCAGGTGTGAAAGTGAGTCGTGTATTATGGCTTATTCTAAAGCCAGCAGAAGATAAGGATACTTCGGCTCCCCGTCAAGGGATATGCACAATCCTTAATTATTGGGAGAATCTTGATCATTATAGGAAGGGACCTTGGATTAGGAATAATTTATGAAGGCTGGATCCATTACGTGCAAATAAAGAAGGGTGATGGATTTTAGGTCCATCTCGACTGTTCCATTTCATATTACAAACAATCATACTCTCTTTCTCTCTCTAACTACCTTTGTTTGTAGGGCAAGGAGAATGGTAAATATTCATGTTAAGAATGAAAGTTTTATTTTGAAAAAATACAGTTCTTATCTAACATTTAAATGTAGAGTTGTTTGTATGTATGAATTAACATTTTCTAGTTAATCTTCTCTAACTTTTATTTAACTTTACTTTGTAGTTATGTTTGATATGTAATGGATTATTGATAATGATGGTCATTGAAAAGATACAATTATTGGATGATTTTCAAATGTAAAATTATTTATTTTTATTTGAGTTAATTTTTGAATTAAACTTTAAATTTATTTATAACTTACATACACGTCAATGAAAAATTGTAGAGCTTAGGTCCTAACCATGCTAATTTGTGGGCACATAGAATATAACATTTGTAACCATTCTAGTAACACAAACATTAGATATACCAATAATAAAAGTCATGGAAAAATTATTAGGGAAGAATAACCATTCTTTACGCGAATTCAATGGGTACTTTTCTCCTTGCAAATCTTCATATCTTTCAGGTTCTATCCACCAGGTACACCTACCGTATCCTCCTTTAGATAATGCAGCTGATTATCTGAACCTGCTATCTTCTCCAGCTAAACATAGACTTTTTTTTTTCTTTTCTCTTTTTGGTAATAATGGGCTTCTAAACTACATCCCGGCAATCTCCAACGCATCTGCCACTCATGTACAAAGCAAGGCGTTTGAGATTCAAAAAAAAATGCCGGCTACTTTTTTAAGGAAGAAAACCAAAAGTATTCGACAGTGGGCACGTGAATCATCCGACCACATCTATTAAATAAACATTACAAAGATGTCAACTGCTTTAGTAGCTCACTGTTGGCCATTAGAGATATGATTAGCTAGCGTCTGGTGAGGGTTGGACGTCAACCAAGACGTTGCATGATTCATAAAGATGTACAAGTGAACGCACGGGAAACGAAAACCTTAAAACCTACTATGGGTGACCAATAGTTGATTTGAAGTTGATATTTTATGTAGTTAATATGGAATGGTGTAAAAGGTATCCTATATTATTTAAATTTTGATAGAGAATTATTTTTAAAATAAAATACGTATTCCTTTTTACCAGTCAATTTATAACAAAAGAAAATAGCTTTCTTGGTAGTTATGTGCCCTTATCCTGTAGAGTTTGATAGTTTACTTTCCCATTTTATTAGAGATATTGACATTCACCACGTCCTGAAGATTGTTACATGGTCACATGGTGGATTATAAGCACGTTTAGAGCCATGATTTAACCATCCTTCCCATCTGAGCTGAGCAGAAGCAATGGGGTCTACCCAACAGGTTGCCCTGAAAAAGAAGAGCAACTTGTTGGAAGGGTTGCTTCCACTACGGTATGATGGATTTTATATGAAAATAACCAACATCTTTACAACAAGTCAAGCTGAAATGATTTTATATTCTTTTGATCTGGTCTCTACAATTGCGTAGCTTAGCTCTTCTGTAGTAAAGACGGCTAGGGTTTTGAAACGACTGTAGGTTGTCGTTGCTCTTCTTTACAGCTGTAGGTTGTCTTTTTCTTCAAGTGACCTTTCTACACTTAATAATACTGAATTCTCAAGTCAAATAAGTTGGGTTCACAACTATCAATTAGGCTTGGTGACTCATGATTTTGGCTTCCGAAGCCCAATAATTTGTTTTTTTTTTTCTTCTTCTTTTCTTGGTCATCAAGCTGCTGCTCCATCCAAACCAAAGAAGTTTAGCTACGAGCCCCACAATTAGTATTTGGTAACTTGGATGATAAAGTTGACTTTTTAACTCTAGATTTGACTGGTTTGACACTAGATTTGTTTTTATTTTTATTTTTTATAACCATATTTGATTACTTTTATGTTAAATTTAACTTTCTAGCAACATATATGGTTTTTGATGTTAGATCTACTTCTTCAGAGTTACTCAAATATTATACAAGAAAAAGAAAAAGGTGTTTTAGTAAGAAAAAAAATTATATTTTTAAAACTAAATTTTTTTGGCCTTTTTTTTCAAACAAAGTAGAAAACATATATAAGTGGATGTAAAAACAGAGGTAAGATGAGAAAAAAATAATTATTTTGGTTCTTTTTGGAAGAAAAAAGATGAAAGAAAGCCAAAGCTTTTGTCAAATAGAATGGAAAATGTTGATACTGAAAGAGATAAAACACTTGAAGATTTAATAAGAATATTAAGTAAAGATATAGACAATATATAAGATAACCACTATTTCAACAAAGATATTAAAACTAATAGTAATTAATTGGCTCATTTCATGGCGTCCCAAACCTTGATTTGTTTTTGTGTTTGCTAGGCATGAGCGATTTGAGACTCGATCTATCTTTACCAAGGGATGAAATAGAAGGTGATGAGAACAAAGGTTTCATATAGAAAAAATATATTATTTGAGTAATATTAGTTTAAATATGAGAAATGTATCTATAATACATAAGTTAACTTTCAAGTTTATTTAAAAGGTTTGTAAAATTCAAATAAATTGTTCTAATTCTTTTTTAATTTTGAGTCCTTGAGATATGTTTATTATATTGAGGAGAGTTTATTTCACTTTATTCAATAGTTTAAAGTATACTCATTGTATAAAGAAGTATTAAAAATAAAATGATTTTGTCAGAAAGATATAATTATTAAGTAACATTTTATGTAAAAAATGTCTCATCAACTTATAATTCAATTTTTTTTGTTAAACCTTGAAACTACTTAATACAAGAAAATGGGTGTTCTTCATTCTCCGGTGAGAGAATTCGTGGGTTTAGTAGTCCTCCGGTGTGCAAGAAAAGAGACATGTATACCCTAGAAAGAAACTTGCACCCAGCTGCAGCACTAACTCTCTCTGTAGCTTCTCTAAGAACGCGTCCAGAACTTAGATGCCAAAACCACTAGGCCCCTTTAACCCAAGTAAACGTCGACAAATCACACATGGAAAATCTCTTATTATTTTAAACGTCAAACCAAACCATTTAGGGAAAAGAGAGCTATGCTTTAAACACGCAGTCTCCCATGGTTGGTACGCCAAAAGCACAGAGGCTAACAACTACACTTAAATACCATAACTTTAATAAATACTGCACCGTGAGCTCATCAAAGATGGCCATAGATGAAATGCCAAAGCTATTAGGAAATTTCTCTCCTACATGTGTACAATTACATAAAATGATTACTTTTGCCTACATGGGTAAATTATCTTTTTGTTAATGAAGTTTTTTTGAAATAATGTATAAATATAAGGCTTAAAAAACTAAATCAACCATAAAAAAGAATTCAAGAGTGTGAGAATCTTAGAAAGAAGAACAATAGTACCCCAAAATGGTGAAACAAATTACTGTTTTGAATCCTGTAATCTTTTATATTTATATGTATGTGACTACTGTATAATCGTGTTTATCTCCTAACATAATCATAAGGCATGCTCTTAGTTTTACACGTGACGAAGGCCGTGTAAACTTTTGCTTTTCCGTAAACCTGACACAAGATGAAGTACAACAAACGGCAGCCCATTTGACAAATAAAACGGAAGTCTCTAGGAAGAGACTTAACAACTTCCCTTTGACAAATTTACATTGATTACTAAAGATACCAGGATCAACTTGAGATACCAACACAGGGGAATTAGCTCTTACATACTTGTAAACCAGAACTTTCAGAATCCGACTTGGAAGACCAGATTAATAGATTTGTTAATTTGTGTTGCAGCTCGGGCAGATCAATGCTTCTCCCATCACTAACCTGCCCAGAAACTTGGAAAAACAGTCAGTTCATGCTTCTACCATCACTAAACTTCAAACATAGGATTAAAAGGGAGTGATTTTACCTTGGATTCAATCGTCTGCAGCAGCCTCTCATTTACTTTTGTCGAAATGCAGCTAACAATACTGAGCCCTTCTCCTACAAGAACTGTCAGCAATCTTGAAAGAGGAAGTCCTTGTCTCAGGGTTGCATTTATAACAATCTGCACTCCTTCCCCGGAAGGTGTAATTGTGACAGAATCCTGCATGGGACTCGGCAAACTTTCCTGGGTCAATATGGGAGAAGATGAATTGGAGAACACTTTCAGCCGATCTTTCTTGTCACTAAGACCTTGAATCTTGTTCTGAAGATGTTTTATGTAACTTTCGGCGTTGTGTATGTTGTCAGACAGCGACCTTGTCCCCTGAAAATCACCAAGACGATAAGGCAAAACACAAACCCTAAACAGATTCAGACTGGCGCACTACAGAGGAAAGGAAACTGATCTCAGAAGAAGCTGACCTTGAGATGTTCAACAGGGATTAGCGACCGCAGTGATGCATGGAGGGTAGCCATTTCTTGCCTCCTTTGCCGTTCATTTTCTTTATGCACGATTTTGTTCTTCTTGCCGGAATTAGTCTTCTCATCACTGCCACCAAAAGGGTAAGATGATTTTGGCCACCGGCCAGAATCCAACTTGAAGGTGATCATATGACTTCCATTCTGCGCAGGAATTTGATCTTCTTGGACCGTTTGCAGGCTGGGGCTAGAGGAACGTTGGGGCTGCTCATCTTTTTGGTCAAACTGAACCAAAGTTGGGATACAATCCATGCTCAAACCTTCAAATTCCCCTTTTCTATATCTCCTTCTCCTCCTCTTCCTGCCTCTCCGAAAGTGGAAACTAAGAAACCACTACTTTTATTTCGAGCATTTTAAAGTTCAGAGACTTCAGGAACTTAAGACAGAAAGATGGTGCAACAAGTGACCTCGCTGCATCTGAAAGAATGAGAACTTCCTCTCCACGTTCACATGACGGAAACAAACGTGAGCCATGGACTTTATCCATGGCAGAAAGCGTTGAACCAGTCAGGCCGCCCAACAATTAGAATTTCTGCACAAGTTACCATCACTATCACTGGCAATCATCATTCCTGCGATGGGTTTAAATATGGCATGCTTGTTGAACTTTCGCTGCGGCAAACAGGAGAGAGGAAACTAAACAATATCAAGAATATCTTCAACGAAAATGAGAGTATCTATTTCACGAGTGTCCTCTCTATCATTTGGAAAGGGAGTTGTTCCTGCATTGTTTTCTAAGGGAAGAAGAGAACAACGTTATTGGACATCCTTGGTTTTTTTGTTTTGTACCAACGAAAGGGTATTCCCACTTGTTGATTCTTTAAGAATTTCTGCGCTTAATCATGTTGTGAGAAAGCAAGTTAGGTAAATTCCACATGTGTTCTTGAAGGTTTGGTGTGTACGTCTGAACAAGTGTCTTCTAACTCCAGGTGATGTATTGTATCTAACTATCAAACTGAAGCTCATCAAAGTATTGCCAAATGGAACTTTCAAGACATTTTACCTGAGGGCATTTGAGTTCTAGTCAATTAAGCGTGGAAGAACTACTAAAGGTATCATCTAAACCATCAAATTTTAGCTAGTTAAGATAGTTAAGTTAGAACTTGAATAATAGTCCCCTTCTTTTTTTATTTTTTATTTTTTATTTTTATTTTTATTATTTTTATTTTTAATTTTTTTAATTTTTTCTTACACACTTCATTTGAAGGGGAAGTGTTGAACCTTGAACTTATTAGCTGACAAGTCAAGGATCTCTTTCACTTATCACTGAGTCAAGGAAAAGTTGAAAAAAATCAATTAGATGGAGGCTAAAGGTGATGATTCTAACTTGAGCAATTTTATATTTGGTCAAAATTTGGAAAAAAATAAAAAATTTACTCTAAAAGTCCCACCTCTCATTAAAGGAGGTATTTAATTGACCTAAATATTGGAATCAAAATTTGAAATGAATTTGGGCTACTAACCTCCATTGAAGCCCAGATTTTGAGTTTTGGGCCGAAAGTAAATGCGCCAGAGATCCGGCCCGTTTGTTGAAATAAAAACCATCCTATCCAAACCCCAAAAGAATTAATAATAAATAATAATAATAATAACCAAAATTAGTTCGACGAATAAATCGGATTGTGCCTCGGTCACAGACGCAAAATCACCAATCCCAGGGGTTGCTTTTTTATCCTCAAAACGATCATCTACCGTTGGGTGGTGATCTCCCAGAACCTACAGCGTACTCTAGCAATCTCACAAAATTTAAAATCGAAATTGATTAAAAAAATAAAAAGAAAAATCAAGAACGAGAAACCGAAAGAGGGGAAGAGAACATAACTAGGGCTCAGAATTTGCAGTGGCTTATTTCTCTCACTGACTCACTCACTCAATCACTCATTCCATCTCGTTGTCTCTCCATTAGGAGGTAAGCGTTCGTTTCTTGTTCGATTTTTCTTCGCTTCTGATCTTCTTGCTGCGTTGTCCTGCTTATGGAGTATGTGTGCTTGCGAATTTTTGTTTCAACCGAAGAGAAAGTGTAGGTAATGAAAACGTAAGGGAAGTAATCTGAGTCGGTTTTATTGTTATAGGTTGATTGAGCCCGGTTCAATTTGACTATTTTTTGCAGTTCAGTAGGTTTAGGAAAAGAAAGAAACAATGGAAAAGCTTGCACTCTGCTTTAATGCTGTATTTCATTAGTGGGTGGGAATTGCATAGGAATTTGGAATGATGTTTACTTGTCCAATTTGAGAAACATGTATGAATTTATTGAGCCCTAAGGCAGTTGCAGAAATTTTGCAAGTCGATTGGTGATAACACTAAGTTATGAAAGCCAGTGGGGTTAGTGAGAACTAGATAAAGAGTGGATTTTATCTCCTTTTTAATTGTCACTAGAAGTTCAAGCAACATATAAGACTACTGTCTTTAATGCATGGGAAAGAAGTTGGATGAGGTTCAAGAAGTTTGTGTCGGTGCCTTAGACTGATAGTTGATGGCTTAAATAATTGTGTGTCTGAAGTTCTTTTTGTTGATATATTCATTCTTTAAATCTGTTTACAAGCATATTTGTTTCCTGATAGAACTACAAAATGGCTACTAGATATCAAAACTTCTGTAACTTTCAGTTAGTTTGTGTTTGACTCATAATTTGCATCATCTGAGATAGTCAAGAATAGAAAATTTCCAGGTTTTCTGTGAGTTGGAATGTAATTTTGTAGTACTACTTGAATGCTGTACTTTAACGGCTCATTTGACCTACGAGTCCCTTCTATCTAGATACTTCTGGAGTCAAGTTATTTAGGTTTGTCAGTCGATAACACTCGCTGCAATATGACTAAGATACTAAGAAGAAGACTGCTTGTATGGTTCCTACAAAACTTCGGTTGTCTTTCCTCCTAGCTTTTGAAGCAGTTTTTATTTGTTAATTTTTTTCGGTTCTTATACCTTTTGGCTGCTGTGGAAATTGTTATTCCTGTTCTGCACTCAGTAGCTGTCCTTGAGTATTCAGAAAGAATTGTTTGCTTTAAAGTTCTGATGCCCGTTTTTCTTTCCATGTAGATGATACTGCTGTTTTCTTTGTCCCTACAATAAAGTTAGACTTTCCTTTCAAACTGTATCTTTTACATCTGCTTCACCATGTAGTTGGTTGCTAGGGACATGTCTTCGGATACTGCCAAGGAAAATGCATCTGTAGTTGATTCATCAGTGACTGAATGGAAACAAGACATGGGAAATTCAGATGACCCAGGTAATGAGTGAGGCAAGTTATTTTCTCTTTGTACAACCAATGTGTAATTTAGCTTTTGGGGTGTTGTATAGTTAACTTCTAAGAGTGGTAACATGACGGGGAAAATGCATCTTGTTGTTTTCATATTTAGTTGAACTCTGAGATTTAGTATTATCTTAACCCTAGTTTGCATATACCAATCTTTTCATATATATTTAATTTATGCCTCTGTGTCCTCAAAATTAGTGCTTGATTGACAATTAATGCTTATCAATTATACATCCTACAAGTGAAAAATGTGAAAAAAGTTTTAGCCCAATTCTAAACTTTTTATTGAGATATAATGTTTGATACAGAATAGTATCACATTTTCTTGTCAGAGAGCTCAAGTTACAAAGTTAATGAGGAGGGGTATCCATGTAGGGCAGAGAAAGCTGGGAACAATCGTGAGCCACTGAGTAATTCAACTACTACTAAAAAGGGTAAACTGTATAATACTAGATATTTCATTATTAAGAGTTTGAATCTCCAAAATATCCAACTATCAATTGAGAAAGGAATTTGGGCAACTCAAGTCATGAATGAACCTATTCTGGAGGAAGCCTTTCATGTAAGATCCTTTTTACTTTATTTTTGTGCTCTACTTTCTCTAATTGTTTTGGATCCTTACAAAGAAGCATACACTTGTCTTGCAGAACTCTGGTAAAGTAGTCCTTATATTTAGTGTAAACATGAGTGGTTTCTTCCAAGGGTATGCTCAAATGATGTCTTCTGTTGGTTGGAGGCGAGACAATGTCTGGAATCAAGGAAATGGCAAAAGCAATCCCTGGGGACGCAGTTTTAAGGTCAAATGGCTGCGGTTAAATGACTTGCCTTTTCAAAAAACTCTTCATCTTAAGAATCCATTGAATGACTACAAACCTGTCAAAATTAGCCGAGATTGCCAGGTGTCCTTTCTATTAAAGTGCCTTCTCTTTTTGTTTTGTGTTTTCTGCTTCTTTGTTTTTGGGTTTGGTTGGGTTTTTGTTTTGCTTGGGGAAGAGCGGGAGGGGTTGTGATCAGATTTTGAAGCCAGTTTAAGAAAATGACTTTTAAGTCACGTACTATTTCCAGGAATTATCTCCAGATATTGGAGAAGCTCTCTGTGAGCTTCTTGATGGGAAGAGTGATGTGGATGACTCACTCACTAGGTAATGTCACTTAAGAAGCTGAATGGTGAACATGTTTTGTCATTGAGGGGGAAAAGAACCCTTTTGTCAAATTGAAATTCATGACCTTATTGGTTGTTATTTGCTTTATGATGAAATAGTTTTTACAGGAATGATCTTCCTTCAAAAAGGCTTTGTATAGATTCTCCATGTTCTTTAGGAGATGAAGAGTATAATGTGCCTCCAACGTATATGTCATGGTCCAGAACACCCATGCTTTATCCTTCATTGCTGTACCCACAGCAGGCTGATGCAAGTAGATTTCATTTAGCAAACCAGAGTTCTACAGGAGTTATTTTTCAAAAAACTCAGCCTATTACTACTGGACCATCAAAAGTGGAAAAGAAAAAACATTCTCGCTTTAATGGAGACCTCTCCAATTTACAAGTGGACATGGATGTGTCATCTCGTTTTGATGCCTGGGGCTTGCCAGCTGAAAGTCCTTATGCTAGTACACTGACTGAGGATGATTTTCTTGAAATGGTATTTGCATCCTATCTTTGATTTTTTCTTCTAATTATGATTGTTGGTATCTTCTTTCTTTCTTTCTTTCTTTCTTCCTTCATCTAAACCAATAAATGGCATTGTCCTTGTATGTTGTTGCAGTCTTATGAAGAGTATCTGGAGGCCCATAGCAGAAGCAGCAAACATTTATCAGTCTCTGTCAGTCTGCTTACTTAACAATATCTCACCTCACATACGTTTTTGCTGTCTGTTTCTAATTGGGTGATAACTTCAGATATTCTTACCTTTATTCTTCCATCTCTGAAATGATGAATCTGCTATACTTGTTTTGTCAATGGACCCCCATAGACAATATTTGTCATACATTATTTTGGATAACTGCAGTGGCCTGTTTACTAAATTATGTTCTTCAATGTTTTATTTTCCCTATTCTGAATTTAGAACAAGTACATCTAGCATTTATCTTAAGTGTGTGTCAAACTGTTTGAACTTAAAATTATCGACATGGTATCATGCTAAATTTATCATCTATTCAAGTAGTTCAAATTTAGTGAAAAGAAAAATTCAAATTCTCTCAAGAGTGTGTCCAACACAATTTACTTAACCATGGATAAATTAAGAGTTAAATTACAAAGGAATGGTTTGAACCATGGATGATCTTTAATATTTCATTAAATCACACTTATCATCAGAAGTCTGGTCAGAAATGGTGATTGCCATTTTTGTTAGAATTCTGACTAGGCCTATAATTGATGTTCTGACTGAAGATGTCAAACAAATCTGGAATTGGTGGAGTTGTTTCATCACCCAAAATATTTCCTGTTGATTAATTCTGTTGTTGTGACAACGGTTAGAAATGATGGAAAATGCTGGATTGATGGCAGGACCATCCTTGTCATCAAGTCTTAAACTGAGCCACATCTCTATTTGACAGGTAGCTGGACCATCTTCAAAAATGCAGGAGTCATCAAGAAGCAAAAAGCATGAGGAAAATTTGTTAGTATTTTTCTGAATGCCTGAACTTTGTTTTCCCACATCTCCATATGTTTAACTTGATGAAACCTTCTGCAGAAACCCAGGTTGTACATCTGACCGGTGTTGCACAAGTAAGAGACCTCGTTACTCATCCCAAAAATAATCTCCAAAATGGGAAGCTTCTATCGGCCTCTCCTTTTTTTCCCCGGAGTTTCACCGTTCCTTGGAGTTTCACAATTTCCCACAAGTCAATGAGAAGTTATTTATTCTCATTCCCAAGTTCGGACTCGTTAATGTCATGTTGTATACAATTGTACCATAATATCTCATTACAGGATATTAACTGAGGGCTGCATGCCAACTTGTACATAAATTGAGGCATCACTGGCCCAACCCATTTTCTCTTTCTTTTTTCTTTTTTAAATGTTTCTTTAATTTCTTTGTTTGTCCATCTTTCGCTATATAGGTTAGGAAGATTTGCCTATATTAGAAGATAATTAGCTAGATCTCAATGCAGGATTTTACCTGTTATTTGGTTGAGCATGTACTGAAATCTAATGCTAGGTGGTGAAATCTGGAGATATGAAATCATAAATTCTGTGTTGCCCGGAAGAAGAACAACGGATATTGGAATGACTCTAAGCTAATAGGTATACTTGGAGGGTAGAACTGACTTTAGTTGATAATGATGCTTTTTGGGTGCTAGTTTATCCTGCTTGTTGAAGCAAACATGTTATGTTGACCAAGCCACTCTTCCCCCAACATTTGGGTTCTCCAAAGTGGTGTATGTTAACAATACAACTTATTTTCAAAATAACAACCTAATTTTAGAATTGCATCCAACTTTTAAATCCTTAATTACTGGATTCTTTGAAGAATCCTTACAACATAAAACTGATGCAAATGGGTCTGGATTGAACCTAAGTAGACTTTTTATTGTGAATTATTATTATTTAATATTTTTGTACGCATTTAAACTCATGAGCTAAGTGCTTGTGGACTAGTAAGTTATTTTTTTGAGTAATTTAAAAAATTTAACTCTTTTAATAAGAGGTGTTTTAAGAATAATTAAGAATCCAAGTTTTATTGCTTGGTATATTTTTTCACAAATCCAATTTTAAAAACCAAATTTTGTAGTTTCTGACTTTTGTTTCGCTTTATTTAACGTCAAAATCTGTAACTAATAAAGTTTGAACTATGAATTTCAATGAATGAAATTAACAATTAAGAAATAAATATTTTATTTAACAAGAATAGAAATTGAAAAATCTCAATTGTTAAAAAAAAAGGAAACGGAAAACATATTTAAAGGGAGTTACTGGAACGAAGCGGATTTGATGCAGCGGAACCGATGGAGAGGACGCGGAAGATTGGCCAAGACGAGGTCGTTGCGAAGCTGAAGGACGACGGCGACTTCGACAAGCTCCGCCTCAAGATCATCCGCAAGCTCAAGGACAACGTGAGCCTCCTCTTCTTTTCCGCTCTCGGTTCCCTCTCTCTCCCGGGGTTTCGATTTGTTTTTTGGAGGATAACAAAACTTGCGCCTGTTGTAGTGTCTACTGATTTGTCTGAGTTGCCTATTGTTCGCCAAGCTAAATCAGTCTGCTTGTTAATTAGTTGTGGTCGGACTGAACTTTCTTTCCTCTTAGTGCATTAATCCGTCGAGAATTGATGAAAAAAAAAATTGTAACTTGTTTTTTTTTTTTCTTTTTAGATATTTGTATCGATTTGACATTCTTTCACTTTTAAAACGTTATGATAAAGTTGTTCCTGTTTTGATTGAAGCATGTCTTAAAGTTCTGAATTTCATTGATTTTTCATCGTGTTCACTGAATTTCAAAGCGCAATACCTGGAAAATTGGTCAACATTTCTTGTTTCAGAACTATTTCGAAAGGGGAGTCATAGACTATGGCTGCTTTTGATTCGAATACTGCGTAGGAGTCGATTGTTTTTAGAAGTTCTCGATGAAAAGCTTATTGTTGGCATGTCTTTGTGTAAGGTAGATTCAATTGCTTTTATCTATAAAATGAATTGCTTAGTGTTCGTGTGCTATTCTTTACTTTTGAGTTCTGGAACCTCTTCTCCGCAATCGTAGTTCTGAATGAGAAAAGTTAACGCAGGAGGAGTTGCGCAATGAGATTATTTCGATAGTGAAGCAAGCTGCAGCGCTTAATCGTGCAGGTGCTGAAAATATGAAACCCAGACAACTTTCTGATGCCATACATGATGAGATTCGGTAAGTTCCTAATTTCTCTAAATTTATTTTTAATGAGGTGATTATTAACTTTAGCTTTACAAAATTATTAGGTTGTTCGACTATTTTTCTTAATGAAATTGTTTTCATGTTTAGCGTAGAAGAAATAATGGTATACTTTCTTCTCTCTTTGGGGTTCCGTTTTCATAACATCATTGTTTGTGCGAGTACTATTGGAATTCATATTAACTCATTGTGCTTATTCAGAAGGAAAAGGTAATAATGAAATCATTGAAAATAGTGACAAATTAATTCAAGCAATTTGGCCACTGAAGCTACAGTTGTTGTCGATGGAAGAGTTGCCTTCTTTTTGCTTTGTGTTAGATCACGATTCACTGATTTTCTCTCTTCGTAGTTGGGTTATTATCTGTGAATTGTAAGGAGACTACTGTGAAGTCTGGCAATCTGACAATGTTGTTCTTGTAATAACCAGGAATAAAGTAAATAGCCGGATATCTGATGCTCTGTGGGAAATAATTAGGTCACATGATGGCATGAAAGGTGAAATTACAGAAACTGTACAATCAGTTTATGATAGATTAGTAAACCCTAAAGGGAAAGAAGAGGGTGAATCATCGACAAACAGCATGATGCTAATTCAGAAGGAAGCTGAAAAAAATGGTTCTGTCATAGCCTCTGCTAGTGAAATGGATAGCATGGTTTCTAGGGGTGAGCCAAATGGACCTCCTGGTTTTTATCACTTGAATAGTCATCAAAATAACAATCATGAGGAGAAACACAAACAGGAGCTTCAACCACCAATGCCTCGTGAAAGAGGATCTATGGAAGAGAACAAGGATGATCCCCACCAATCACAGGATTTATTGGAGCCAGAAGATGTTGATCTTGGTGTGCCACCTGGCTTTTCTACTGACATTTCTGCAGACCTCCAGCAGAAGCTGCCGTCTGATGGTAGTGATGAGGACCCTGATGTGCCTCCTGGTTTTGGGTGATAAAATGAGATGTGATAAGGGTTTTTCTCTGCTATTATGAACTACATTTGGCAGATACTTTACAATTGAGGATTTATTCACAGGTTCTGCCCCAGTATTCCCTTCTCCTCCCACACGGAAGTGTGGTAATTAGGGATGCTTTTTTGAGTCCACCAAAGTTGAAGGTCAGCTGCTTTGGATACTATCGGTGTTCTATGTTGTGCCTGATTTTTCAGTATGTTAAATGAGATTAAGAAACAAACATTCTGACTCCAGATATCCCACGCTTGATTTCTATTATGAGTTCTTGACCATCCAGTACAAGTGTAAGTCTTCCCAATATGTCCTCACCTTCCTGAACTGTTGTTGCCGAGGCACCTTCTGCAGGCCCTTGGAGTTCACTGCTTGTCCAGTTGCCGCACAACCTCCATTTTTAGTTGTCCATTTTATAGTCTAAGAGCCAAGTAGCTTCTTGATTGGACTTCTGGCCGTTTTTAGTATTTTTAGTTCTTTGTCTTGTTAGTGATGGGACCGGCCCCCTGTTTTAGGATTTCTTTTGTTTTTTGTTATCGGCCATGTACTTCCCCTCATGTGCTCATGTTCTATTTTTAGTTAATGCAATGGTACTTACCTTGCTGAGAGAAAAAGTTTATATTGTATCTATGCACTTTGGTTTAGTTGGCTGAGATTGAATTTCTTTTTTGTCTGCGCTGTTTTGGCCCTTCATCTCTTACAGGTTGGCAGTATTCTTCTCTACCTCTTTTGCAGCATTACCCCTCGATGGTCCCCTGTAATTTAGATTTTATTTTTGATCTTGTGATAGTACTATGGTGAGAAGAATTCTGAAGTTCTCTCTATGTGATCGCTTGCTTTTTATGGAATAGAGTTCAAACCATTTGCAATATCATTTAAGAAAATATATAGGAATAAGATATGGTACTGATGTTGATCACATACAGTACGAATTCTTCTTGGCGATGACAATATAAGTTACCGATTTCATAGCATGCCTACATGCACTAGTTAAACCTCACGGAGATTGGACTCCTAACGGAATGTTTGGCAGAAACCCATTTTAGATACCCTTGCCCGTATTCACTGTTGGTAGCTGACCCTGTACGGCTGAAGGTCACTGTATATTTCTGTTTCTGGTTCACCTCTGAGAAGTAAAGCTTAGTGGGTTCTACAGTCACATAAACTCCTGGTGCTGCCACATAGACCGCATAAGTCGAATTTGCCTCACCAACGTTTGTCACGGTCCTTGTAAATGTCTGAGATGGCCCCAGAGCAACAGAAAACGAAGGGTAATTTAGCTCTCCTTCGGGTATGCTTGATACTTCTGAACAATTTATTTTTCTGCGCGCAAGGATCCCAACTTCCTCATCTTTGTAGCCCAGACCACACAGGTATGGTATATAATCATTTGGTTGAATGTCATAAACTAATCCTGGGTCATTTGCTCTTGATGGATTGACATGGCCGGCACCTGTGGCAAAGACATCTGCAGGCTGAAGTGTCTCATCAACAATGGGCTTGCCTTCCAGATTGTGTGTATCAGCAGAAGTCATTATGGCAGATTTAATGGCGGCTGGTGACCAATCTGGATGAGAGCTCTTAAGCAAAGCAGCAATGCCACTAAGATGAGGGCAAGACATTGAAGTGCCGGACATGATGTTGAAGATGGACTTGGAGTTAGTACTGTTGTCAAGAGGGAAAGGCCATGCAGCTAAAATGCTCACGCCTGGTCCAATGATGTCTGGTTTCAGAATGCCTGGACTTGCCCGGTTGGGTCCTCTCGAAGAGAAAGAAGCAACAATTGGAGCTAAAGAGTCTCCAATGACAGTTCCTTTGAATAAGATTGCTGCAGTTGGCGATGCTGTAGAGTTTATGTAGGCTTTGATCTTTAACCCAGCTGCATAGCTGACATGCGTTGCAGGAAGAACATGAGGATCAGCAATGGTAGAGAAGGCATTGGCTTCATCATTTATGAGAATCATGGCAGCACCTCCGGCACTTTTAACTTCCTCTCCCTTGGCTATTCTCCCTATGCCACCTCCTCGTTCACACAGAACTACTTTCCCTTTGAGGTCAGTATCGTTCAAGGATCCTGGGGCACATAACACAGAGTCTGGTTTACCATTGATGTCAGGATATACAAGAGATAATTGTGTTGAAGGAAAGTCGGCAGGCTGGAAGACCGATTGCCCGTCAAATTCTTCTCCGTTTCCAAGCTTTGCTGTTGACACGATGCTTCTGTCAATGGTGCTTGCCCCAACTGTCAGTATCCATGGGGCTTCATTCCCCGATGTGCTGTTGAAAGGACCAGAATTTCCAGCTGCACAGCTTACAAATATCCCCTTCTGGATGGCAGCGAATGAGCCTACTGCAACACTGTCATTGAAAAATGGAGTTGAATCACTGCCAAGGGATAGTGAGACCACATCGACTCCATCCTCAACTGCAGCATCAAGCCCTGCTAGTATATCACTTTCAGGACAATCATCTCCCGGTGCTCCAAAGCAAACTTTGTAAATCGCCAAGTGGGCGTAAGGTGCCACTCCAACTGCTGTGCCCTCGGCATTTCCTAGCACTTCAGCACCTCTTACAAAACCACCAGCAGCAGTGCTTGCTGTGTGGGTACCGTGTCCGTCTACATCGATTGGTGCCTCAGCTTTTCCTTCCTTGTTGGCGGCAGCTGCAAGATTGAATGTCCTTGCACCAATTATTTTGTTGTTACAGTCTGACAAGTTAAAGTCACACCTTCCCTTCCATTTTGCAGGGGGTGGTGGCATTCCTTCATCGCTAAATGAAGGATGGGAAGGCAGAATTCCACCATCCAAGACACCGATAATCACCCCCTTTCCAAAATTTGATTCTTGCCACAATCCCCTCTGCTGGTACAACCCCAAGAAATTTGGCGTGTGTGTTGTCAGTGGATGAAACATCCTCTCAGCATGCGCCGACACAAAACCATCCTTCTCTGCCATGGCTTTCACATCCTCCGAGGTCAGTCTCGCTGTAAAACCGCTGATCACATGCTGGTATGAATACACCAGGCTTGGCTGCTTGTCCAAGCTTGCAGTGGTTGTCGGCAGAAAAGATCGATGCCATTTCTCACGATCTTCTGACTCAGAAAAGACTCCACCCTCAGGTTGCTTGACGTGGATAATGTACGTCTGTAAATTACTCCTCTCAGTACTTTTGGTGACAGATGAAGCTGCTGTTGCACAAGCAGTCCCATAATAGAAGATAACCAAGAAAATGAGAGAACGAAAACGCATAAAAGCCATGTTTGATGCCAAGTCTCCTCTCTGCAAGTAGAAGTGGAGGAGAAAGGCAGAGTTGTTTGTGTTACCTTAATGGTAGCCATTTTGATTTATATAGGAGATCAGGAGAGTGATAAGAGCCGGCTTTTCCACTCAATAATTTTCTGGGAATAGCTCGGTCCTATTGGAGCCTAATGCTTCCGACCCATCGATAATTCCCTTTAATAAACGGCAATGGTCTTTGCTTGTAGATGCTGGTTGTCTTAACCAAAACGAGTTGGGGAGCTCCTACATATCTTGTCTAGTTCTCAATAAAAGTATGACTTGGTACTTCACCTAACTGCAAATGGAGGGAGTTCCCGTCTATGGAGACCCTGTCATGTCCGCTCTTATATTCCATCGGCGAATATTGTCAAACGTTAGAGAAGACGGAAGCTTCTGTAGGGGAAGCCTATTCCTGATGTCTCCTTTCCGTATTCTCTATCCATATGGGTATTATATGAGAAAGCATCTTTGTTTTAGATTTCTTGGTGCTCAATACCGGATTGAACCAACGATCTAAATTTTTTTTATTGGGATTTAACTCTATCTCGTCATTAACCATTTGTCTTTTAGGGGGATGTCATGTAATCGAAACATCATTGTCTGCCTTCTGTTCTCTTTTAAGGGAAGGCCGGTTTTCCCTGCCGTAGTTGACAGAGCTAGAGAACCTGGTTCAGCCTTTGACAGCTTGGCCTGAGCTTTGAAAACGGTTTAAAACATTTACCGGTGAGTTGAATCAGACCATAACTTGGTAAGAATTACTCCCAATGTCGAATGAAAACAAAGGAGTGTGGTGGTTGATTTATATTACAAAACAGCACAGCACGTCCTTTAATTCATTTTGTGGGTAAGATATCAGGACAGGTTCCATCATGTCTAGGGCATCAAGGCCGTCTGCATTACCTGCATGGCACTGAGAAACTGGCCGAAGATTGTATCTCCTGCCTTCAAAGTGGATCAGTGAAGGGAATCAAATAGTGGAATAGGATTTGCTGGTTTATGAAGACGTTCTTCGAGGATATCCAGTCTGCCATATTCTTGATTAATTAGAGAAACCATTTACCAAAAATAGAGAAACAATCAATACGATCTACTGCCCTGAACATTCCACAGACCAATTTTTATTCCAGGAGCCTCTCTTTCCTCTCTGGTGGCAACAAAAAATTAGATGTCAACAATTTTTTTTTATTGGGGGATGTTGTAGGTGTACCATGCACCCCATTGACCATGGCTAAAGGGTTAGGTTTTTGTCCTACCTTTTGTACTCCTATAAGATATGATTATTATACCTAATATTGTTATTATTAATAAAATTTATCAAGGTATTGTCCATATTTTTTTTTTCCTAAAAGGTCATAAAATAGCATAGATTGTTCTTCCGTAGTTATAAAGAAAAAAATTATACTATACTCATTATAATGTAAGAATCATCGTTGGCATACGAAAATAAGGCAAAATAACATAAACGATCACTTCATTCTTTTTGGACACACCAAATATAGGAAACCGTTCTAAAGAAATCTGGCCACCTTTTAATTAGTATACCAATATAATTTTTTTTCTATTGAATTTTATTATTCCAAGATGATGCATATAGGAAAATTGAAAGGTTTGTGCTCTTCTTTCATTCTATTTCGGCATCCCAGAAAATGACAACCATTGGGCTTCGAGTCGAATACTTATGAGAGATCCATTTCAAATATCCTTAAGCAAACTACTTCTCTATAAGCTCACTACTGTTTTCTCTGACAAAAGTAACGGAGTACGTTTGCTTGTGGTGTGGCTGCTTGAATGCAAGCTTTTCATGGTTCATAGTAACTATTATGCACTCTAGTGAAATGATTTTCAGAGTGTAGGAGAAATGGCCTGGTAGTTAGAGAGTAAGAATAGGATAAACTTGAGAGAGAAAATATTGTATCACTTTGATTTAGTATAATAATCAACATATTTTCAATATAGTTTTATAAGGAAAATACAATACATAATTAATGCAGAAACAAGAAAAGTATTTGTCTTGAGATGCAAAAACCACATGTTAACTTGCGATCATCTTGATTGTCCACCCAACAAGCATCAAAGTATGCATTGATGGTGGTGGCAAGGCTTTTTGTAAATTATCTTGGAGTGTTAATAAGGAATCTTAATATACGTTTAAAAAAAGTCCAATATATTTGGTTGGAGTATGCATGTATTGACATATAATGTTGATTGCATAAGCAATATGAAGCCTAATAATTGCAAAATATTGGAGTGAACCAATAATGTTTTGGTATTGTGTAGGATTTGAATATGGTTCTCCACTAGTAATGAAGGAAGGATGTGTTGTTGTACAAGGAGTGAATACACCACTTGCGATTCCCATTTTGGCACAATGAATTATTTCAAGTGCAAATTTTGGTTGGTGTAGAAGAAGTTCATTAGGTAAATTAAGGGCCTCAATTCCAAGAAAACAATGTAGGTGCCTTAAGTTTTTAATATCAAACTTAGTTTGTAGTTATGTAAGAATTTTATTGATAGGAGCATTTGTGCTACGTGTAAAGATTATATTATCCACATAGACTAAAATAAAAACTTGATATGTGGTTTAACGTAAGGTAAAAAGTGAAGAATTAGCTTTACATATTTGGAAGCCAAGTTGTTCAAGAAATTGATTAAGTCAAAAATTCCATGCTCTTTGACTATGTTAAGCTTGTAGAGAGATCATTTTAGATGACATACGAAATGTGGGTTGTTAGTGTCAATGAAATTTTGTGATTGATTCATATATATGTCTCACCATGTAGAAACACATTTTTGACATCTAATTTTTTGATGATCTAATTGTTTGTATACCGGAATCTAGTGATTATGCGTATTGTAGCAGGTTTAGTGACTAGACTAAACGTTTAGCTAGAGTCAAAAGTACTTCAAAAATCCACGTTTTTTATTAGTTACTGAAACGAAAGTATTGTTGGGCTTTGGAGTGGAATTAATAGAAAGTATATTTGCCTTTTACGTTTGCAAGTGACCATTCTAAGTTTTTATTATGTTCTCTACTCAATTTACTGGGGTCGTAGAGAGAAAAAGTAGTCTGTCAAATTACAAAAATTGTTGAAGCTAAATAACATAAAGTTGCATTATATTTCATTTTATCCTAGTGAAAGTAGCTCTTTGGTAAAATAAATCTGGGATAATCCTGAACCATATAAAGTCATGTTTTTCTTCATTAATTCTCGTTGATTGCTTGTTGTTTATTTTATTTTATTTTAGTGGTTTTTTTCTTAGTTTGATGTTTAACTGTTTTTATTTCTCAGCAACCTAACATAGAAGTCAAAGACACATAATATGAGAGACATCAACTTTCCATCGATGAAAGGAATTTTCAATAGAGTGTTAATCAAGTAGGTCGAGACCTAAATTTTGGAATAGGACCTAAATTTTGGGGTCCTTCTATATATACAATTGCGAGAGTCACCGAATGAGCCCCAAAGTAATAAATGGTTTCATTTTCTCATATAAATTTAATGATTTTGCTTGTCATTCATATTGCTACTTTAAACTAATATGGTGAGTTTATCTGGGATGATATTGTTGTTTGATTATGGTGGATGGATCATCATTTTTGATGATGTTAATAATTGCTAGAGCTCTATTATTATTAGAATGATGGAGGGTACAATTGAAGAACGAAAAAAGAAAAAAGAAAAAACACAATTTGAAGACAAAAAGGCAAGTGAAATACTGAAATAGCCAACAACAGCTCAAATAACAGAGGAGTTTAAACTTAAATCTTCAGGGATACAAATGCATGCCGACCTTCAGACTGGCGCATAATTTAATTTTTTGTTGGTTATTTATGAATTCCCCATCATTTTTATTCTTGAGGTAGAAGGTACTGGTTGGTTTCTCTCATTCAAACAAGACCGATATTGGAGTTCTTACGGAGTGCTTATCAGAAAACCAGCGGATAAAACCCTGAGAAAAAGATTGGTTAGCCGGACCACTAGCTGGGAAGAAGTCCACAGTGTAACTTATCTTCTGGTTCACCTCTGTGAATGTTATCGTTGATGGTCCGACACCCATCCCTTCCAGCCCTTTTGGAAGAAAAAGTTCCGCAGTGTAAGATGAATTAGCGGGGCCAACATTTGTCACCGTCCGTGAGTAACTCTGAGCAGAAGACCCCATTATTATTGAAAAGGAAGGATAATTTAGTTGTGCTTCAGGTATGCTTGTTACTTCTGAGCACTTCACCCCCGGTTGTTGCACAATAATTCCCACCTGCTCATCTGTGTAATTCAAACCACATAAATAAGGAATATAATCACCAGGTTGAAGATCATAAACAAGCCCCGGATCATTAGCTTTGGATGGGTTAACATGGCCAGCACCAGTGGCAAAGATGTCGGCTGGAAGAAGTCTTTCGTCAAGGATGGGTTGTCCTCCAATGTTTAGTAAATCGGCTGTGGTCATGATGGCAGACTTAATGGCAGCTGGCGACCACTCGGGGTGGGAACTTTTGAGCAAAGCAGCAATGCCACCAAGGTGAGGGCATGACATTGATGTCCCAGAAATAACATTGAATGTTGGTTTCCCACTCGTATCATTGTCCAAAGGGAAGGGCCACGCTGCTAAAATGTTTACACCTGGTCCAATGATGTCTGGCTTCAAAATTCCTGGGCTTGTTACACTTGGGCCTCTGGAAGAAAAGGAGGTAACTGCTGGAGCCGATGCATCTCCAATTATAGTTCCTTTAAATGAGATAGTAGCTGTTGGCATTGAGGCTGAGTTTATGTAGGCTTTGATTTTCAACCCATCAACGTAGCTGATATGTGTAGCAGGAAGTACGTGAGCATCAGCTAATGTACTATACCCATCAAGGTCATCGTTCATAAGAATCATGGCAGCTCCACCGGCAAGTGAAACTGTTATACCTTTCTCGATTCTTCCAATTTGCCCTCCTCTCTCACACAACACTACCTTTCCTTTCACATCAATGCCAATCAATGAATCCGGAGCACAATAAGCAGATGATATATTACCATTTGCGCCTGCATAAACCAAAGGCAACAACATTGGACTGAAATCATGAGGTTGGAAAAGGGATTCACCGTCGTATTCTTCGCCATTTCCGAGCACTGCTGTTGCTTTTATTTTTCTATCAATTGTGCTTGCTCCAACTGTGAGGATCCATGGAGCCTCATTCGATAAAGTGCTATATTCGGGACCAGAATTCCCTGCTGAACAACTGACAAAAATTCCATTTCGGATTGCACCAAATGTACCCACTGCAATGCTATCTTCAAAGAAAGGAAGAGGAGTTCCACCAATTGACATGGAAATCACATCAACACCATCCTCAACTGCAGCGTCAAGGGCAGCTAACATGTCACTTTCAGCACAACCATCTTCGTAACATACCTTGTACATCGCCAAGTGTGCATAAGGTGCCATGCCTGCTGCCGTACCATTAGCATTTCCGAGGGCACTAGCATTGTTTACAAAATTTCCAGCTGCCGTGCTAGCAGTGTGAGTGCCATGCCCTTCGGTGTCAGTTGGTGGAGCTCCAACTATTTCCCTTCCTTTTCTGAACGCTTTTGCACCAATTAGTTTGTTGTTACAAACTGTTGCGTTGAATTCACACTTCCCTTTCCATTTAGCTGGAGGTGGAGGCACGTCTTTATCGCTAAACGAAGGATGATCAGGGAATACTCCGGTGTCCAAGAGTCCAATGATGACACCCTTGCCAAAGTTTGTTCCTTTCCACAGCCCCATATTCGTGTGTAAACCTAGGAAGTTTGGAGTATGAGTTGTATGCAAGGGCAAAATGCGTTCCTGTCGTGCCAAAATGAACCCATCCTGCGCCTCCATCGCCTTCACTTCATCGGCTGTCAATCTTGCTGCAAAACCGGTAATCACGTTTTTGTAGGAGTAAACCATCCGTGCTTGTTGGCTTGAGCTTCTATGAGGCAAAGGTAAAAATGATTGATACCAACTATCCAAATCTTTTGATTCCATTGTGATTTGGCCATGTGGCTTCTTAACATGAACAATGTAAGTTTGTAAGCCACTCTGCTTCTGATCTTGCTCACTGATATCTTGAGCCATTGTTGGCGAGAGACTAAGGATGCAAAGAAGACAAAGAAGAGATATAATCCCAACTATTTGGACGATTCCACACAAGTTCTCCATTGTAAAAGAACTAGTGCTAGTGCTTGTGCTTTGCATCATCTCCTTCCCATTCACATATATATAGTTGGCAGAACAAGAGAGGGCTGTGAGACAAAAGATTTGTGGGTGTGCTAGATCTGTTGTCCTAGAGTTTGTTGATGGAGATTTTGAGGTCATCTTGTTGGGACTTGTTTGGCAGTTGTTTTGACTTTTTGACTTTGTTGCCACAGAAGAAATTTGAAGGCATGGGACGGCTCTTCTAGGTTCCTGCTGTCCTTTGGTTAAAATTAAAATAGCGATAAACCTTATGCCCTTTCAACTTTTATGTGAACTTTAGCGGCTTATTCTGCTGCCTCTCTGATGCTATGCCTTTTTGGCTTTTATATGAACTAAGGCCGATTACGGCTGCTCCTTCGATGCAATAATTTTGGTGTACAATCTATTGAATCCCCCTTGAGAAAAACATTAGAATAGTTTTGGTCAGTTCTTGTAACTTAACATTTTAAACTCCAATACAAAATTTGAGAATAGGAAGAGTCAATCTTTATTCCAAAATTCTTAAGAAAACAAAATCAATTACTATGAAGAAGTGGGTTTTCTTGGGGATGATATTAGCAATGATCACTAAAAAAGGACTGGTATATGTTGATATGATGGAATTTATGGCTTGTTAATTGCCATGTAAAATTCATGGACTTTAGATACTTAAGCCATTTGATTTTTTGATCTTTTTATTATCCATTCCCATATTGTTTATATTTTGTTGTGTTTACTTGCAACTTGATATACTATTTTGCTAGGAATCCTTTACTTGGAGAACTCCATATAGATATCTTGGGTCATTCTTTTATCTCTAGACAATTTATGCCCTCATAAATGCAAAAAGACAAAAGATGTAATACTAAAATTTACTCTGTAGAAAAGGTGGTTTACTAATTCAAGCAAACATATTAATAAAACATGTCAAATAAGTAATAAGTATGATTTTAAGGAAATCAACATTGAAATTCACATTTTGTGTATTGGCTCAACATTTTCAACTCACAATATTGTGAGTATGACAATTACCTCTCTATCTTTCTATCTCCTACACATATTAAGAGTATGTATAAAAAAAACCTCTATTTTACACTTGATCTTTCCTTTCATATGGCTCCATGTAAGAAGGAGTAGCCCATACTTATGGCATCATTCATGTGCTAACTAAACCACTTATTTATTATGATGATCTTTTCAACATATTTTTGCCACCCTTATATATACTTTCATACTTTTTATCTCTTTAGAACATGTAATGGGATGTGAATCTTATAGTAATAATTTTATGATAAAATCCATCATTATTTGTGTGTGGTTAGAAGAATCATGATTAGTTTAGTCTACTTGATATCCATTTTGTGTTTAGTTGTTTTACTATAAACTAATTTGGGAGAACTATGTATCATTTGAGGGGAATGATAATAAACTCACAAGGTATTATTGTTAGGAATATGAGGTATATTTTGTTTTATATATGATTTTGATTATTGACAAGAAGGGAATTATTTGTAAAATGATTTTTGCATATAGAATTTTGTGTCATCAAATAAATAAATGTAAGATTATTATTTATAATGTTTATTATAAAAATAAATATTATACTTAACTTTATATTTACATTTGGGAATAAATTTTTATTTTCCTATTCTTATAACAAGTTATCTCATGTGTTGTTAGAAGATTTTTCTTTAGAGGCTACATGATGCTTGTTGAAGAGTTGGTGAGTTGTAGTTAGGCTTGAGATTAAAGTTTGTAACTTGTTAATTTAATGGGCCACAATCTTGTTGAGCCCAAGTGGAATCCTTAAATGAAATAATGTGTTTCCTTATTACTTTGTATTCTTCATGCACAAGAGCTCTCTTTCTCCACCTTTCTATTCACTCATGATCAAACTCTTTCTTTCTTCACTCTCATGTCAACCTCACACAAAGGTTGGATTTCTGACAAATTGCAATGGAAAGATTAGGGGTAACTTTTAAAACATTGTGGATTTCATTCTACCAGTAACTTTTAAATTGTTGAAGTGTTTTCTTGTAGAAAAAATGTTAGAACAATTTTTGCAAAGCAAGAGCTTGAAAGTTTGAACAATGAGAGCATATTTGATCATCTTATACTCAATCATTTTTCATGAATTATAGTTCATTTAATCCCTTAAGGAAGCATAGTTTGATTTGCATCTCTTTTTCTATTTTTTTGGCAAATCATGACCAGGCTTTTAGTTTGAACTTTAGTTATTGTTTATGACACTATTCACTTTGAAACTTTGTTTGTGATTTGAAGCTAAGTCTTTGATTAATCTTTGTGTTCATCAAGCATACCTTTACACTTAAATGTTTGTTTCAAATTGGTGAGTTTTGATTGGAGAAATTAATATATTATATGAAAACTTGAAGCTTATAATTTGTTGGACAAACTTGATACTTGTATGCTTATTTGTGGTGATATGCTTAAACTAGATCTCTTTACACCTTGTTGAACATTCTCTAATGCACTTACATTGACATTTTATTGATAAAGAATGTTATAAGCATTTGTTCTTGATTTAATATCATTTAAAGATCATGTATTTGAGAACACATTTATTTGATTACTCATTTTACATACTTAACTTTCATTCTTATTAACCCGTGTATGTGCTTTGTGAGGTGATTTTCACTAATAGCTTGTTAAGCAATGTATACACTCACATTGTTCAAGAAATAGCTTGCATTTTTGTGTGCCTATCTTATATCATTTATCCAACCATACTTGATAAGTTGATTGCTATGCAGCAAGATATGCTTAAGTTTATCACCATAACTCGTTGTCCAAATAGTCATAAGAGGATAAATATTTGAAGACAAATTCACATCATTTGTATTGCTTAGTGCTAAAGATTTTAAGTTGTATATTTTTATACTAGCACTCATAAGAGGTTGAAAGTGAAACTTAAATATTTATTAATCCCTTAAAGTTTGTTTGGGGTGTGGTGACACCTATGTATGTTGAGGTTGCAAAGACCTATTTGCTTGTGATCACAGGATGCATAGGTGTTGTGATTGAAAAAATTCATGAGAATAGGAATTTGTACTTGGGTGGCATACACCTACTGTAGTACATGTAAGCATAATAGGAATCCTCTTAATTGGTTTGATTAAGAGAAGGGTGGAGATAGATGTATTGCCGAACCATCCTTAAAACAATTATATGCTTGTATATTTGATTGCTTATGTAGTTGATTGAGATAAATTTATATAGACGAACAATTATACATAGTTAATTTTAAGAAAATACAAAAAAGACTTAAATAGGTTGAAACCTAATTCACCCTCTCTTAGATTGCCAATAGTATTTACAATTATCTTCTTTAACACTCACCAAGTATTGTCTTTAATGGAACTAGGACAAACTTTATGTGCTTACATTGTTTACTACCCTAGATATTGTGTTATGTGCATCTACTCTTTATGCTTATCATATGATATGCTTATCATTTGTCCATCACATATCATATGTTGTTAAGCTATCTGTTGCATGCTTGTGTTGCTATACCTTCATTGTATTATCTATCAACTTCGTGCTCCCATTACAACTTGATACATATTGTTTACTACCTTATGCTTCACAAGTATACATCGCTAGTAGAATGTTGGCTGATCTATCCTTTTTTGAATTTTGATGAAAAAGGGGAAGAGATACGAATGCATTTAGATTTTTTTATTTTTATTTTTAAATCATATGCTTCCATGACATTGTTTTCGTCATCATAAAAAAGGGGAAGATTGTTAGATTATGTGAATTAGCATTTTTTGTGATGATCTTATTAGCATAATATTCATTGAATTGCATTGAATTACATTGAATTAATCCTTCTATGATGGGATTAAAATTAAATATTTCTGTGACCTTATGCCTATATTTAATGAATATTTCTCATGGTGATATTCATCTATATTTATGAGAATATTACATTAATGGTCTAGTGGAAATATTTATGTGGGGATATTTATATGCGTTATTTGGACTTCTTACCTTAAGCTCCTTATTTTCTGGTCCAACTATGAGAAAGCTTATTGGTGATGAGACCTGGCTTGAGTGGTTATATGCTAATCCAGTTTGGAGGCCTGGCTTGTGAAGCTTATGACCCAAAAAGCTGAAGCTTGAAGCTCTTATGAGTAAGTATGGCCTAGCCTGTGCACCTGTGAAGCTCGTGTTAGAAGCTCATTCCAACGCGAAAGGAAGAAGAGAGCGGCTTGGTGCAAGGATTAATGAAAGTAACGAAACAACACCATGAGGGAGAACTCGCCAGAATATCTCAAGTCTCGAACATTGTCTCCCTAGTTCGTAGACACGGAGGGTTTGATTCTCTCTTTCTCTCTCTCTCTCTCTCTGTCTCTGGCTTATTCAAATGGTCGAATGTCAGAATTTGTCAAGACTGATAGGCAGCGGTTGAAGCATCCAATTAGCCGGAGTTTTTAGCTCGTTGGAAAGAAGAGGTTTTAAAAAGAAAGAAGGCTCGAAAGAACGATAAAGAAAAATGAGAACTTTTAACGTGCTGTGCAAAATCTCTCCAATCCTGAGCAAGTTTGCTACTCTCATCTTAATCTTAAATCTATTGAGCTAACTATTCTACTCTTGTTGATATATTGCTCAAATAGCTGAAAATATTGTTAATTTGATTTAAATTGATATGAACTTAGAAACCCTAGAACTATATCACATGTATCATTTGGTAATCCATTTGCCAAGAGTCGAGAATCAATTGGTAGAAACTTTTCTTTCCTCTTTGGAGGGTAAAATTGAAAGTAATTTTTAAATAGTCATTTTTATTATGAATATATGAGTTTATTTATTTAAAAATGAGAGAATACAAATGTTTAGGAATATATCTTAGCATCACCAGCTCATTTGAGAGAAAATTAAGGTTAAAATCCTCACATAACAAAACATTCACCTTAAATAGTCTTTTTTATGTTGTCTATACATATAAAAAATGATGATATAATATATACAAGAAATAAAATAATAATTTTAGCACTGATAGTTTCTCTCCTGTTGTTCATAAATACAATATTTTAGTAAAATCAAGTGCGGACATGTTATTTGGTGAGTTGTGAGTGATAAAAGTGAGAGAACAACTAGATAGAAAATTCGCCTGCAACTGTTGATGCATTAAGCTGATGAAAACTTGCAAAATGAAGCATGTACTTGCAGCGATGATCCTAAGCAACCTGTAATGCCAGAATCATTGTCAGCATACGAAATATCGTTAAATAACGTTAATGAACCTTTTCACTCTTTTCTGACACACCAAACAGAAATCCCATCTCAACCAAAACAACAATCTGCCTCCTCTCAATCAGTGCACTAATATAAGAATTCTATTTTCTTTTTCATTGAATTTTACAAAGCGAAGACGATACATATACGGTTGAAAACACAAGATAACATTGGGATAGGAGTGGTTTTCGCTACTCTCATTCTATTCCGGCATCCTCAAGCATGACAACTATTGGGCTTCTAACAATATACTTACGAGAAATCCATTTCAAATATCCTTCAGCAAACTGCTTCCCTATAAGCTCATTGGTGGTTTCTCTGCCAAAAGTAATCGAGTATTTCTTCTTCTGGTTCAGCTCCTTGAATGTAAGCTTTTTAGGGCTCACAGTAACTCTTATGCCTTCTGGTAGAACAATCTTCAGCGTGTAGGATGACCTGGCCTGGCCAACATTTGTCACTATCCTCGTTAATGTTCGAGAAGTGGAACCCAGGAGAACTGAAAATGAAGGATAGTTTAGCTGTGCTTCTGGTATCGTTTTTACTTCTGAGCACTTTACAGTGCGTTGAGTTATGATCTCCAGTCCACGGTCGGAGTAATTCATCCCACATAAATAAGGGATGTAATCATTGGGGTGGATGTCGTAGACAAGGCCGGGATCATTTGCTTTTGATGGATTCACGTGGCCTACCCCGGTGGCAAAAATGTTGGCGGGGTTTGCAGTGTAATCGGCAATGCGGTGTCCTTTCAGGTTTAGTGCATTGGCAGTTGTCATGATGGCAGACTTAATGGCCGCCGGTGACCATTCTGGGTGGGAGCCCCTGAGCAGAGCTGCAACGCCGCTAAGATGGGCGGAAGACATTGAAGTGCCATAGTTCATTGCAAATGATGGCTTAAAACCTGTATTATTATTCTCTAAAGTAATTAGTGGCCATGCCGCTAGAATGTTGATTCTAGGCCCCAAAATGTCTGGTTTCAAAATCCCCGGACTTGCCAAGCTTGGCCCTCTAGAGGAGAAAGAACAGACCATGGTGTCACGGTCTTAGTAGATCCGTGAGGCACCAAGGTCTCAACAGATATCTGGGTCAGCCTTCTAAGCTTTCAATACACTATCTGAAAGTTATAATGGGATGATTTGGTTAGTCCCGAGACAATTTTGTTGGGAGGTTGTATTGAAACGGTAGTCCCACACCGGGGCGAAGGACTCCTGCTCTGCACCTTATAAAGGTGCCGGTTGGCCCACTGAACACCAAGTTCTTGGTTTTCTCTAACTGGGCCCTGCATTTCAACATGGTATCAGAGCCAGGGCCCTCTAAACCGGGTGGGCCCCCCATTATCTATCAGACTCACACGGATAGATCCGATGTTCGTCTGCGGGGGAGTATTGAAACGGTAGTCCCACACTGGGATGAGGGACTCCTGCTCTGCACCTTATAAAGGTACCGGTTGCCCCACTGAACACCAAGTTCTTGGTTTTCTCTAACTGGACCCTGCATTTCAACATGGTATCAGAGCCAGGGCCCTCTAAACTGGGTGGGCCCCCCATTATCTATCAGACTCACACGGATAGATCCAGTGTTCATCTGCGGGAGAGTATTGAAACGGTAGTCCCACACTGGGGTGAGGGACTCCTGCTCTACACCTTATAAAGGTGCCGGTTGCCCCACTGAACACCAAGTTCTTGGTTTTCTCTAACTGGGCCCTGCATTTCAACAGGTTGTTGCGAAATAAAGCGCACATGCAAACACAAGTATGAATATACATCTTTATTGAACAAGAGAATCATCCAAGTTACAAGCAGACTATGCAAACAAGCTACAAGCAACTAGACAAGACTCCCCATGCCCAACGGGGTTATATTTTATACACAAGTCGATTTAGTTTACATCGCAGCGGAAATACATAGTAAAATAGAATACATAATATTTACATAGTAATTACAAACAAGGTGCCACCCAAGCGGATGGCCCAATACAGGGAAACCATAGGGGGCCAGATGCCTAGCTGCCCGGTTTGTACCATGGGCAGGCCGCATCCTAAGCCACCTGGACCAGAGAACAGATGAGCCACATCCTTGGTTGTCCGAGTACCTCAGCCCGTACTGCCAGTCCGGGACAATGGGGGCATTTGATTTTCCGATTACAGTTCCTTTAAACAAGATTGTCACCCTGGGTTTGAAGGTTGAATTTATATATGCTTTGATTCTTAGCCCAAAATGATAACCCACTTGTGTTGTAGGAAGAACATGCCCTTCTCTTGAGGTAGTAAAGCCATCAAGTTCGTCGTTCATGAGAATCATGGCAGAGCCTCCGGCATTTTTAACTTCTTCTCCTTTGACAACTCCTGGCGTTTCTTGTCCCCCCTCACAAGAAACTATCTTTTCTTTCACATCGGCTTCTCTCAATGTCCCCGGTCCGCAGTATGGAGAGGATGAAACAGCACCGGCATAAACAAGAGGCAAGAATGGAGATCTAAAATTGCCAGGCTGAAAAAGGGATTCACCATCAAATTCTTTTCCATTTTTTAGCTTTGCTGTGGCTTTAATCATTCTGTCGGTGGTGCCTGCTCCTACAGTCAGCATCCATGGAGCCATATTTGTTACCGTTTGACGGAATGGGCCAATATTCCCCGCTGAGCCCGTCACCAGAATTCCACTTTGAATCGAACGGAATGCAGCTACTGAAATCATGTCATTAAGAAAAGATTTAAAGGGAAGCGCACCTATTGAGACGGAAAGAACATCCACACCATCCTCAATAGCTGCGTCGAATGCAGCTAGGACATCACTTTCATCACAACCCTCTTTCGAGCATACCTTATATACAGCCAAGTGAGCCATCGGCGCAACACCAGTTGATGTGCCTTTGGCATTCCTAAGAAGATTGGCGCCCTCCACAAAATTTTCGGCGGCTACCGCTGAAATGTGGTTGCCATGTCCTTCTTCGAGTGGTGGCATGGCCTCTGTTTGGGTACGCGATCTTTGAAATATTCTTACACCAATCAGCTTATTATTACAGGCCATCCCTTCAATCTCGCACTTCCCTTTCCATTTAGCCGGCAGAGGAGACATTCCTTTGTCGCCGAATGAAGGATGAGTTGGTGATATCCCACTGTCCAGGACTCCAATTATCACACCCTCACCAAGATTTGGTTCTTTCCAAAAGCCAAATCCTTGGTGCACACCCAAGAATGCAGGGCTATGAGTTGTATGAAGATACAACCACTTAGTTGGATGAACCCTCAAAACCTTGTCTTTCTTCTCCAGGGTTATTGCTTCCTCCTCTGTCAATCTTGCTGCAAACCCAGAAATCACATGTCTATATGAATATACCATGCTTGCTGCGGCATTTGGAAGAAATGACCCATACCAAGTCTCTAAATCATCAGGTTGCCTAGACACATTGCTCTCCAGCATTTTGACATGAACAATATAGGTGTCTAAACTGCTTCCCTCCTCATGTGCCTTACTTTCAGATGTAATAGAAAGGAAAATGATACCAAGAAGAAGTTAAACATTTGACAACATTTCGCACTTTTTGCTCTTCATATTTGTCGGAGAACTAAGAAATCAAATTGCTTCTTGCTACTTCAACTCATACAAATTAGTCTATATATAGAAGCAATACACTAAATGTGTACTCACAGTTAACTCTTCTTTGTTTGGAAGTATCTCCTCTTGTTGCCTGGTCTTACTTCATATGCAGATAACCTCCACGTGGTAAAGAATCCTTCAAAATGACTCTTTCTTTAAGTGAAGGCGTGTCACTTAGTTTTCATGAGAACGACATAACTTTTGACAATGTAGAATGGGTTACAGTTATCAGTTCTAAATGACTCTTTTGTTCATCCAAAAGTTTGATCTATATGCTTTCATAAGAATGAAACAACTTTTGACCAATTCATACTAGTTTACTCGAGAAAGACTTATCAGAAGTGGGTCGCTCTACCCTAGAAAAAGATGAAGCAATTGCCACCGTCTATATCTTTTAATATGTTTGGACCAAAAACAAGAAAAAATAGGCCAACCTGGGTTCACATATCGATAAAAAGCCTGTTGGAAAGTCTGTTTTGGGTATTGTACAGTGCGTGTGATTGTGTGGGTGGAAAATATCAATGAGTAATAAAGCCAACAAATATGAGTGGGAAAATTTTTTCTTCATCTTCATTTATTTTTGCTCCTTGTATTTACACTTCTCGTTTCATATTGAAAATCTAACAAAGCCAAAACTGTTACATTACATGGCCACAGCTAAAATAGTGGCTTCAATGTGTTCATAACATACTAGTCAGTTATTTAGTGTATCTTTGGCAAAAAGAAGAGGCGAAGATCGGTTAGGAAAATACTTGATTAAATATTTAATACTAACCTTGCTAAGTGAAACTAAAAGGCCTTCTTAACCTTGCTAGACCATCTGGCTAGTATCCTCAGGAATTTGGGTCTTGGTGAGCCTCCTAAAAGACCTCTTGTATACAGATAGAGCCTTCTTTCTTATAAATCCATTATGGGACCGACATTATCGTACCTCTGAGTATTATACCTCACCTACTGGCTACTTCTGCACCGGCTAATTCCATGAGTTTAACTCCAGGTCAAGGTTGTATTGTTTCACCCGAAAGGTCTCTACTGTGATTGATCTTTTTCATGCGTCGACATCCCGCATACAAAGGATATAAGAATCTCTGAGTTCTACTGTGAGTGGAAAAGTGCTCCAAAAAACACACATCTTAACAACAGGTTGCAAATTCCATTTTTTTTTAATTTTTAATTTTGTTAGATAAAGGAGGATTTAAGGATATAATGTGAAAGTCAATACCTAGATTTTAGGCTATCAGTAAAATGTGTTAATGTGGTTAGGCTTTGGAAAGGAATCAGTAAAATGTGTACTTGTCATTTCCCCGTGTAAATGATTGGAGAATTTATAATTCACCACTCTAAAGTTTATCATGTTCTCTGGCCAATTTATTAGTGTCATAAAGAGAAAAAGTAGTTTGTGAGTTGTATAATTTGTGAAAGCTGAATAACATAAATTTTGTATTATTTTCTTTCCATCATAGTGAAGGATTACTCCTTGGTATATAGAGATAATCCCAAGTCACATAAATTCATGTTTTTCTTTGTTAGCTGTCCCTGATTTCTCGTTGGTTTTTGTAGCGATTTTTAGTTCGATGTTTTAGTAATTTGATTTCTCAAAAATATAAAGAAAAAATTAAAGACAAAAAAATGAGAGTCAACAATTTTTTTCTCAATGAAAGGAACTTTCAAGCAATCTTGTCCTTGATTATGGCTTGGGAGCCTTATTAATCAAGTAGTGCAGACCCAATACGTATTTGAAACATAAGGCGCCTCCTAGATGAAACAGTCATGGTAGTCATCGTATTTTGGAACAACCATTTCTGTCTTCTATACATGCAGTTGTGATAGTCATTGTATGAGCTCCAAAGCAGTAAATGGTTTCACTTTTTCATACAAAATTAATGATTTTGCTTAATCATTCTTGGCGCTGCTTTAAACTACTAACGTGAATTTATATAGGATGGTATTATGTCGATGGACCATCATTCTGGATAATGTTAATAACTGTTGTTCTCTTATTAATTACAACAATGAAGGGTACCACTGAACAACAAAAATGCAAAACACAATTTGAAGATAAAAAAAGAAAGTGAAATGCTGAAACAATAGTCAATGACGAAGATAACTGAGCAATTTAAAGTTAAATCTCCAAGGATATAAATGCATGCCAACCCTAAAAATGGTGCATAAGTTTCCTTTGTTGTTTATTCATTCTTTCTCCACCATTGTTATTGCTGTGACAGAGGGTACTGGTTGGTATCTCTCACTCAAAAAAGACTGATATTGGAGTTCTTACGGAGTGCGTATCAGAAAACCATCGGATATATCCCTGAGAATAAGTTTGAGAAACCCCCCTACTATCTGGATAGAATCCCAAGGTGTAAGTTACCTTCTGGTTCACCTCTGTGAATCTTATCACTGCAGGTGCGACGGACATAGCTTGCAAACCTGGTGGAATAACAAGCTCTGAAGAGTAAGATGAATTAGCTGGGCCAACATTTGTCACTGTCCGAGAGTAACTCTGAGTGGTAGACCCCATAACTATAGAAAATGAAGGATAATTTAGCTGTCCTCCAGGTATGCTTGTTAATTCTGAGCAGTTGACCCTGGGGTATTGCACAATAATCCCCACTTCCTTATCTGTGTAATTCAAACCACATAAATAAGGAATATAATCGTCAGGTTGAAGGTCATAAATAAACCCTGGATCATTTGCTTTAGATGGGTTAACGTGACCAGCACCGATGGCAAAGATGTCAGCCGGAAGAAGTCTTTCGTCAAGGATGGGCTTTCCTCCAAGGTTTACTAAATCAGCCGTGGTCATGATTGCAGACTTAATGGCAGCCGGCGACCAGTCAGGGTGTGAGCTTTTGAGCAAAGCAGCAATGCCAGCAAGGTGAGGGCATGACATTGACGTACCGGAGATAATATTGAATGTTGGTTTCCCACTTGTGTCATTGTTTAGAGGGAATGGCCATGCTGCTAAAATATTTACTCCAGGTCCAATGATGTCTGGCTTCAGAATTCCTGGACTTGCTACACTTGGGCCTCTAGAAGAAAAGAAGGTGACTGCCGGAGCCGATGGATCTCCAATTATAGTTCCTTTAAATGAGATAGTGGCCATTGGTGTTGAGGTTGAGTTTATGTAAGCCAAAATTTTCAATCCAGCAGCATAGCTAAGTTGCGTAGCAGGGAGTACGTGAGCCTCAGCCAAGGTGCTATACCCACTAATCTCGTCATTCATGAGAATCATGGCAACTCCACCGGCAAGTGGAACTGCTACACCTTTGTCGATATCAAAGACCCCTCCTCCTCTCTCACATAGCACTACCTTTCCTTTTACATCAACGCCACTTAACAAGCCCGGAGCACAATAAACGGATGATTCGTCACCGTTTGCACCTGCATAAACTAGAGGCAACAATGTTGGACTGAAATCGTGAGGTTGGAAAAGGGATTCACCGTTGTATTCTTCGCCATTTCCGAGCACTGCCGTTGCTCTTATGCTTCTATCAATTGTGCTCGCTCCAACTGTAAGGATCCATGGAGCCTCGTTTGATAGAGAGCCAAGGAAAGGACCAGAATTCCCCGCAGAACAGCTGACAAAAATTCCCCTTTGGATTGCAGCAAATGCACCAACTGCAATGCTGTCATCGAAGAAAGGAACAGAGAATCCACCAAGGGAAATGGAAATAATATCGACCCCGTCCTCAATAGCGGTGTCAAGACCAGCTAAAATGTCACTGTCAGCACAACCACCTGCATAACATACTTTATACATGGCCAAGTGTGCGTAAGGTGCCATGCCGGCCGCCGTACCATTAGCATTCCCAAGAACGCTAGCATCTTTTACAAAATTTCCAGCTGCCGTGCTAGCAGTGTGAGTGCCATGTCCTTCATCATCAACTGGTGGAGCTCCGACTATTTCCCTTCCATTTCCAAATGCTCTTGCCCCAATTAGTTTGTTGTTACAAACTGTTCCATTGAATTCACACTTGCCTTTCCATTTAACGGGGGGTGGAGGCACTCTTTCATCACTAAATGAAGGATGATCAGGGAATATTCCGGTGTCCAAGAGTCCAATGATCACACTTTTGCCAAACTTTGCTTCTTTCCAAAACCCCACGTTCGTGTGTAAGCCTAGGAATTTCGGAGTATGGGTTGTATGCAGTGGCAAAATCCGTTGCGGTTGTGCCGAAATGAACCCATCCTGCACTTCCATTGCCTTCACTTCATCGGCTGTCAATCTTGCTGCAAAGCCAGTAATCACATTTCTATAGGAGTAAACCATCCGTGATTGTTGGCTCGAGCTTCCGCCGGATGAGGATAAAAATGACTGATACCAGCTATCCAGATCTTCTGATTGCATTGTGATTCGGCCTTCCGGCTTTTTAACACGAACAATGTAAGTTTGTAAGCCATTTTGCTTCTGACCTTGCTCAGTAGCATCTTGAGCCACGGTTGCTGAGAGATTAAGGATGAGAAAAAGACTGAGAAGAGATATAATCCCCATTCTTTGCACAATTTGATACTTATTCTCCATTGTAGAAGAACTAGTGTCAGTGCTTTGTATCATCTCCTTCCTATTCACATATATATAATGATAAGGCAAAAGAGGGATGTATTGTGGTTTCATCGGTGAAGACTTTGAGGCTGTCTTGTCAGGACTTGGTTGGCAGTTGGTGGGACTGTAACTTTGTTGGCGCCGAAGAAATTTGAAGGCATTGGACGACCATTGTAGGACCCAGAAATTCCTGTCGTCCTTAGTTATAAACAATGCAACAATAAACCTTATGCTCTTTTGGCTTGTAAATAAACAATGGAGTGATAGATATAATGCTTTTCGGTTTTTTATATGAACTTTGGAGGCCGGTTATTAGCTGCTTCAGCGATGCCACATTTTTGGTTTACAATCTAGTGAAACGCCGGTGAGAAAAACATTGAAGCATATTTGGTCAGTCCTTGTAACTTAGTCTCGTTAACTCTGATACAGCATTGGAGAATCGAAAAAGTATATTCATATTCTAATATCCTTGAGAAAACAAAAATCCATTACAATGGACCAATAAATCTAATGTTTTTTTTGGTTTTTATATGAACTTTGAAGGCTGATTTGTTAAAAATAGGTGATGTCCCATATTGAAAGTGTGTGAGGATAGGCTATTGAATTTATAAATGATGAGATTTTTTTACTTAATATTTTCATATTTTGGGATAGGCCCTACTCTAATACAGTTACTAGCTGCTTTGCCACCACACTTTTGGTTTACAACCTAGTGAAACACCATGAGAAAAACATCAAAGCATTTTTGGTTAGTTCTTGTAACTTAATCTTGTTAACTCCAATACAGCATTGGAGAATCGAAAAAGTATATTCATATTCTAAAATCCTTGAGAAAATAGAAAATCCATTACTATAAGGAAGTGGGTTTTCTATGAAAAGGCCTAGGTCCACCCCTCCTTAAAAGATTTCATTAAGAAGAGAGATTATCAAAGTTTATAAGACATATTACAAGTATTTTTTTATCTAATATGGGAGAAAGAACTATTTTTTATACCATGTAAAAAAATATTATTGGGAAGATGGATTATCTAAGCTTATAAGACATATCACAAATATATCCCTCTCTATTGTGAGATTTTGTTGTCTAACACTTTCTCGATCACATATTCAAAACCCACTTACTAAAGGATAAAGGACGCCATCAACTAAGGAGCCTATAAAAACGACCAACAAGCTTGTGGAAAAAAGAATAGCAAAGAGACGTCAAGAGAAAGATACCATTTGGAATCCTCCAAAGGACCGCAGTTCCTAGTTGTAAGTTTCTTATTACTTGAGTCTATTGAGTCCAGCAAAAACTTTATTATCGTGATCAAGGAGAGCAAAATCTCGTAGATAAAACTATTGTATTTGTTTTGAATTCCTCACCTGTATTTAAGAGAGTTTATGACTTGTGAGACCTTTGTTTTGAGTTCAAAACTAATCCGCGCTTCCTCATTTGGTCAGTCTACTTCCATATTTCCTTCCTCCACCGTCCCATTCTCAAACCCAGCAAAATTTTAGTCTGACAGCAGTTGTCGCAATCGCAGACTTGATGGCCGCCCGTGACCATTCTAGGTGGAAGCCCTTAAGCTACGTCGCTTAGATAAGGGGAAGACAATAAAGTGCCTAAGTTCAATACAAATAGCGGCTTCGAAATTTTGTGAAACACGATGAGATACCAATGAAAACTCGGAACTAAATGATGTGCTTCAATACGAACAGCTACAATTTTATCATAACCTGACAGAAGTTAAAGCAAGTTCAATTGATACCCAAAAAAACGAAAGTTAACATCTTTTTATCAATTCTCAATAGGTTAATGCACTGAGATGAGAGAAAATTCAGACCGACCTTAACAAACAAACAGAATTCTCGTCTTTGATGATATGGTAGACAAAATGTTAAAGAACATCTCAATTCTCGTAATTAATGGAATTTATTGTCAAGTATAACAAACATGTTCCTCAAATTGTTTCAAAGATGCTCATCATCAAAATCTCTTTGTTATATCAAAATTCTTTTGTCAAGTTTGCTTTTACATTTAAGTCCAAATGAGTGTGTATCAATCGACTCTGGATGAGCCCCCATCCAATGTTGCATTACTCAAGCTCACCTTAGCGACTCAAACTTTATGTTTATATCTTGATTACTACTTACAAGAAGAATTATAAGGTCCTTCGTTACTAGACTCAAGCCTTTGCCAAAGAACACACACACACACACACAAAAGTAAAAATTATTTGCTCTAAAATGCTGAGGATTAGAGTAAATAAGACAAGTCCTAGAGGTACTACTAGAAACTGGTGTTCTTTAAGTTAAAAATTTAACATTAAAGAGTTGTTTTTAACATAACATTTTTGTCGATCACCTGTAAATCATAATCTATAAACAAGGAACTTTATTCTAATTCAATAGTATAAATGAACTATTTCCAGGCATTTTGCTATACATTTCTTGGCCAAGGAAACCTCACACTACTTTTAGGACTATATGGATTCCTAGACAATACTCTTTTTATTACAATTTTTTCATTAGTAATTATTTATAGAAAAGAAAAGCGTTTATTTAGTATTGAAAATAAAAAATTTCTTTAAAAAAAATAAAAAAGAACAAAATGATGATGATGATGATGATGATGATAAAATAATTAAAAAAAAAAAAGAGATGAGAACATGGAGACATCTAGAGAGGCAAGTGACATGGCCGAGCCCACCATCATGCAACGGGGAGGTCGAGTTGATTAAAAACGTGGTGTTGACATCACAGGCATGGCATTTCTGAGAGCGGTAGCCAAGACAACCACCATAGCAGTCTGTGCTCTCCCTGCAACTTCTGCTCTCTCCTTCCTGTCTTCCCCTCATTCTTCTCATCTCCCCAAAACCCAAAACCTCGCCTTCCTCTTCCCCCGAGTAAACCCCAACCTCAACTCGCTTTGGCCTCGTCAACAAATTCGGTAACCGTCCCTTGGTTCTTCACGTGGACGCCCCCACATTTGACCCCAAGGCCACCTCTCAGGTTCGCCATTTTTTGCAAACCATTTCTTCTTTAGTTTTAACATTAATGGGTTTCAATCGGATTTTAAAACTGCTTTAGTTTTTGAATCCTCAGGGTGATGCTGATTTGCCAGAGCTACTGGTAAGTTTTATATTTTTCAATTAATAGCGCTCCTTGTATTTGTCGATTTTTTCATTGATTTCGTTTTTTTTTTCTTGGAAATTAGGATCGCTGCTGAACTTGGTATCCTTTTTGGGTGATAGTAAGATTGGTTGTTAGCTGAATCAAATGTTCGACTTCGTTCTAGATTCGTTCCATGTTGAAACACATGGTTTTGGTAATCAAGTGATATGTTGCATTCTGTTGGAAGTCGTAAACTTTGGTATTGATTTGTTATCAGACGGAGTACTTGGTGGATATGAAATGTGAGGGTTGTGCCAACGCTGTCAAGAAGAAGTTAGAGACGGTTAATGCAAGGTATATGAGCTACTGTTATATTTTCTTGGTGATTCTTCTTGTTTTTGGCTTCTCTTTTGCTTATTCACGTTTATATATTCTTTGACCTTCTGGTGAATTAATGATGGGGGTAAAAAATGTTGAGGTGGACTTGGGCAGTCAAGTGGTGAGGATTCTTGCTTCAACGCCTGCGAGAACCTTTCCTACGGCTTTAGAGCAGACGGAGAGAAAAGCCATCTTAATTGGGCAGGGAGTTCCAGAAGGTTGCAACTCCAACCATAGTGGAGGGTTTTTTTTTTTCTGTTTCTTTTTTCTTTTTTAATTTTTTTTATTGGTATGTCCTCTTTGCTAACCACTTAATTATGTCTTTTGTCATCATCTGAATCCTACTGACTTTTCACCACCTGCTTAGACTATAGAGTCGGAAGTGAAATGCCATTAAAACGTGTTATACTATATCCTCTCCTCCTGAGCACTAACTTAGCTACAGATAACCTGCTTTCTTTATCTGCAACGTTTACTGGTTGTTTTGTCAAGACAATTGAAAGATTATTGTAATTTTAGTTTCACGTAATTACAGGATGACTTCTGGTTGTCTTCTAAAAAACAATTGAAGTTTCTGAAGTAAATGTACTTGCGTGGACAGATCTTTTGATTTCTGCTGCTGTTGCGGAGTTCAAAGGTCCAAATATCTTTGGTGTGACTCGCTTGGCTCAAGTGAATATGCAATTGGCCAGGATTGAAGCCAACTTCAGTGGCTTGCCTCCTGGTAAACATGGTTGGTCTATCAATGAATTTGGAGATCTGACAAGAGGTGCAGCAAGCACTGGAAAAGTGTTCAATCCTATCACCGTAGGAAAAGAAGAAAAGGTTTGCTCTCTTTTTGTTTTTTATTCTATACCTTCTTCCAAAATATATTTTGCCTTCTCCAGATTTTGTACTCTACATTTTTGTGATACATCACTATGCAATGGAAAGCAGAAATCTCACTTTATCAGTCCTTAAATGACTCATTCAGAATTAGGTTTAACAGATTGTAAAGGAAACAATTATTGTACTAGAAGTGGTAACAATTTAACTATGATCTTTGTGACAATATTAGTTTTTATAATTCAAATTGATAGATAAGAAAAATCTTTGGGTTAGGAAGTAGAAGTTATGTAGTCATGATAGATTTATGACTTTGTATGATCTATAAGTGCATGTGTGGCTTAAAATATACGGTCTTCCAAAGCTGTATTGATTCATGGGAAAACACACCAATTTTCCATGGCCTATGCTCAAGAAGTGTTATTGGTATGTAGTTTAGATTTAGTTACTTCATTGAGTGGAGCTCATGCTTTCACATTTTCCGATTTCTCAGACACAATAAAGGGCGTTTGCTATTTATCATTTTATTCCCA
This sequence comes from Casuarina cunninghamiana, assembly GCA_028551485.1. NCBI lineage: Eukaryota > Viridiplantae > Streptophyta > Magnoliopsida > Fagales > Casuarinaceae > Casuarina > Casuarina cunninghamiana. The sequence continues at coordinate 6,754,400 of CM052365.1, forward strand.
TCTTTTATGCCCTTCTGAGATGTTTTGGAAGTAATGTGATCCATCACACTTAAGGATGAGCATGTAAATGAATTGGCTTATGATTTGCAGTCTTCAAGAACAAGATAGTTTTGCCGCTATAAAATACAATAAAATATAAATCCCTATCCCTAACTTTACCAAAAGGATGAAATTCTACACCTTCAACTGGCCAAACTATATAGAACCTAATTCCATTTGATAATGATAAGAAGATACTCTATTTATGGTCATATTATGATTGTACTTGTAATTAATGCTGCTTATTTTTTTAGTTGCTTGGTGACCTAAGAACACTAGATGTAGATAACAAAGGTATGGCCTTTTTCTCTAGTAGCAAAAAGAATATGAGGATTGTGGATCTCATTGGGCGATCCATCATGATATATGAAGCTAAAGATAAATCAGATGATGACTTAACAGCTGCGGTAATTGCTAGAAGTGTCGGGGTTAGTGAGAACTACAAAAAGATTTGTACTTGTGATGGAACCATCATTTGGGAATCAACCAAGTATTGGGAATTGTTGATGGCTTTCAAAACTCCTAATACTGCATCCCATTTGCCCATGTCATTTGCTTTCATAAGATCAATTTTTATGGCCACACATTCATCTTTGTCTCCCTTGTGATAGTTATGCAAAAGTTCTTGGCAAATTATAATATTCTCTTAAATCTATCATCCTTTAATGAAAGCTGTTTGATTATGGCTGACCACTGAAGGTAGAATAAGGCTTATCCATCCAGCAAGCATCTTCAAAATGATTTTATATATAACATTACAACATGTTATTGGTCAGTAATCCTTGGTGCAACTATCCCTTCCAATGATAAGCCATGCTTTCTTATAGAACAAACTATTATAACCATCAGGCCCAAGAGTTTTAAAATCATGTATGCCTTAAAGTACTTTAATAACATTAGAACATTCAAAATTTGGCAAATTAAGCAATGCACTAATGTCTTCCTAGAATAGAGAAGCATACCTCTCAAAGTTGATAAGAATACTTCCGAAGTTGCCAAGGATTGACTGATAATAGGAAATAATAGTAAACCTCAATTCCTGCTCATTTATAATAACTAAGTCATCCTCTAGTATCAGTTTATTGATCTTGTTCTGAGCTCTCCTCCGCATCAATGATGCAAAAAAAAATCTTACTATTGATATTCCCTTCTTTCAATCATATATTCCTTGATTTTTGTTTGAAAAGGATTTTTTCATGTTTAATCATAGTAAGGAGTTGCTTAAGTTGTGATTTCTCCTCAAAATATGTATATGAACACTAAGGATTAATCTCTAACCTATTCTACATTTGATTTAAATTTTCTCTTACATCCTTCACATTTTGATGCAAATTTCCAAAATGGGTGGCATTGAGTTTCTTAAGAGAAGTCTTTAAAGCTTTCAATTTTTGCATAACTTGAAACATTTTTTAGCCATCTATTTCTTATTGCCATACTAAACTTATTGTATCCATAAAAGTTAAGAAATCAGTCCAAAAATTAAAGAATCTTAATGGAGATTTATTCCTGCTTGTGTCATTTCCAAATTGTACTAAACATGGAGAGTAATCCGATACACTAGGAAGTAAAATTCAATTGTGAATCTATCAAAATGAAGCACCCATTCTGCATTGGTAAGAACCCTATCAATTTTGCTAGCTTGAAGACTAGTGCCTAAGCCTTTATTTGTCCATGTGAATAGAGGACCATTAAATAGAGATTCAATCAATATTATATTCTCAATGATTTCATTTAAATTCTGAACTTCTTATGTCCATCTAACGTTTGGACCAATTCGCTCATTGATATTTCGTATTTCATTTAAATCTTCCATTAGTAACCAAGGAACATTGTTTACATTAATGAAATTTTCTTCATCCTCATTCATTTTGCTCCTTTTCTTTACACTTATCGATTTGTATTGAAAATCTAACAAAGCCAAAGTTGTACATTTCATAGCCACAGCTAAAAGACTGGTTTCAATGTGTTCATAACGTACTAGGTCGGTTATTTAGTATAAAGTTAGAAAAAGAAAAGGCAAAGATTGTTAGGAAAAACCCTTGATAAACCACTTAATACTAACTTTGCTAAGAGAAACTAGAAGGGCTTCTTAACCTTGCTAGACCCTTTGGGCCTTGGTAAGCCTCATAAAAGACCCCTTGTAGACAGAAAGAGCCTTCCTTCTTATAAATCCGTTGTGGGACTGACATTATCGTACCTCTGAGTATAATATCTCTCCTATTGGCTACTTGATAACTCTATTTTTATAGAGTTATTTGACCTATTTTTAGGCAATAAACAATGCAATGCTTATGAGAAAATATTTGAATTTCTCTTTATTTACCTAAATTTGTCTTGTTTATGTAGCGTAAGGAGGCATGGAGAAAAAAGATGAATAGGGAGAACCTGATGCTTATTGTGTGGCAAAATCGTAATATCAAGATCAAGAGAGTCAACATGGGCTTGGACTTTAGATTTTCCATTGTTATTAGGTTTTCTATTTATTTAGAAAACTCAATCATGTTAGGAATTTAAATCCTAATTAATTTAGAAGTTCAAAACCCAATTGTTTTAGATCTCTAAAACCCAATTCTACTAGGATAGGAGGTAGGTCTAAACCTAAACCCTATTTAAGAGAAGAGAAGAGGCAAAAGAAGAGGAAGAGGAAATTGAGCACAACTCAAGAAAGAGACCAAGAATTCAAGGTTTTCTTGAAGAGAAGACAAAAAGGATGACAGACTTCTTGTTCTTGGATTCAAGATGCCTTCTTTATTTCTTATTACTATTCTTCCTCATTATTTGTTTATGTTTTAGTTTTTTTTTGTTAGAGCTATGATGTAACCTAATTATGATGGTATGAATCTTATAATTATTATACTTTGCAAGATATTTTATTTATGTGAAGTTATATATTATTGTGTTTAATGCTTTTAAGTGATTAGCTACCACTTGAATGATCTGATTTACATATTTGAAACTGACAGGAGATGATATGCAGTTGCTTCTTGTAATATGTAACCATAAATTAAATATGGATAGACATATACCATATTGTTTGTGTGGCTTTCGGTGTAAACTGGAAATGTTCATAGATCCTAATGCATTTGGTTTGTTTCAATTCACATATAGAGATATAGTGAATTAATAAACTAAGTAGGTTTGCTATACCTAGACATAGGATAGTAAATAAATTAGGAGATTCCGTCATCACATAGATATTATCTCTCTTGCAAACATAAATAATCAATATTAATACCTAATAATTATGGTGAAATTATATGCTCTAACATGTTTCGCGTATTTAGTTTTCTTAGATTTAGTTAGTTAATCTATCATCTATCATTAGATTTGTTAGATAAATTCTAGGAGTTATTCACCATTAGTAATTAGTTGGTCTAGTAATCACCAATCTCTGTGGGACAATATTTTTCTTATCATTATATTACTTGTTCGACATGTTCACTTGCATATAAATTTCACCGAACACTACTTCTACATGGCTGATTCCATAAGCTAACTCTAGCTCAAGGTGGTATTGTTTCACCTGAAAGTTCTCTACCGTGATTGATCTTTTACATGCATCGACATCCCACCACATACAAAGGATAAAAGAATCAATGAGTTCCATTTTGAGCGGAAGAGTGCATCAAAAACACACATATTAACACTTGGCAGCAAGTTCCTTTTTTTTATTTTTTTATGGTTAGGTAAAGTTGTATTTTAAGGGTATAAGAAGTGAAACCCAAGTTCTAGATCTTACGCTGTCAATAGCCAACAAGTGGGTTATTGACGTATTGACAATAAATTCCATTTTATCAACTATTGAAACAAAAATATGGTTAGGCTTTGGAATGAAATTAGTAAAATGTGTACTTGGCATTTCCCCATGTAAGTTATTGGAAAATCTATAATTTGACCACTCTAAAGTTTGTCATGTTATCTGGCCAATTTATTAGTGTCATAAAGAGAAAAAGTAGTTTGTGAGTTATATAAATTGTGAAAGCTGAATAACATAAATTTGAATTATTTTCTTTCCATCATAGTAAAGGGTTGCTCCTTGGTATATAGAGATAATCGCAGATCACGTAAATTCATGTCCTCTTCGTTAGTTGTCCTTGATTTCTCGTTCGTTTCTGTAGTGATTTTTAGTTTGATGTTTTAGTAATTTGATTTCTCGACAATATAACGAAAAAATCAAATACAAAAAATGGGGTCATCAAATAGTTTGTCAATGAAAGGAACTTTCAAGCAATACTTGCCCTTGGTTATGACTTGGGAGCCTTTTTAATCAAGTAGGTAGAGACCCAATACAGCTTGGGAATACGTATTTGAAACGTGTGGCGCCTACTAGATGAAACAGTCATGGTAGAAACCGCTAACACGACCTAAATTTTGGAGCAACCATTTCTCTCTCCTATATATGCAGTTGTGACAGTCATGGTATAAGCTCCAAGGCAGTAAATGGTTTCATTTTCTCATATAAAATTAATGATTTTACTTAATCATTCTTGGTGCTGCTTTAAACTACTAACGTGAATTTATATAGGATGGTGTTATGGTTGATGGAGGGTACCATCATTTTGGATAAATGTTAATAACTATGGGAGTTTTAAACTTTCTTTCTTAATTTGTATGTATATATTGTCTAAACATAATTTTAGGCATTTTCAAAATAAGTTTGTTAAAATACAAATTTTATTAGCTAGAGTAAGGAAAGTAATATGTGAAAAAACATATTTATTTAAGAGTGTTAAACTTTCTTAAGCGAATATTCTATTGTGTTATAGTTGAATGATTCCAGATTCGACTTTCTTTAAGATAATTTGTAATGTTGAGTATGTTCTTAAGCTTTTATAATATCTTATTATTTGATAAATAAATTCATATATTTATCAAAAAAAAAATTATTGAAGTTTTCTTATTAATTACAATGATGGAGGGTACCACTGAACAACAAAAAGGAAAAACACAATCTAAAGATAAAAAAGAAAGTGAAATGCCGAAACAATCGTCAATGACGAAGATAAGTGAGCAATTTAAAGTTAAATCTCCAAGGATACAAATGCATGCCAACCCTGAGATTGGTGCATAAGTTTCCTTTGTTGTTTATTCATTATTTCTCCATCATTGTTATTGCTGTGATAAAGGGTACTGGTTGGTATCTCTCATTCAAAAAAGACCGATATTGGAGTTCTTACGGAGTGCGTATCAGAAAACCATCGGATATATCCCTGAGAATAAGTTTGGGAAACCCGACTACTATCTGGATAGAATTCCACGGTGTAAGTTACCTTCTGGTTCACCTCTGTGAATCTTATCACTCCAGGTGCGACGGACATAGCTTGCAAACCTGGTGGAACAACAAGCTCTGAAGAGTAAGATGAATTAGCTGGGCCAACATTTGTCACCGTCCGACTGTAACTCTGAATGGTAGACCCCATTACTATAGAAATTGAAGGATAATTTAGCTGTCCTCCAGGTATGCTTATTAATTCTGAGCAGTTGACCCTCGGGTGTTGCACGATAATCCCCACTTCCTTATCTGTGTAATTCAAACCACATAAATAAGGAATATAATCGTCAGGTTGAAGGTCATAAATAAACCCTGGATCATTTGCTTTAGATGGGTTAACGTGACCAGCGCCGATGGCAAAGATGTCAGCCGGAAGAAGTCTTTCATCAAGGATGGGCTTTCCTCCAAGGTTTACTAAATCAGCCGTGGTCATGATTGCAGACTTAATGGCAGCCGGCGACCAGTCAGGGTGTGAGCTTTTGAGCAAAGCAGCAATGCCAGCAAGGTGAGGGCATGACATTGATGTACCGGAGATAATATTGAATGTTGGTTTCCCACTTGTGTCGTTGTTTAAAGGGAATGGCCATGCTGCTAAAATATTTACTCCAGGTCCAATGATGTCTGGTTTTAGAATATCTGGACTTGCCACACTTGGGCCTCTAGAAGAGAAGAAGGTGACTGCTGGAGCCGATCGATCTCCAATTATAGTTCCTCTGAATGAGATAGTGGCCATTGGTGCTGAGGTTGAGTTTATGTAAGCTAAAATATTCAATCCAGCGGCATAGCTAATTTCTGTAGCAGGGAGTACGTGAGCCTCAGCCAAGGTGCTATACCCACTAATCTTGTCATTCATAAGAATCATGCCAACTCCACCGGCGAGTGAAACTGCTACACCTTTGTCGATTGGGTCGACCTCTCCTCCTTCCTCACACAGCACTACCTTTCCTTTTACATCAACGCCACTTAACGAGCCCGGAGCACAATAAACGGATGATTCGTCACCGTTTGCACCTGCATAAACTAGAGGCAACAATGTTGGACTGAAATCGTGAGGTTGGAAAAGGGATTCACCGTTGTATTCTTCGCCATTTCCGAGCACTGCCGTTGCTCTTATGCTTCTATCAATTGTGCTCGCTCCAACTGTAAGGATCCATGGAGCCTCGTTTGATAGAGAGCCAAGGAAAGGACCAGAATTCCCCGCAGAACAGCTGACAAAAATTCCCCTTTGGATTGCAGCAAATGCACCTACTGCAATGCTGTCATCGAAGAAAGGAACAGAGAATCCACCAAGGGAAATGGAAATAATATCGACCCCGTCCTCAATAGCGGTGTCAAGACCAGCTAAAATGTCACTGTCAGCACAACCACCTGCATAACATACTTTATACATGGCCAAGTGTGCGTAAGGTGCCATGCCGGCCGCCGTACCATTAGCATTCCCAAGAACGCTAGCATCTTTTACAAAATTTCCAGCTGCCGTGCTAGCAGTGTGAGTGCCATGTCCTTCATCATCAACTGGTGGAGCTCCGACTATTTCCCTTCCATTTCCAAATGCTCTTGCCCCAATTAGTTTGTTGTTACAAACTGTTCCATTGAATTCACACTTGCCTTTCCATTTAACGGGGGGTGGAGGCACTCTTTCATCACTAAATGAAGGATGATCAGGGAATATTCCGGTGTCCAAGAGTCCAATGATCACACCTTTGCCAAACTTTGCTTCTTTCCAAAACCCCACGTTCGTGTGTAAGCCTAGGAATTTCGGAGTATGGGTTGTATGCAGTGGCAAAATCCGTTGCGGTTGTGCCGAAATGAACCCATCCTGCACTTCCATTGCCTTCACTTCATCGGCTGTCAATCTTGCTGCAAAGCCAGTAATCACATTTCTATAGGAGTAAACCATCCGTGATTGTTGGCTCGAGCTTCCGCCGGATGAGGATAAAAATGACTGATACCAGCTATCCAGACCTTCTGATTGCATTGTGATTCGGCCTTCCGGCTTTTTAACACGAACAATGTAAGTTTGTAAGCCATTTTGCTTCTGACCTTGCTCAGTAGCATCTTGAGCCACGGTTGCTGAGAGATTAAGGATGAGAAAAAGACTGAGAAGAGATATAATCCCCATTCTTTGCACAATTTGATAATTATTCTCCATTGTAGAAGAACTAGTGTCAGTGCTTTGTATCATCTCCTTCCTATTCACATATATATAATGATAAGGCAAAAGAGGGATGTATTGTGGGTTCATCGGTGGAGACTTTGAGGCCGTCTTGTTAGGACTTGGTTGGCAGTTGGCGGAACTGTAACTTTGTTGGCGCCAAAGAAATTTGAAGGCGTTGGACGACCATTGTAGGACCCAGAAATTCTTGTCGTCCTTAGTTATAAACAATGCAACAATAAACCCTATGCTCTTTTGGCTTTAAATAGACAATGGAGCGATAGATCTAATGCTTTTTGGGTTTTTATATGAACTTTGGAGGCCGGTTATTAGCTGCTTCACCGATGCCACATTTTTGGTTTACAACCTAGTGAAACGCCGGTGAGAAAAACATTAAAGCATATTTGGTCAGTCCTTGTAACTTAATCTCGTTAACTCTGATACAGCATTGGAGAATCAAAAAAGTATATTCATATTATAAATTCCTTGAGAAAACAAAAATCCATTACAATGGATCAATAGATTTAATGCTTTTTTGGTTTTTATATGAACTTTGGAGGCCAATTTATTAAAAGTAGATATTGTCCCACATTGAAAGTGTGTGATGGTAGACTTTTGAATTTATAAATTATGAAATTTTCTTACATAATATTATAAGGTTTTGGGATAGACCCTCACACTTTAGTATGGTTATTAGAAAAATATCAAAGCATATTTAGTCAGTTCTTATAACTTAATCTTTTTAACTCCGATATAACATTGAAGAACTAGAAAAGTATATTCATAGTTTTAAAATCCTTTAGAAAATAGAAAATCCATTACTATAAAGAATGGATTTTTTATGAAATGGCTAGGTCTACCTCTCCTCAAAAGACCTCATTGAGAATAGGGATTATCCAATTTTATAAGACACATTACAAGTACTTTTTTCTCTAATGTGGGAGAAAGAACTGGTTTCGATACCATGTGAAAATATATCATTGAGAAGATGAGTTATTCAAGTTTATAAAATACATTACAAATATTTTCTTATTTAATGTGGGAGAAATAACTAGTTCCGATACCATGTAAAAACATGTCATTGAGAAGATGAGCTATTCAAGCTTATAAATCACTTCACAAGTATCTTTCTCTCTATTGGGAGATTTTGTTACTCAACACTTTCTCGATCACATATCCAAAACCCACTTACTAGAGGATCAAGGAAGCCATCAACTAAGGAGCCTATAAAAATGACCAACAAGTAAGTGGAAAAAAGAATAACAAAGAGACATCAAGAGAAAGATACCATTTGGAATCCTCCAAAGGATCGCAGTTCCTAGTTGTAAGTTTCGTATTACTTGAGTGTTGAGTCTAGCAAAAACTTTGTTCTCGAAATCAAAGATAGCAAAATCACATAGATAAAACTATTGTATTTGTTTTGAATTCATCTCCTGTATTTAAGAGAGTTTATGACTTGTGAGTGCTTTGTTTTGAGTTCAAAACTAATATGCACTTCCTCATTTGGTTGTTCTACTTCCATATTTCCTTCCTCCACCGTCCCATTCTCAAACCCAACAAAATTTTAGTCTGATGGCAGTTGTCGCAATCGCAGACTTAATGGCTGCCCGTGACCATTCTAGGTGGAAGCCCTTGAGCTACGTTGCTTAGATAAGGGGAAGACATTAAAGTGCCTAAGTTCAATACAAATAGTGGCTTCGAAATTCAGTGAAACACGATGAGAAACCAATGAAAACTCGAAACTAAATGATGTGCTTCAATCTGAACAGCTACAATTTTATCATAACGTGACAAAAGTTAAAGCAACTTGAATTGTTACCCAAAAAAAAGAAAAAAAAAACGAAATTTATCATCTTTTTATCAATTCTCAATAGATTAATGCACTAAGATGAAAGGAAATTCAGACCAACCTTAACAAACAAACAAATATGGTCCCATGGATTCTGTTAATTTGCCTAAGTTTAATAGAATTGATTTAATGTATTTCTATTAAAGATAGGTGTTGTCCTACATTGGAAGTGTGAGGATATGCCTTTGAGCTTATAAGTGATAAGATTTTCCAACCTTATGCCTTAGGGTTTTGGAATGGACCCTTACAATTTAATATGGTATCAATCACCATTCTTTCCTAAGATCCTAATCCTCTCTCATTTGCTTTTGCCATTTTTTTCTCACCGTTTTTGTGTCAAGTTTGGAGCCCTTCTTTCTCTCATTTGTATTACGCCATTTTCCTACATCTCCACTTTTCTTTCTTCCTCCTTCTTTCTTAACTTTTTTTTTTTTTGGATTCCCTTATTCTCCTTTATCCCTCTCTTATTCACCCAATTGCCATCCTCTTTTTCCCTCCTACAATTACCCCTATGACCTTATCATCTTTTCACTTCTTGCCCTCTACCCCGTTAGTATTCACAAAATTCCCTTTCTCACAGTTACTCCCATCACCCTGAACCCTTCTCCTTTTTTTTTCCTAATTTTCAAATCCTTAAATTTCCCAACTTCTCACTCAAACCCTAATTTCTTCGTTCCTAATGTCTCTAATTTCCCAATTCTCACCAATCCCTAATTTTTGCCACATCATAATCCCCAATTCCCGCCACCCTAATTTCCTTGTTCCCAATTTCTCCAATTTCCCAATTCTCACTGATTTCCAATTTTTGTCACTTCCTAATCCCTGATTCCCACAACCCTCATTTCCCAAATCTCAACCCTAATTCCTAAATCTCAGAAACCTTAATTTCCCAATTCTCAAACCTTAATCCCTAAATCCACAAACCCTAATCTCCCCTAATGTCCCAATTCTCAAACCCTAATCCCCAAATCCACAAACCCTAATCTCCCCTAATGTTCCAATTCTCAAACCACAATCCCTAAATCCGCAAACCTTAATCTCCCAAACCCTAATTCCCAAGTCCCAAACCCTAGTTGTCACCTCTTCCATCTTTGTTGGCTGTTGACAACCACAATCCTGCTTTTAGCAACACCTTGAACCCTCCAAATGCACCTCCCACCATTCCTTTTGATCCTCTCCACAACCCTTACCACTTAATAGTCACCAATCTCCAACCTACATGCATCATCTCCTAGAAATTGACTAGCAAATCTAATTGCCATGTCTGGAGTGAGCAAATCCGGATTTTTTTTCTCACCTATAACAAAATGGGTTTCCTCACCAGCAAGTTGTCATGCCCCTCTGATGATGAAGATGCCATCAACCACTAGGATCAATGCCATGCCATTGTGAAAACGTGGCTAACTCACTCTATCCACCCCTTGCTAGAGCCTATGGTGTCGACTGCTCACACCGTTGTCGAGATCTGGTAATTGCTCCATGATAGCTTTAACAAGATAAGTGGAATGCAAAAATACTCCATCAAACAAGCGATCAGCAACCTTCATCTCACTCTTAATGCCTCTGTTGAAGAGCTTACTACATTCTTCCTCCTCCTGAAGGAGCTATGGAATGACCTTGATGCTTAATAGCACCCCCTCCCCACCCACCCCACCCCCCCGCGCGCGCCCCCTTTTGTTTCTTTGTGGTGGTTGTTCTTACTGACTCCACCAGGAATATCATGCATATGAGGAGGATTGAGCTCTGAAGTTCCTCCTTGCCCTACCAAAGAAGTTCACCACTCTCCGATCGTTGATTCTCTCGTGCAAGACTCTTCCCAACTTGGAGAAGATTTACTCCTTTATCAAATAGAAGCTTTTCCAGTGTGTTATCATCAACAGCCACAACTCTTCCACCAGTGATAATTATGCATTCTAGGCATAACACTTGCCTTGCACTTTGGGTGGATCAGGTGACTCTCTCACTCATTCGAGCTAGACCCAAGACCTGTCTCATAGGTCCTTCTCCTCTGTTAGGCCAAGCAAGCCCAATACAACTTAGGCTCAGCAAGCCTTTCTTACTGCTAAGCCCACTTACAGCCATTGCAAGTAGCCTAAGCACTTCCAAGAGGCTTGTTACCTCTTAGTAGGCTACCCACCCAGATTTAGGCCCAAATAGGGTGGTTATTCCATAAACAAACCCGCTACCCCTAGGCCTTTGGCCCACCATGTCTCTACTCTTACTTAGTAGGCCCCCACTATTTTTGGACCCATAAACCCCTATAGAGGCTATCTTCCTCCTCCTAGCCTTGGCACTTTGGGCCATCACTCTCCTAGCCTTGGGTATGTTTCTTGCTTTTCTATAGGTCTTAATCTCATCACTGATCAATAACAAAAGCTATTGCCCCTCATTAATCAAGTGGGTTCTTTTGACCCATTCTCAGGTACGACTTCTCCTTCTTTACCTATTTCTTCCTTATGGATCATTGATTCAGGGGTTAATGACCACATTACTTGTAATTTCTCACTTTTCCATTCATTTACACCCTGCAATTCACCCCTTAACCTCACTTTACTTAATCGCTCCCTTAATCATGTCACCCACATTGGTCATTACACACTTTCTCCTAAGCTTCACCTACGCCATATTGTATATGTACCTCACTTTAAACATAACTTATTATATGTCTAGAAATTAACTCATGACAACAACTGCATAGGTATTTTTTTTTATGTTTTTTATGTTTTTCAGGACCGTGCGACTAAGGATCTGATCAGGCTTAGCAAGGTTGATCGAGTGTTTGTACTCTCAAACACTTGCTATGTTCTAGTCTTCTAGAAAATTTTCATTTTGTTTTGTTTTTCAATTATTTCAATTCCCTAAAATTTAGTGTTTGTACTCTCAAAAAATAAATTGCTTGTACTTCAATTTCAAACAATAATATTAGTTACAACTTTTTGCAACAACATTTAGGTCACTCCTTTTTAAAAATATTTTCTTCCTCTAATCATAATGTTTCTTATGCCTCTTCATTTCTACTACCCCTTAGTCATCGTCCTATTGGATGTAAATGGGTATATAAGGTGAAGTATCATGCCAACAGGTCCATTGAGTGTTACAAGGCCTAATTGGTCACCAAAGGCTATAATTAATGTGAAGGCATTGGCTATCAAGACACCTTCTCTCCAACAGCTAAGCATGTAACTGTTCAACTGATCCTTACTATTGTTGTTGTCTATCACTAGCCCATTTTCCAAATGAATATGTAAAATACCTTTCTTCGTGGTGATCTTTCTGAAGAGGTATATATGAAAATTCTCCCTATAGTTATAATCAAGGGGAGCATTTTGTGTGTAGATTGTGAAAATCCCTCTATGGGTTTAAGTAAGCTTCTCAACAATGAAATGACAAGTTCACTGAAGCACTGCTTGCACACGATTTCAACCAATCTTACCATGATTAATCATTGTTCACCAAGAAAAGAGGTAATTCTTTTGTGTCCTTACTCATTTATGTGAATGACATCTTAATCACAGGAAATAGTTAGGATGTTATTTCATATCTCAAGAAATATTTGCATAACACCTTCTTCATGAAGGATCTTAGCCCATCCAAGTTTTTATTAGGCCTTGAGATTGCTTAATCCCTAAAAGGGAATTTCATTAAGCCAATGCAAATATACATTGGAGTTAATCTTTGAAGTAGGCTTAGTTGGCTTTAAGCCATCATTAATTCCCATGGAGCAAAATAAGAAGTTTACTAACATTGAATATGATGTTGGATCTGATGAGAAACTGGATGATCTGCCTCTTCAACACTTATTAGTTTATTAGAGACTAGTCAGACGATTGATCTATTTGACACTTACTAGGCTAGACATCACTTTTCTAGTTTAACTTCTCGATCAAATCATGCATGACCTAAAAGAATCTCACATGGAGGCAACCTTGAAGGTGATTAGGTATCTTAAGAGTTGTCTAAGACTTGGTCTCATGTTCCCATTGTCTTCACCATTTGAGCTACGGGCGTATTGTGATTCAGATTACAACACATGTCCCATAATGAGAAGATCCACCATAGGCTTCTACATCATGAGACCTAGTCGAACGATTGATCTATTTGACACTTACCAGGCTAGATATCACCTTCCTAGTTTGACTTCTTAATCAATTCATGCATAACCTAAAAGAATCTCACATGGAGGCAACCTTGAAGGTGATCATGTATCTTAAGAGTTGTCTAGGACTTGGTCTCATGTTCCTATTGTCTTCACCATTCGAGCTACGAGCATATTGTGATTCTGATTACAACACATGTCCTATGATGAGGAGATCCACCATATGCTTCTACATCATGTTGGGAAATTCCTTGATATCATGGCACTCTAAGAAACAACCCACTATATCATTATCATCGACAGAAGTAGAACACAAAGCTATGCAAATCACTACCTATGAAATAGTCTAGATCATTGGGCTACTTAAGGATTTTGGATTCTACATAAGGCGTCCAACATTATTGCATTGTGATAATGAAGCCATAGAAAAAAAAATTGAGGCCAGACCCATCTTTCATAAATGCACAAAGCACATTAAGGTCAAATGCCATTATGTCCACGAAAAACTCTAACAAAGGATCATTACAACACATCATGTACCCACTAAGGACCAACTTGCAAATTACTTACTAAGGCATTTAACAACAAACAACATTTGCATTTTCTCTCTAAGCTCAGAGTATTTGACATGTTCAAATCTCTGACTTGAAGAGGATGTTGGGTTTTATGGCTTAACAAGAAGGGGGTTGAATTGGTTAAGTTAAGATTCGGTCAACCTCTTTTCGACTTTAAAAAATTGTTCTAAACTATGTTATAAAATGATCATGTAAGTCACAACAAAACATCAAGCAAACAAGAGTAGACAGAGGCAAGTAAGACACCAAATTTACCATGGTGGTTCAGCACTTAATCCTTAAGCCCTATGTCCACCATCTTCTCCTTCAATCCAACTGATTGAAGTCTCCTTTACTCAATCTAGATTAGGAGAAAACGTTCTCCCAAATCCTACAAAATCCTCCTCAAAGGAATTTCTAAATCTGGTTACAAGATATGATCAAAAGATCATGTACAAGTGCAAATCCCCTAATAATATGATGGTTTATGGGATATTGCTAATCAAATGAGCTATTCAAGTATGAATAATGAATATCCAAGCTCCTATCACGAAACCCCCAAATTAGGACAAATTAAGGCTTCAGATTTCTCACAATGTTTTATGTGCAATATGTATTTTAAATGTAATTAGCATATAAACAAAGTCATATAAGGTACAATAGATGATAAAATCAAAGAATAAATAGTTTAATCACAATATCACCGTAACCTTGTAAGCCACCGAGAGTGAATGAACTTGAATGAATAATCAGGTGAACTCAAAGAATGATTCTTGATAGAAAGAGAACTTCAGATGCTCATAAATCGTCATCCTTCTCTTTAAGAACTAACTGTTCTTAAATAGAGAAATAAATCTAGGGTTTTGGATCTCAAACCTCAACCGTAGCCTTCCTCCCGTTAGAAACAGTGAGCCACCCATCAAATCAAGCTTAAGTCACTTCTTAGAAACCCAATCCGACCATTCTGACATCCCGTCTCCTCCAAAATCCTCATGTTGAGGATTCAATGCTACAAAGAGAACATAGGCTTCACCGAAGGTTGTCTAATTCGAAAAGCATCAATTAAGGCAAAATGTTTGAACAAGTCTCTTAAGCAAGCTTCCTTTAAGTTGGACAACGCCGTATAGATAAATGTTGCTCTATGTAATCGGGTAAGAAGCAGGCGAGGCTTCTACAATAGATGTAGGCCTTGACATTAAGAAGACATAAGCCAGCTTTAAAACAAGCTCGGTCCATCACCATGTAAGCACGGTCCAGCTTTTAACAAGCTCAGTCCATTAACACATAAGCACGGTCTAGCTTTTAACAAGCTTGGTCCATTAGCACATAAGCACGGTCCAACTTTTAACAAGCTTGGTCCATCAGCACATAAGCATGGTCCAACTTTTAACAAGCTCAATCCATCAACACATAAGCACAGTTTTAATCCAGCACACGACTCCACTTGAATTAACACAAGCTTGGATAAAACTCCTTATAGATTGATCTTTGACTTTCGATTCATATGTTCCTACAAGTAAATAAAGTCAAGTATCATTTTTCTTAAATATATTCAAATATATTTTTCAACATCATCCATATAAGATATTTCTCAAAGTTACTTTATGAAGATGTTTTATAAAGAAATATAAGAACCCGGCTACTTTATAATATCATTGATTGATATTATAATTTGTATACCTTTTACTTGCTATGATTTTCTTTTGTACATTTAAATATGAAAAATATTTTTCAAGAAATAATTCACAAATAGATTTTGTCACAACAAAACCATTATTCCAATAAAGCAGTGTTAAGGGACAGCTGTCACACCAAATACATTACCATATTGATGCCTATAATCAAGCTTAATATCATTGTATTTATTGTAAATATTTATCTTCCTTGCAGAGACTAGGTCTCTTATCCTATAAATACATGTCAAGCAATTGTAATGATATATTGAAATATAAAATCATTCAACTCACTCGACCCATAGCCTTTCCTTTTCTTACAATTTCAATAGTCATTTCTTTTGTACATAATATATCCATTGTCGTCTTTGATGATATGGTAGATAAAATGTTAAAGAACATTTCAATTCTCGTAATTAATGGAATTTCTTGTCAAGTATAACAAACATGTTCCTCAAATTGTTTCAAAGATGCTCATCATCAAAATCTCTTTGTTATATCAAAATTCTTTTGTCAATGTTGCTTTAATATTTCAATTCAAATGAGTGTGTATCGATTGATTCTGGATAAGCCCCCATCCAATGTTGCATTCTGGATAAGCCCCCATCCAATGTTGCATTCTGGATAAGCCCCCATCCAATGTTGCATTACTTAAGCTCGCTATAGCTACTCAAACTTTATGTTGATATCTTGATTACTACTTACAAGAAGAATTATAATGCCCTTCTTTACTAGATTCAAACCATTGCCAAGGAGCACAAAAAAAAAAACAAAAAAAGGTAATAATTATTTGCTCTAGAATGCTAAAGATTAGAGTAAATAAGACATGTCCTAGAAGTACTACTAGAAACGGGGTTCTTTTAGTTAAATTTTTAACATTAAAGAGTTAGCGCAAATTTTTACATAATATTGTTGTCGATCACTTGTAAATCATAATCTATAAACAAGGAACTTTATTCTAATTTAGTAATATAAACGAACTATTTCCAAGGATTTTGCTATATATTTCTTGGCCAAGGAAACCTCACACTACTTTTAGGACTATACATATTCCTAGGCAATACCACTTTTTACTACAATTCTTTCATTGGTAATTATTTACAAAAAAGAAAAGCCTTTGTTTAGTATTGAAAATTAAAGATTTCTTTTAAAATGGAAAAATTAAAATAGTAATAATAACAAAAATGATATTGATGATAATAATGATAATGATAAAAGAAAAAAAAAAGGAATAATAATAATAATAAAAGATGAGAACATGGAGACATCTAGAGAGGCAAGTGACATGGCCGAGCCCACCATCATGAAACGGGGAGGTCGACTTGATTAAAAACGTGGTGTTGACACTAAAAGCATGGCATTTCTGAGAGCGGTGGCCACAACAACCGCCATAGCAGTCTGTGCTCTCCCTGCAGCTTCTGCTCTCTCCTCCCTTTCTTCCCCTCAATCTTCTCATCTCCCCAAAACCCAAAACTTCACCTTCCTCTTTCCCCGAGCAAACCCAACCTCAACTCGCTTTGGCCTCGTCAACAATTTCGGTAACCGTCCCTCGGTTCTTCACATGGACGCCCCCACATTTGACCCCAAGGCCACCTCTCAGGTTCGCCATTTTTTGCAACCCATTTCTTCTTTTACTTCTAATGTCAATGGATTTCAATCGAATTTTAAACTGCTTTAGTTTTTGAATCCTCAGGGTGATGCTGATTTGCCAGAGCTGCTGGTAAGCTCTATATTTTTCAATTAGCGCTCCTTGTATTTGTCGATTTTTTCATTGATTTAGTTTTTTTCTTGGAAATTGGGATCGCTGCTGAACTTGGTATCCCTTTTGGATGATATTGAGATTGGTTGTTAGCTGAATCAAATGTTCGACTTCGTTCTAGATTCGTTCCATGTGGAAACTCATGGTTTTGGTAATTAAGTGATATGTTGCATTCTGTTGGAAGTCTTAAACTTTGGTATTGATTTGTTATCAGACAGAGTACATGGTGGATATGAAATGTGAGGGTTGTGCCAACGCTGTCAAGAATAAGTTAGAGACTGTTAATGGTAGGTATATGAGCTACTGTTATATTTTCTCGGTGATTCTTCTTGTTTTCGGCTTGTCTTTTGCTTATTCAGGTTTATATATTCTTTGACCTTCTGGTGAATTAATGATAGGGGTAAAAAATGTTGAGGTGGACTTGGGCAATCAAGTGGTGAGGATTCTTGCTTCAACGCCTGTGAGGACCTTGACTGCAGCTTTAGAGCAGACGGGGAGAAAAGCCAGTTTAATTGGGCAGGGGGTTCCAGAAGGTTGCAACTCTAACCGTGGAGGGTTTTTTTCTGTTTCTTTTTTTCTTTTTTAATTATTTTTAGCTGTGCAAATTCAACATGCTGTTTCTTGGTATGTCCTTTTTGCTAACCACTTAGTTATGTCTTCTGTCATCATCTGAATCCTAATGACTTTTCACCACCTGCTTAGACTTTAGAGTCGGAAGTGAAATGCCATTAAAACATGTTATACTATATCCTCTCCTCATGAGCACTAACTTAGCTACAGATATTCTGCTTTCTTTATCTGCAATGTTTACTGATTGTTTTGTCAAGACAATTGAAAGATTATTGTAATTATAGTTTCATGTAATTACAGGATGACTTCTGGTTGTCTTCTAAAAAATAATTGAAGTTTCTGAAGTAGATGTACTTGCGTGTACAGATTTTTTGATTTCTGCTGCTGTTGCGGAGTTCAAGGGTCCAAAGATCTTTGGTGTGACTCGCTTGGCTCAGGTGAATATACAATTGGCAAGGATTGAAGCCAACTTCAGTGGCTTGCCTCCTGGTAAACATGGTTGGTCTATCAATGAATTTGGAGATCTGACAAGAGGTGCAGCAAGCACTGGAAAAGTGTTCAATCCTGTCACCGGAGGAAAAGAAGAAAAGGTTTTCTCTCTATTTTTTTGTTCTTTCCCTTCTTGCAAAATATATTTTGCCTTCTCCAGATTTCTT
Source organism: Casuarina cunninghamiana (assembly GCA_028551485.1). NCBI lineage: Eukaryota > Viridiplantae > Streptophyta > Magnoliopsida > Fagales > Casuarinaceae > Casuarina > Casuarina cunninghamiana. The sequence continues at coordinate 6,773,023 of CM052365.1, forward strand.
GTTCTACATTTTTGTGATACATCACTATGCAATGGAAAGCAGAAATCTCACTTTACCAGTCGTCAAATGACTCATACAGAATTAGGTTTAAGAGATAGTAAAGGGAACAATTATTGTTCGAGAGGTGGTAACAATTTAACTATGATCTTTGTGACAATATTAGTTTTTATAATTCAAATTGATAGATAAGAAAAATCTTTGGGTTAGGAAGTAGAAGTTATGTAGTTATGATAGATTTATGACTCTGTATGATCTATAATGTTGTTGCTCAGTGCATGTGTGGCTTAAAATATACGGTCTTCCAAAGCTGTATTGATTCATATGGGAAAACACACCAATTTTCCATGGCCTATGCTCAAGAAGTGTTATTGGTATGTAGTTTAGATTTAGTTACTTCATTGAGTGGAGCTCATGCTTTCACATTTTCCGATTTCTCAGACAATAAAGGGCGTTTGCTATTTATCATTTGATTCCCATCTTTTGTGCCCTTCTGAGATGTTTTCGGAGTAATGCGATCCATCACACTTGAGGATGAGCATGTAAATGAATTGGCCTATGATTTGCAATCTTCATGAACAAGATAATTTTGCTGCTATAAAATACAATAAAATATAAATCCCTATCCCTAACTTTACCAAAAGGATGAAATTCTACACCCTCAACTAGCCAAACTATATGGAACCTAATTCCATTTGATAATGACAAGAAGATCCTCTATTTATGGTCATATCATGATTGCACTTATAATTGATGCTGCTTAATTTTTTTCAGCCGCTTGGCGACCTGGGAACATTAGATGCTGATGACAAAGGTATGGCCTTTTTCTCCGGCAGCAAAAAGAATCTGAGGATTGCGGATCTCATTGGGCGATCCATTGTGATATATGAAACTGAAGATAAGTCAGATGCTGGCTTAACGGCCGCGGTAATTGCTAGAAGTGCCGGGGTTGGTGAGAACTACAAAAAGATTTGTACTTGTGATGGAACCACCATTTGGGAATCAAGTGACAGAGTAATGAGCAAGGTTTGACATCAACCCTACGGATGCTTCAGCTCAGCATTATAGGCACCTCTGACTTCTCGTAAAGGGACTGTAATTCTTATATTAATGTACGTTATAATAGTTTGAATTTGGGTGTAAGAAACAGAATATCCAAGAGGATCATATGAAAAGCCAGCATTACATCTAATGAATGATAAGGGAATAGGACCTCTTTGTAGAGTCAGTTATGTAAGGTAATTGCTGAAATTGTGAGTTTTGGTTCTTTTGTTTGACTTCCTTATATTCTCTTGCCATTGGAGATCATTATGCCAAAAGTCTTAAAATTTGTTGCTAATTAAGAATTAATTTATTTGAATACCATCACTATGGGTCCCTATAAACTCTTACTCTTTCATGGCCTGCTCATGATGACTTATTTTCTTAGTTGTGATGATTTAGGTTCCAATCCTACAATCATTGTATTCTATAAATTGTCTACTCTATAGTTCAAACTTGGATTATTGGGGTTGGTTTTAATATTATTTGTCATGACTCAAGACTACTATACTACAAGTTTTAGAGTAATTAATCAAATATCAATTTATTTGAATATCATTACTGATCTAAGCCCTTATAAGCTTGAAGCTACCATGATCCTAGGATTGTAACACCTTCTTTAGCATTTTTTGAAATTAGGGTCTGAATGATTTACATTATGAGTTTGAACAGAGTCACCCAAGACACGAGGGCCGTACATGAAAGAGGCCCTTTCGTAGTGAGATGATAACCATTGTGGAATCGAAGTTAAATAATAAGGGTAGACTTGTTATTTTTGCTTACAGGGTAAATCATCTTTTAGATAATTGGAATTTTTAATATAACTTGTGAATACCATACTTAGAAGACCTAAGCTGAGTGTTGTCAATAGTGAATGATTTTTAACTGTAAGAGAAGTGCTAAAGAGTCTCATAGAGAAATGGTATGTAACCTTCGGGTTGACATTGAGTAGATTACTCAAGACAAACAAGAAAAGTTCATCCCATACATAAATTCTCAGCGTCTAATTGCTTTTGTAATTATGATCGTTTGTTCGTGACTGCTGCTAATTGTTTATTTCGCAACAAGCCCCACCATGCACATTGGCAAATATTTGGAACTAGACAATCATCATCTTTTCATGAGCAGAGAGTTTGATTTGCTGTTAAAATATCAGATAGTGGCATTTCAATCCATCCATTCATGATGAACAGATGCGTGGCTATAAAACGAGTGGAATTTCGAAACCCTATGAAGCTTGCTCATAGTGTTCGTCCGCATGTTGCACTCACACATTTACAAGAAAAGGTTGCAAACCTGTTGTAGAAATATCACCACAGCTTTTCTTTTCTCCCAACGTATTCCAGATTTCACTAACTGATATTTCAAAGATCAGAACCTAAACATGAGACGCAATGATTCAACAATTCCATTCTCCATCGTTATATTTTGGTGAAAAATGAAGGAATCATCATCAGACAAAAAGAAAGGTGTCTTGTATCAGCTACTGAGTGAGTGGAACAGGAAACTCATGCAGAGGTCCAGTATTCCATGAAGCAGGGGTTGGCGAGAATTCCAACCTAACATGAAATGCATTTTGCGTAGGGAAACTTGGTAATTGGGTACCTAGTGAGGCAGTAACCCATCTCTCTTTGCCATTTCGTACAAAGCAATGGCCATTAGAACCTTGGAATCGGCTGTCGTACGCCAGAGGTTTTTATAGGGTACCACACGAACCTTGATCAGCTCACCATGGTCCCGAAGCCCTGTTTCTTTTCCTTGCAGTTGCGTGATGATCTCTTTATCCACATTTGCCCGGTACAGAAAGACGCTAATTTCTTCATCACACCCTCCCTAGCCATGAACAAGCATGGGGAAATGGTAAAGTGAGTTGTTGAGGGATTGAGATGGTTGAACAGATAGCTATTCCAACTTAGCATTGGAATTAAGAAGTTAAGAGCATATATACAAAGATTTCCAAGGTACTCTCAATCTCTCGCAAACTATAGATAAACATAGAAGCTATTTCAAATGAAATGTGACTCATTCAAGATTATATTAACCTAGGATCACATGCTTCCAAATCATTACATTGAATATTTTTTCTCAGTATATGATTTTCTTGCTACAGCCAACCAAAAAAATGTGAAACTCAAAAAGCTCACCAATTATGCGTGAATTGCTCAATGAGACAAAAACTGACTTTTCAGATCAGCCCATTCTAGAATGGAATCAATCTCATAATTTCACTTAACTTAGATTTCGAAATTTTTCGCCAATGATATGACCTTGGTACAAATTATGTAAGCACACACTTCCTGTTAAGCAACGATTCCTGGACATCTATTCTAGGAATGCCAATAAACTCACTAATTAACAGTACCTGACCTTCAGTGACTGTTGTTATTTGAAAAGTGAGCTTCAGTTTTGTAGGAAGTAAAACTTGAGAATCTCAATGTGCATTATTTTCCTCAAACCCAAACATAACAAAATGGAAAGATATACCAGAACAACAAACATTGCCAGCTTACCGGGGAAGGAAAGACTCTGCAACCCGTACTTGGATCCAGGAAGGCTGTGAGATCAACCATGTCTTCTTGATTTAAGTGTATACCGATCTCCTCCTCAACCTGTCATAATCCGAAGGTCAGAACCATTCATAACTTGGATAAACTAGTATGTAGATGACAATACAGATTAACAGACATGGCAGAGATTACATGCACATGAAAAAAGTGGTAAGACAGATTGACAGACACGTGTATGCTCATATATATATGATCAGAGAGAGAGAGAAAGGGAGACGGACAGACCTCCCGAGATGCAGTTCCAACGAAATCACCCTTGTCATCGTCCAACATTCCAGCAGGTAATTCCAAAATAACCCTCCCAACAGGGACCCTAACCTTGCAAATTGAAGAACTTTCAGTGTCTAGCAGTATGTTCCTCACCTCAGTGTTTAATGCATAATAATATGTTTATGTTTTCAATAAATTTACGTAATGCTTCAACAAGAGCAGGGTTATGAAACAAAAAAAAAAAAAAAACTCGGAGCAACCTGTTCTGTTAGAACAGCATAAGTCTCACCCTCTGCCTCCAAGAGAATGAGTATAGCCACAGCAGGTCCTCGTGCAAATACAATACCTGGCACCTACGCACATTTTACTTCAAAGGTAAACAAAACGATGATGCAGTATTAAGATTGCTACAACAGGGGAAATATATGTCTTTCCAAAATTGACACAAAAAAATCCCCAAGTTCATTTAGCACAAAAAGAAGAGATCATAAAAAATGACAGTTGAACATCAGCGAGGCTATTTTGTTAGGCACCATATTGGAATAAAGCAAGAGGCACAAAAAACACAAACTGAACAAAGTTAAATATTCATTCTTCAACAGTTAACCAAGTAGATCCAATGAATTTAGACTCAGAAAAGTGAATGGAGATGATTAGATACCTTTTTTCCTGTTTCTTTATCAAAAATGTCAGCTTTGAATTTGAGAAACCCCACGAACTCTCCAAACATATCTACTCCCTTGTAACAGCAAGAAAAGATTAGATAAAACCTTATACAGCCTCGATTATCACTGTTACATCAGTAAGCACAAAAACAATGGCAAAAATCTGTATCTTAGCGCCTATCTGATGTATCAAAAGCAGAAAACAAACCTTGTGTTATGACTTAATAGAAGTTAAGACAAGAATGGATATGTACATTCAGGCAAATGTAGATGTACACATCCATGTGTGAGAATTGGTACCTGGATAAGCACCCGTTTCAGAGACATGGCATTGTCAGCTAAGATTCCGGTTTCACTTTGCAAGTTCTTTAACCATTGATTGAACAAGGAGGAATCAATAGCAGCCCTGAAACACCAGAAACCATTTAAGTAACACCAAAAGACCAACTATGAGTTAAGGGTCTGTTTGTTGATACTTATGTAAAAGCTGATTTTATGTCCAAAAAGTGGTTTTGAATTAAGTCCCATATTGGCAACGCTTTAGAAAATGATTTTTTTTTTTCATCAAAATTGTTGGAATACTACTTTAGTGGTATATTCAAATTTCCTTATTGGTCTAAATATTTTTGAATAACTGATGATAACACAGTATTGCAGCAGTAAATCCCCCCTTTATTTTAACTATTAATGTGTTACACTTTCCCTGCCGAGGGAAAGTCTGTCCACACACAAAATCATTTCTTCTTCCCTTAACACAAAATTGCATCTGCTACCTGGTTACCAGACACTCACTAAACCGCAAAATGAGCTAAATTCCAAGTCCATCCTCTCCCAAACAGCAGTCAATCCAAGGCAAAGCACTGCAGAAACCATTTTGACGGAAAATGACTCCAATAAGATTGCCTAGGGATTATATTTTTTTGTGGTGACTTAATAAAAAACAAGGCTTCACGAGGCAACTTATCATATCTTCTTCGACTAATTCAAGCTAAAACATGGAGAAAAGATTTAAGCTTGATGATGGGCAATACAAACAAACCAGCCAAAACAATTATCCTAATTTTTCTCTTGAATTAAGTTAAGGGTGTTCCAAAACCTTGTATTACGGTTTACCCCGACGACTCTAATTAGTCTCAATATTTCTAACGGTATCATGAGACACATTATTGGTAAATGAAACTCGCCTGAACTGGGAATCAGAGATGCCAGGCGCGGCTACGATCTGGACCGGTTCGGCGAGCTGAGACGGGACGGTGATGGAGTGACTGAGAGGGGAGGAGTTGGCGGACATTTGGCAAGAGAGGCTTCTGCTGCGGTGGGTGTGAAGAGCGGAGAGAGCGGAGGAAAGGGAAAGTCTTTTGGAGAGAGTTTGCAGAGTCGAAGCTTGAAGAACATGCGTCATCCTCGGCAGGCACGTGGACTGCAGTTGTTGATGGAAGTGTTGGGCCAAGCCTTTGCACTTCAAAGAGGGGCAGAACTAAATATTATAGGATTTTTCTTAACACGCACGTACCTTAACTTATGATATCCAAATTAGGACTTAAAAAATCTTAAATTTTATTAGTTTATCACTAAATTAATAAGTGAATGATAAAATTGAATATCTTATATTGACTGAGCGAATGTTTTATGTGAACATCTTTGATTCGCTTAGCATTTTTGAAGACAATAGAGATTCTCCGTAACAAGAAGTACGAGATCTCATGGCTTTCCAAAGGAGTACAAATCTTTTGCAGCAAGGCAAAAGGTATAATAAATGTACGAAATTTGTTCTTTCATGCTCGGATTTGGACCAATTGTGTCCTAAGATCTGTCAAGAGATGTCTCTTCCTTGAGAAATAATCTTTTTTGGGTCACTCGTATCGAGCTAGGTTGTTCTTGTTTAAAAAATATAGACCTTTTCTAAGTTAATATGTATTTTTATGAAAAATGGATATTGTTCCATCTTAAAAGATTAAGGATGGACCCTTGAGCTTATAAATAATAATTTTTTTATTTATTATCTTAATATTTTAAGATGAATTCTTACATTATAATATAAAATCATAGTTAAAGATGAACATTTACTTTATAATCTCCTATATCTTAAAATTAAACTTGAGTCTATACACAATGTTTATGTAAGTGAGTAAAAGTACTAAAGGTGAATGTTATCCTATCTTATAAATGTATGAATAAGCTCTTAAACTTATAAGTAATAAAATTTTTTCATATATTATTTTAAAATTTTAGAATAGACTTTAGTACTCTAATAATTTTATATTATTAAAAATAATAACTCTTTCAGGGGAAATGTTCTTCCCACCATGTGCACTCAACAATCAGCCATGCAGAGCATGGTCCCACCTCCACCTGCAACTCGTCTGGACAAAGTAAGGTAGACTTCACGTGCAGCATCTTAAAATCGACTTCCCTCTTAGACGTGTGCATTGTCAGACTGTATTACTATGATAAACATTGCATTAATTTGGTTGTTAAGCACAATCTTTCCTTGCTTATTTTCTTCCACTATTTACATGTTGCCTTAATGACCTCTTTAGAGTAAAATACTCATCACCCTTTTAGAAGTTCAACAACAGCTGTGCTGGATGGTACAAAAGCATGAACATATACAACAACAAATGTTCTTTCTAGAGCGGAAAAAAGATGAAAATAATCTAAATTTCATTTAGTCCAGAAATAAAATCATAACTACCGGAAATACAATATATTAAAAATGACGTGTTATATTATTTAAATTTTATTTTAATTCACTGGTTAAGGGGTGCGAGACTTTGGTTTTGCTGAAAAAAATTATTAAACTCCATTACTGGACTAGCAAACACCCAGAAGGAAACTTCAGTCGACAGCTATATGGCCACAAGATTACACTTTCATTCCCTCTTTTCACGCCTGTTTTGCCCCTTCAACTCATAAAGCAGGGAACTTGGCTTAGTCTCTATAGATTTGCATTAGAAAAGTAACCAGTTTTTTGATGAATAATCTGTCACAAGGGCACCCAGATGTTATGACTATACATTCCGTGCAGAGATTTGAGATTTTCTTTCTTTGTTGTCGTTGAATTTTTTTTTTTTTTCTTCTTCTTTTAGCATCTCCGTGATTTCCAAAGTTATGTATGGGTAACCAACCTAAACTTTATAGTGAGACCACAAACTCAATCATTGAACCAAAAAGTTTAAGCCTGTTAGCATGATAAGTTTAATTATCATTAGAACTGTAATACATTAATTCACTAGTTACAAATTACTTTTTACTTTGTCTTTATCTGCTAGACTTAACTGGACCTTCCAATCGGTTCCCATTTACTCATCACTTGAGTTAATTTGCAAGTCATTTTTCACGTTACTTCTGTCGGTTCAACCTAAGCTGGACCTTACTGTTGGTCCTCGTTAGCTCCCCACTTGAACTAATTTGTAAATTATTTTTCATATTTATCTTTGTCTATTCAGAATTGATAGAGACTGATCAAGCCATTTTTCACATTATCTCTACCTGCTCAGAATTGATAGAGATTGACGTCGCATTGAAGATCTTTTCGTTGTATTGCTTTCTTGTTATAATGGGTCTAAGCCCATGTCAAGATATGTCCATTCTTTACTTGTGTAGAAGGATAAAGACAAGCTCCTGTATTAAATAGCAATGGTTAACAAACAAGCTTCTTCAATGCCTTCGGGCGTATAATTGCGAATCTTGTCAAGGATTGCTTGCTGATTTGGCTGCACTCAGCTGAATCTTTGAATCTTTTGTGCGTTTATCAGCAAGAATTCACCGGGAAAGATGGATTTCTGGGGCGGCATATGCTGTCTTTGCGTTTCCTGGATCTTAATCCGAGCGTTGTATGTACTTCCAAGAAGGAGGTTTGTACACAAAAAGCTTCCACCGGGGCCGAAACCTTTTCCTGTAGTCGGGAACCTCCTAGAACTGGGAGACAAGCCCCACAAATCCCTGGCCAAGCTGGCCGGACTCCATGGCCCAATAATCAGCCTGAAACTGGGAAAAGTAACAACGGTGGTAATTTCTTCAGCTGATCTAGTCAGAGAAGTCTTCCAAATACATGATCGGCTCTTGGCAGACCGGACCATCCCAGACGTTGTTCGAGTCAAAGACACCGACAAATACAGCCTGCCATGGATACCCGTTTCGAGCCGGTGGAGTAACCTCCGGAAAATATGCAGCGTGGAACTATTCGCTCACGGAGTACTCGATGCTCACGGAGATATCCGGCAGAAGAAAGTGAAAGAGCTTCTGGCCCAGACTCATCAGAGTAGCCTGGCCGGTGAGGTAGTAGATATCGGCAAAGCAGCGTTCACCACCGCACTCAATCTGTTATCGAACACGATTTTTTCGAAGGATTTGGCCGGCCCGGATTCCGGCATGGGCGGAGAGTTGAAGGAGCTGTTCTGGGATATCATGAAAGAGATAGGGAAACCCAACTTGGCAGATTATTTTCCCGTGCTCAAGAAGTTCGACCCCCAGGGCCAAAGGCGACGCATGGAAGTTTACGCTGAGAAGATAATGGTCCTCCTTGATGGCATTATCGACCAGCGGTTGCAGTCGAGAGCAGTGCCTGGATCTATCATAAACAATGACTTTTTAGATATTCTTCTCAAGAAAAGCGACGAAGACAGCGAAAAGATGGACAGAACCATGATTTTACATCTACTCCGGGTGAGTACTCCTCTGTTCCTCACGTGCATTTTTTTTTTCTCTTCTTTTTTTATTTTAAATATACATACCCACCACGTTCTTTTTTATTTTATTCATAACACTTATCTAGTAAAGCAGGAATAGCAATTCTTTTGAATTGATTTTTGAGAGCACCTAGGTCGGTTCCTTCTTTTTGGGGGTGGGTTGGTGAGTTTCGTTCGATTAAGTAGAGGTTAAGTATTAATCACAACATCACGATTGTCATTAAAAAGATAAGTTTTACCAGAAAAACTTGATATCACTTTTAAATTTGAGATAGGGTCACCATTTTTCAACAAATTCAACCCCAAAAATGTCTAATTATGACGTCTTAAAGCAATGGGGAGTTGCTTCATGATTCAACAGATAAGAAGTGGATGAAGAGGGAGTTTCATCATGGGTTGAAAGAGGAGCTGCATCGGTTTGTCTTTACTCTGTTATGCCTCTTTGAGACCTGAAGGAAAGATGGATTTCTTAAGCGGTGTGATATGTCTTTGTCTGACATGGATCTTGATCCAAGCTTTCCGTATGGTTCCAGGGAGAAAAGCGTATCCCAGAAAGCTTACCCGGTCCAAAACCTTTTCCAGTCATAGGAAACCTCTTAGATCTCGGTACCAAACCCCACAAGTCTTTAGCCAAGCTTTCTAAGATTCATGGCCCCGTCATGAGTCTAAAGCTAGGTCAAGTGACCGCCATACCCATTTCTTCAGCAGATGCTGCAAAGGAAGTCCTCCAAACACATGACCAGTTCTTGTGCAACCGGACCCTTCCCGACTCATTCCGAGCCCACGATTACGACAAGTTCGGCGTGCCGTTCTTACCCGCTACGGCCAGGTGGAGAAACCTTCTCAAAATGTCAGTGTCCAACTATTCGCTGCCAAAGTTCCTGATGCCAACGAAGATATCCGCGGAAAGAAAGTGCAGGAGCTCGTAGCCCAAACTCATGAAAGCTGCCAAATCGGTAAGGTTGTCGATATTGGCAGCTTGGCTTTCACGACTACCCTAAATCTGTTGTCAAAAACTTTTTTTTTTTCGGTGGATTTGGCTGATCCCAATTCTGAAATCGCTGGAGAGTTCAAGAACACCGCCTGGAATATCAAGGTAGAGGCAGGGAGACCCAACCTCGAAGATTATTTTCCTGTGCTTCAGAAGATCGACCCTCATGGAAGAAGGAGGCGCATGACAGTTTAAGAGGATTATATACATCTTTAATGGCAAGATTAGGCAACGTTTGAAACAGACAGAAGTGTCGGGTTCTGCCATGAACTGTGATATGCTAGATACCCTTCTTAATCTGAGCGAGAAAAACAGCGATAGAACGTTTGTTCGTGGTCAATATTGCTACTCTTAATTCTCTGTCTTGTTTCCGAATATAAATTGATGAAAATTGTTCTTCGATCTTGGAAACGTATTCTGACATCTTGTTTTTGTATCAGGACCTGTTTGTTGCGGGCACTGAAACAACCTCCTCCACTCTGGAATGGGCTATGGCGGAGCTACTCCACAACCCAGAGATACTGTCAAAAGCCAAATCAGAGCTGAACCAAGTAATTGGCAAAGGAAACCCAGTAGAGGAGTCGGATACTTCTCGGTTACCGTATTTACAAGCGGTAGTCAAAGAAACATTCCGGTTGCACCCGGTGGTTCCTTTCCTACTGCCCAGGAAAGCGAAAGAAGATGTAGAAATCAACGGCTACGTTATCCCGAAGGGGGCACAAGTGCTGGTGAATGCATGGGCCATAGGTCGGGACTCCAGCTCATGGGAGAACGCAAATACTTTTATGCCGGAGAGGTTCGTGGGCTCGGAAATCGATGTGAAAGGCCGGAACTTCGAGCTCATACCGTTCGGAGGTGGAAGAAGAATATGTCCCGGCATGCCGTTGGCAATACGAATGCTCCACATGATGTTAGGCTCGCTTATCCACAACTTTGATTGGAAGCTTGAAGGTGAGGACAAGAACTTGGATGACAAGTTTGGCTTGACTTTACAGATTGCGCAGCCTCTTAAGGCGATCCCTGTTCTAGTCTAATTGGAATGAACAACTTTGCTGCGATGATCAATGGAGGACTCTTTTTCTTACCACTCGATGCCTTTGTACTTCCATAATTTGTCAAAATAATAACAAACGCCGCATTTCATAATGCTGATGTCTTTACAACATTCATTCTATTTCACAAATGCAAACAGAGGACAATGCTTGCCCTGCTTGTACTTCAGACTGCATATCTTGGACACTTCACATCAGTGATTGTTTGACAAACATAGCTTCCGTGATCCTTTTTTTTCCCCTTCCCTTTCCTTGATTAGCTAACGAGAGAAGTTTGCCAAGAACTTAGAATTAAACGTGTTTTGTATTCTTACGAAGTAAGTATTTTAAGTTCATCAAACAAAGTTGATGGGATTTGAGTTAACTTAAAAATTGGAGAGGTAATTTTTTTATTTGAACTTTCAGCAATATTGGTCTCAATCCTGCATAAGTGGAGCAAATTTAACTTAAGTTATGATACCAAATCAAAAAATTCAAAGTTTAATCTAAAAAGTAATTTAAGAGTTGAATGCATACTTTTTTTTTTTTTATTTAAGTTTTATCAAAAGATATTATACTTATGACATTAGACTTTTATCATGCCTAAGGGTGCACAGAATTTTCTCAACAACTTTCATCCTAATTGCTTTTTTTACTTTTCGACATGGCTTAAAGTATACAGAACTTCTCTCTAGTCGAAAAATCTAGTGCCTTTTTCGCTCAAGCAGATACAACACTACCCTATATTAGGCAGGTCGCAGTACAACTACCAAATTTGGAATGACTTCTTTTTTCTTTGTGCGTTCTAAACGGCTTTGAAAGCATTATACCTATGAAACTGTTCAAGATTTCGACATCTGAAACTTTTTTTTTTTTTCCCTTTCTTGGAGTAAGTAAAAGGAAGAAAAAAGAAAGCAAAGAAGTTGATCCTGTTCAAGATTTCGATTTCGTATTGAAAGGATGACTTTTTGATGTGCAAAATGCAATTCTCCAGCTAGGGTGCTGATTTTCTCCCGAAGATAGGTTCCAAATCTTATTATATAGTAGTATCGTTGTCGCATTTCTGAAACTTGTTTCCACCGGAGACTATTTTATCTATAATAATTTTCTACTGCCTGCATCGATCTGGGGTAGACATTACCCCAAGAATACCGAAATCCAAGAAAGGTTTACCAAATTTTTAATAGGCTAGGATTTGGTCTCGTTTGCCACAAACTATTGAGGGAAATCGGATCTAATTCAACTTTAATCATGTTCAGCAAATTGCGCAGGAAGTGTCTTTATCTAATCCAAAACACGAAATCGAATTATTGAAGTAAAGAGGCAAAGCTCCTGCATGCAAAGATGTCCTTACATCAGCTTTTGGATTTGAGAAACACCAGAAACTCTCCGAACATATCTACTCCCTTGCAACAGCAAGAAAAGATTGGATAAAACGTTATACAGTCTCCATCATCACTGTTACATCAGTATGATCGAAAGCAATGGTGGAAAATCTGTATCTTAGTGACTATCTAATGTATCAAAAGCAGAAAACAAAACTCGTGTTATGACTTAATAGAAGTTAAGACAAGAATGGATGTGTACATTCAGGCAAATATAGATGTACAAGTCCATGCGTGAGAATTGCTACGTGGATAAGCACCCGTTTCAGAGACATGGCATTGTCAGCTAAGATTCCCGTTTCACTTTGCAAGTTCTTTAACCACTGATTGCACAAGGAGGAATTGGTAGCAGTCCTGAAACACCAGGAAACATATAAGTAACACCAAAAGGCCAGCTATAAGTTAGGGTCTGTTTGTTGGTACTTGTGCAAAAGCTGATTATGTCTAAAATAGCAAATTTGTAATAATTCTCATATTGGCAACGCTTCACATATGATTTTTTTCATCAAAATTGTCAGAATACTAAAGTAGTATATTCAAATTTCCTTACTGTTCTAAACATTTTGGAACAGCAGATGATAACACAGTATTGCAGCAGTAAATCCCCCATTTATTTTCAATATTAATGTGTTATCCTTCCCTTTCCCGTTAACACAAAATCGCTTCTCCTAATTGGTTACCAAACACTCACTAGACCACAAAAAATGAGCTAAATTCCAATTCCATCCTCTCTCAAACAACAGTCAATCCAAAGCAATGCACTACATAAACCATTTTGACGGAAAACGATTCCAGTAAGATTTCCTAAGGATTATATTTCTTTGTGGTGACTTAATAACAAACAACGGTTCACTACACAACTTATCATATCTTCTTCGACTAATTCAAGCTGAAATCTCTCGAAAAGATTTAAGCTTTATGATGGGCGATACAAACAACCCGGCCAAAACAATTATCCTAATCTTTCTCTTGAATTGCGTTAAGGGTGTTCCAAAAACTTATATTACGGTTCACCCCGACGACGCAGTTAGTCTTCATAGCTCTAATGGTATCATGAGACTCATTATTGATAAATGTAACTCGCCTGAACTGGGAATCAGATATGCCGGGTGCGGCGACGATCTGGACGGGTTCGGCGAGCCGAGACGGTGATGGAGTACTTCTCTATTCCTCTCGTGCCCTTTTTTTCTTTTTAAAATTTTAAATATACGTATCCAGCTCGTTCTTTTTTATTTTATTCATATCACCTTTTTATTTTTTATTTTTTTAAATTAAGTTAGGCGTTTATCTAATAAAAAAAGAATTGTTATTCCTTTGAATTAATTTTTTAGAGCACCTGGTCGGTTCCGTATTTGGGGGTGGGTTGGTGTGTTTCCAAGGAGTTGGGGAGTTAGGTTTGACTAAGTAGAGGTTAAGTCTTAATTACAACATCATGCTCGTCATTAAAAAGGTAAATTTTATTAGAAAGACTCGATATCTCTTTTAAATTTGATTTTAACACAAAACATAAATCTGAGACAGGGTTACCATTTTTTAACAAATTCAACCCCAAAAATATCTAATTATGATGACTTATGTTGAATATTGAGTACACCGTGGGATGCATAATAACTCAGCAAAGGTGTATTGATAATCGGTCAACCAGGAGAATCCAGATCTATTTCAGACCAGATACAACTTGAATGAATGAATCGTGTGAAGACAATGAACAGTTAAAAGATATCTATTGCTGTATAGTACAGCTACATGAGGAGTTCCCATATTGCCCTTATCTACTTTATACACGTCACACACACACTTTTAACAACCCCCCTCAAGCTGGTGCTTCATATAAGTCGTATGTTCCCAGCTTGCCAAGAAGAAAGTGGTGTTGTCGTATTCCTAAAGCCTTGGTGAAGATATCTGCTGGTTGATCCTTGGTTGAAATGTGAGAAGTCCGAATGATGCCTCTTGCAATCTTTTCACGAATAAAATGGCAATCAATCTCTATATGCTTTGTCTTCTCATGGACTATAGGGTTCGCAGCTATCTTCATTGTAGCTTCATTGTCACAAAATAAAGAGACAGGTCTTGGGCACGGCACTCGCAGATCATTTAATAAGCCTAATAGCCAAATTACCTCACAAGAAGTGGTGGCCATCGCTCGGTATTCAGCTTCTGTGGATGATCGCGAGACAGTGTTCTGTTTTTTGCATCGCCAAGAAACAAGGGAATCTCCAAGTTTGATACAAAAACCAGTCACAGATCTCCTACTCATAGGGCATCTCCCATAATCGGAATCACAATAAGCTTGTAAGTCTAGCTTACTATCAGATTGCATGAGTAGTCCCTGACCTGGAGAACGTTTAAGATACTTAACTATTCGAAGAGCTGCCTCTTGATGAGAAACCTTTGGAGTGTGCATGAACTGACTAAGGATCTGAACGGCATAGCAAATATCAGGTCTAGTAATGGTGAGGTAGATTAGTTTCCCAATGAGGTGTTGGTAACTAGTGACATCTGTGATGGGAGGATCACTGTTATCTTCAAGTGTTGCATCATATTCTGGAGTAGTGAGTTTATGATTCTCCTCCATCGGTGAATCTGCAGGCTTGCATCCAGATAGTCCACATCCTGAAATGATTTCTAGAGTGTATTTCCTCTGATTAATTAAGATTCCAGGTTTGGAGTGAGCAAACTCAATTCCCAGAAAATATTTAACTAAACCAAGGTCCTTCATGTTGAACTTGGAACGCAAATGATCTTTTAATTCTAATATCATGGCCTCATCTCCACCAGTAATAATCATGTCATCAACATATAAGAAAACTATAAGCAAATGTTTACCTACAGTCTTGATGAAAAGGGAATAATCATGGTAGGAGTGTTGAAAGCCACTGTTGATCAATACCTCTGTGAACTTGTGATACCATTGTCTGGAAGCTTGCTTTAGACCATAAAGTGATTTTCTCAATCTACACACTTTGTTACCAACTCTCTGACGAATCCCTTCTGGAACTCTCATATAAACCTCAGTGTCAAGATCACCTTGTAAGAAGGCATTTTGAACATCCATTTGGTGTAATTGCCAACCATGTCTAGCAGCAAGGATGGTCAAGATACGGACAGTGACCATTTTTCCAACAGGGGCAAAAGTTTCTTGATAGTCAATACCTTCACGTTGGCTGTAACCCTTTGCTACCAAGCGTGCCTTATAACGTTCCACACTCCCATCAACATTATACTTGATCTTATATATCCATTTGCAGCCAATCGGGCGTCGACCTGCAGGCAAAGGAACTAGATCCCATGTATGGTTAGACTCTAATGCCCTAATCTCCTCAGTCATGGCAGCACGCCATTTTGGGTCTTGTGCGGCTTCTTTATAGGTTTCAGGCTCAATAGTGACTGATATGGCAGCAATGAATTGTGTGTATTGAGGAGATAGTCGATGGTATGATAGGACATGGGAAATAGAATGGGCTGTGTGAGTATCTTGTGCAGATGAGATGTAATCTGTTGTCCAGATAGGAGGTCTATGTGTTCGGGTGGAACGACGTGGTGAAGTAGGAGGTGGTGGTCTGGGCACAAATGGTATAATGGCTGTGGTAGGATCAAAGGATATAGGTTCAACAGAAGATGGAGGAATAGGGGTTTCAGGATGAATTGGACCTTGATCAAGAGGTGTGACAGAAGGAGAAGACGGTGAACTGGGACTCGACATCCCAATGTCATGTGATAAAAGTGATGCATGTGTGTTTTGGTCGATTGGATTGGAGGCAATTTGTGCAAATGGAAAAGTAGTTTCATGAAAAACAACATCACGACTAGTGAGGAATTTACCCCCCTCTATGTCATAGAGTCGATATCCTTTCTGTGTGAAGGGATACCCCATGAATATGCATGCAATTGCCTTAGGACCAAATTTGTCACGTTGAGTGAGGTCAGTGGCATAACACAAACAACCGAAAACTCTAAGGTGATCTAGGGATGGAGGCCGACCAGATAATATCTCAAAAGGAGTTTTTCCTTTAAGCACCTGAGTGGGTGTTCTATTAATGAGATATGTGGCAGTAAGAACACATTCACCCCAAAAACGAATAGGTAAATGTGCTTGAAATTTTAATGCACGTGCCACATTAAAAATATGACGATGTTTTCGTTCCACCACCCCATTATGTTGAGGGGTGTACGGACAAGAACTCTCATGAATAATGCCAAGGGAGGCAAGAAATGATGTACATTCAGAATTAAAAAAATCCAAGGCATTGTCAGTACGAATGCGGTGGATTTTGGTATGAAATTGAGTGGAAACCATAACTGAAAATAATTTCAAGGTGTCTAATGTCTCAGTTTTGGCCTTCATAAGGAAGGTCCAAGTGCCTCGAGAGAAATCATCAACAATGGTTAAGCAATATCGGGCACCTGAACGGGTAGGGGCCTTGTAAGGCCCCCATATGTCCACATGAATCAACTCAAAAATGGCTTGAGTTGTAGTAGTACTAGAAGGAAAAAACGAACGGGTTTGTTTCGCCAATGGACATATGGAACATGCTTTAATTGAGTCCAAAGAGTCTACATCAAGGTGATTAAACAACATACGCAAAGCAGAAATAGATGGGTGTCCCAAACGTTGATGCAAAATATTACAATCCATGGAAGTTTGAATTTTGTTACATGAATTGTGAGAATCAAAAAATATTGCACTATCTATTACATGATCATGTCGAGGATGCGCCTTAAGGGACTCTAAGATGTAAAGGCCATGCTTCACACTACCCACTCCCGTCACACTCCCAGTCCATAGGTCCTGAAAGATACATTGATCAGGTAAAAGGATGATGCGACTGTGATTATCATGAGTATATTTTCTAGCAGCCAACAGGTTAGCAGAAAAAATGGGAGAATATAAAACATCATTCAAATGATAATTGTTGTGGATAGTGACATGGCCAGTATGTGTTATAGGAATGATTGCATCATTAGGTAACCGCACAGTTCTATGTTCATGCTCAATTGACCGAGGAGACTCTAAGCAGTTAAAGTTACCAGTTATATGATCACTAGCGCCTGAGTCTACAAGCCAAATAAAATTGGGAGAGTGTTTAGGAGAGTTACCGTGAGCATTAACCAACTTGTTGTATTGATCCGGAGTCAAAGTAGAACCACTGAAGTCATGGTCGCCACTGAAGTCTCCATCGCCACTAAGTTGATGTGCAGTTGCTTGCCGAGGACCTTTAGGCTTGCCCTTCTCTTTGGGTGGAAAACCGACAATGCGGAAGCACTTTTCCTTTTCGTGACCCAAGACATCACAATGGGAGCATTTAGTAAGAAAGAGGCAATCCTCCATTTTATGCCCAATTTTGTTGCAGTGGGAGCAGATTTCACGTCGCTCTCCCGTGGATTTAGACCCAGAAATAGCAGCTGCAGAGGTCTGATGGGTGTTGCTGTTTGGATATATGACTGGTGGGCCAAAATAAGTGCCAGGTGGATAAAAAAGGGGCACTAGGCTAGCACCTAGTTATGCTAGCCCTGGGCCCGCAAAGTAGCCATGTGCGAAGCCCACTCCTGGGCTCACTTGATAATCATGAGGGGAGCCCGCATGTAGCTCAGGCAGGGCTTGCCCGATAGGATGAGGAGCGGGTAGGGATCCGGGGCCAAACCCGGGTGCGCGACCCGCGGGTACTCCCAAGTTGTGCGTCGTTGCCCCCTTCGCAGAACGGACAGAAAAGCCAAAGGCATCGCCGGCAGGGGGAGTTGCGCTGGACTTCCGGCGTTGCTTCTCTTCTCGGCGGACCATTTTAATGGCTTCATCCAAAGTGGGTTTAGGACGCATGTGGGAGATTTGTGAGCGAAGAGCAGTGTAGGATTCATGGAGACCAAGGAGGAACTCTGTAAGCTGTCCTTCGTTCATATAGCGCCGGAATTCATCTTGGGGCAACAAAGTGGGATAGCAGAGAACAGTGTATGCTGACAAACGATCCCAAAGTTGTTCCAAGCGTAAGAGATACCCATCCACAGAATCAGATCCTTGAACAGTGGCATTAATTTGGCGTTTCACCTCAAGAATTTCATCACTGGTTGCAGAAGAGAAACGAGCAGTGACGTGTTTCCAAACTTCTCTGGCACGAGTAGCATATGTAAAGCGTCGATAAAGATCCGGGGCAAGTGAAGTCAGTAGCCAGGAGAGAACAACGCCGTTGCATCTCTCCCAGTGAGGATAGAAGGGAGAGGCTTCCGGTGGTTCCTCCATACTACCGTCAACAAGTTGGAATTTGTTTTTGCCGAGGAGTGCCATTTTCATGTCACGAGACCAGGAGGCGTAGTTGTCTTCCCCAACAAGTTTCTCGGGAACCAGTAAAATGCCAGTAGTCTCATTGGGTGCAAGGTATAAGGGATCACCGGGTTCCACCAAGGCCACATTGTGGCCTGGAGTGGGAGCACGAGAACGGCGACCACCACGGGGGGGTCTGCCAAATCGATTTCCTCGAGGGTGGGGTTCATCATCACTGCTGTTGTTGGCCATTGTAGGGTGGGAGAAGGTGCAGGACAGGTGTTTGGTAAAATGTCCAAGTGGCAGAAGGACACAAGGAAAGGAGATAATGTGTAGAAATAAGCTGAATCAGATAATGGGTTGAAACGAGCTGAATCAGGTGAATAATCGGGTTCAGATCAAGAGAATAACTGAAGCCAGAAAAGAAAAAAAATAATGCAGCGGAAGAAAGATAATGAAGGCCGAACACAGGAATCAGGATTCTGGGCTCGATACCATGTTGAATATTGAGTACACCGTGGGATGCATAATAACTCAGCAAAGGTGTATTGATAATCGGTCAACCAGGAGAATCCAGATCTATTTCAGACCAGATACAACTTGAATGAATGAATCGTGTGAAGACAATGAACAGTTAAAAGATATCTATTGCTGTACAGTACAGCTACATGAGGAGTTCCCATATTGCCCTTATTCTTCATGTCCATTGAAGTATTAGCACAATACCAAGTGGGTGGGTACGTTTCTTTTCAGTGTCATTGCCGAAGGAATATTGCATCCAAACTTGATTATGACGTCAAGATTGGCATTGTATCTTGCGAACAGGCAATGGATTTATTTAGTGAATGATTGTGATCACGTAGAAAATGACTCGGGCAGATCGTGATTTCTTGCCAAGTAATAGAACCCCTTTCGCCGACCTTGATGCGATGCTATAATTGTTGACGTCTTGGGTGTTTCCGGAATTTTTTGCTTGGTTGATGAGGACTAACCCGCGTGATGTTTGATTTGACTTTACGGGCCATGGTTTACTAATAAACATCCCTGTTGCCTGTGGAAGGACAGTCATTTGATGTTTCTTCCCTTCACACAAGTAAATGATTATGTAGTCCATTCTTACCAAAAAAACAAGTGATACTTGATTATCTTGTCAGAGGAAGACTTCGATTTTGAGAAAAATTCTATAACCAGAAGATTACCGCTATGTAGATTTTCAAAATACGGTCATTACGTTTTTTAAGCAGTCTTTGTACACGTAGAAGACGGAAGGCCTTGATGGGACGGAGGCCTAGCTTGGCTATGACTTGTTTATTTCTCGAGAAATGAACAGATGATGCCGGACCAGCATAATAAATACGAGGAAAGATTAGTCTGGGGGTGAAAGTGGAGCTGTATCGGTTTGTCTTTGCTCTATTATTCCGCCTTGAGACCTGAAGAAAAGATGGATTTCTTCAGCGGTGTGATATGTCTTTGTTTGACATGGATCTTGATCCTAGCTTTCCGTATGGTTCCAGGGAGAAAAGCCGATCCCAGAAAGCTTCCACCAGGTCCAAAACCGCTTCCGGTCATAGGAAACCTCTTAGATCTCGGCACCAAACCCCACAAATCTTTAGCCAAGCTTGCTAAGATTCATGGCCCCATCATGAGTCTAAAGCTAGGTCAAGTGACCACCATAGCCGTTTCTTCAGCAGAAATGGCTAAGGAAGTCCTCCAAACACATGACCAGTTCTTGTGCAACCGGACCCTTCCCGACGCACTCCGAGCCCACGATTACGACAAGTTCGGCGTGCCGTTCTTACCCGCTACGGCCAGGTGGAGAAACCTTCGCAAAATATGCAGTGTCCAACTATTCGCCGCCAAAGTTCTTGACGCCAACGAAGATATCCGCCGAAAGAAAGTGCAGGAGCTCGTGGCCCAAACTCATCAACTCTGCCAAATCGGTAAGGCAGTCGATATTGGCAGCTTGGCTTTCACGACTACCCTTAATCTGTTGTCAAACACCATTTTTTCGGTGGATTTGGCCGATCCAAATTCTGAAGTTGCTCGAGAGTTCAAGGATACTGCCTGGAATATCATGGTAGATGCGGGGAGGCCCAACCTCGCAGATTATTTTCCTGTGCTTCAGAAGATCGATCCCCATGGAAGAAGAAGGCGCATGGCAGTTTACTTTAAGAGGATTATACACATCTTTGATGGCATGATTAGGCAACGTTTGAAACAGAGAGAAGCGTCGGGATCTGTCACGAATTGTGATATGCTAGATACGCTTCTTGATCTGAGCGAGGAAGACAGCGAGCAGATGGACAAAACCAAGATAGAACGTTTGTTCGTGGTCAATAGTGTTACTTTTAACTCTTTGTCTTGTTTCAGAATCAGTTTATATTTACAGCACTTCCGATGAAAATTGTTTTGCGGTCTCGAAAACATATTCTGACATCTTCTTGTTTTTGTATCAGGACCTGTTTGTTGCGGGCACTGAAACAACCTCCTCCACTATGGAATGGGCTATGGCGGAGCTACTCCACAACCCAGAGATACTGTCAAAAGCCAAAGCAGAGCTGAACCAAGTAATTGGCAAAGGAAACCCAGTAGAGGAGTCGGATATTTCTCGGTTACCGTATTTACAAGCAGTAGTCAAAGAAACATTCCGGTTGCATCCGGTGGTTCCTTTCCTTCTTCCCAGGAAAGCGGAAGAAGATGTAGAAATCAACGGCTATATTATCCCGAAAGGGGCACAAGTGCTGGTGAATGCATGGGCCATAGGTCGAGACCCCAGCTTATGGGAGAACGCAAATGCTTTTATGCCGGAGAGGTTCTTGGGGTCGGATATTGATGTGAAAGGCCGGAACTTCGAGCTCATACCGTTCGGAGGTGGAAGAAGAATATGTCCCGGCATGCCGTTGGCAATACGAATGCTTCACTTGATGTTAGGCTCGCTTATCCACAACTTTGATTGGAAGCTTGAACGTGAGGACAAGAACTTGGATGATAAGTTTGGCTTGACTTTACAGACTGCGCAGCCTCTTAAAGCGATCCCTGTTCCAGTCTAAAGTTGAATGACCAACTTTTCTGCGGTGGTCAAAATGGAGGACTCTGTTTCTTATCATTCGACGCATTTGTACTTCCATAATTTGTTCAAGTAATAATAAACGCCGAATTTCATACTGCTGGTGTCTTTACAACATTCATTCAATTTCACTTCACATATTGATTGTTTGACAAAGTTAGCTTCCGTGATCCTTTTTTCTTTCTTTCTTTTCTTTCCTTAATAAGGTAAAGAGAGAAGTCTGTCAAAAAACGTATTTTGTATTTTTGGTAAGCAAGTACTTTGGGTATTGGCCCAAGTATGTTTAAGAGAAGACCATTAATTCCCGTTTAAGTTATCAAACAAAGATCGATGGGACATCGGCGTGGCGTCCTCCAAGATTCTCACTTTTCTTTCCTCGCCCAATCACATGTCTCAACTCTTCTCCTATTTTTTAGCGAAAGCTCCAACTTATACGATAAATCCTTCGCATCACATGCAGAGATTTTTTGCATTGTCTTTTGGGATTCTTAACGGGTATTGTGATCTGTTCAAGCGTAGGAGCGTAGTGGGCACAGGTTTTCATATTATGTCGCCTTCTCTGTTGTTTTATTTCCTGATTTGTGTCAGAGTTCATCGGGGAAATATAGATCTCTTGAGCGGTACTCAGAAGCCCTCTACCAGATCCGAAACCGTTGCCTGTGACCTGAAACCTCTTAGAACTCGGTGATTATCAGGCTTAAGCTTGCCGGAGTAACAAAGTGGCGATCTGGAGCTAATTATTGTGGCTGCGTGTCCTTTTCAACTTTTTTCTTCCTAGCATTTTCTTATCAGAGCTTAGGTCTCAATGGCTAATCTTGACATCTTGATTGTCGCTTCTTCCTATCTAAATCTGTAGCTGATCTTCCAGATGTGATGGGAGGCTTACTTCATGACTTGATGAATAGGATATAAATTAAACAAAGGTAAGGCAGGTCCATCATATCTTTTCTGGTTCTGGCACAACACCAAGTACACGGTTCTCCTTCACTATCGGTTTCAAGAATGCTTCCAAACGTGATTTGGATTTCAAGATTGGCATTTTAGTTCACAGAGACATTTTGCGGGCTACTGAATTTTTCAGTTGGACTAATAATGAAATGGAAAGAGACTGGTTTGGAGTGAATATCTTTGTGGACCCTTACGATATCAAATTTGTCAAAGTGGAGCAAGTCTTTTAGCTATAAAGTTGTTTGCCGAAATTTCTTACTTTGTTGATGACAACTGGGCCACGTTTCTTGACTTGGTAACCTAATAATGTTCGATGATAGTACTCGTGATCCCTACTTTAAGAAAGAATTTTTTTTTTTTTTTTTGACTTTAAGAAGAGAACCTTAATGGTTCGTACATGCATAGGATAAAGAAATGATTTGATAACCTATTCGCTTGATCATACAGTTAAGACGAAAAATCAGAAACTTAAAGGGAACTATTACATTTCTGTTTTGTTATGTGGCACAATGATCATCCTTTTGGAGATATCTGGTTTGTCGTGATAATCCATTTATGATTTCAACACAATAAAATAGTTGTATAACCAATCCTAATAGTTCCCTATTACGTGACCTTGTGATCATGGTGTCTCTTGAACTGGAAGTGACACTTCTATTTTCCGAGTGTATTGAAGCAAACTTCTCAAAATCCAATGATTGTTCTCTAGTGCCCAAGTTCTTCCCAAGAACTTTTGATTCAAGTGAATCCACTATTTTTTTTTAATATAATTTTTTTTGAAATTTTTTTTTCAGCTTTTCATATAATTCTATGCAAATCCACTTTGTTATGTTCTAAGTCAGTACTTTTGAATGTTTCAAAACTTAACTTAAAAATTAACTCAAAATTTGGATGAACACTTTCTTTATTTTAGTTCTACTATAATGGATCATACTTTTGATGTGAAACTTTTATCTTGTACATATGCTTCTATAGATTGAGTAACATTAGACTCAACATTGTATAAAGTAGAGTAAATTTAATTTGAGCTTCAATACTAAATTAAAAGGCTCAAAGCCTAACCCAAAATGTAACTCAAGAATAGAAGTGACACTTCTTTTATTTAAATTTCATCATAAAAGATTATACTTTTGGTATGGAACTTTTGTAGTGCACAAGGACATACAAAATTTGGTCAAGAACTTTCAACCTATTTGCTTTTATTAATGTCCAACACGGCTTAAAGCATAGAGAACTTCTCTCCAATAGAACAAATCTAGCCACTTTTTCCTTAAGCAGATATAACACTAATCTGTCGCAGTACCACCTATAAAATTTGGAATGACTTGCCTTTTCTTTTGCACGTTCTAATGGCTTTGAAAGCATTCTAAGCTTTATTGCTCGTCGTGCCCCTCTCACAACTATACTGCGGATGTGGGATTCAATTTGGTGGAACTCTGCGGTGTAAAGGCATGGCCATAGACATCTGTAACTTTTTATTCCTTTTCTGGAGTAAGGAAAAGGAAGGAAAAAGAAAACAAAAGGAGTGCAAAATGCAATTCTTGACACTAGCGTGCTGATTTTCTACTCAAGTTGGGTTTCAAATCTTATTATATAGTAGTATCATTGTCGCATTTGTGAAAATTGTTTCAACCGGAGAGTATTTTGTCGGTAATAATTCACTACTGTATGCGTCAAGGTGTGTAGACATTACCCCAAGTATACCGAAATCCAAGAAAGGTTTCCTGAATTTTTAATGGGCAAGGAATTGGTCGCCTTTGCCCAAATTTTTAAGGGAAATCGGATCCAATTCAACTTTATCATGTTCATCAAATCACAGAAGGTGTCATTATCTAACCCTAAACACGAAATCGAATTATTGAAGTAAAGAGTCAAAGCTCTCGCATGCAATGATTTCTTCAAATCAGGTTTTGGATTCTCGAGTAATCCTTCAGCAGTTGGCAACTAACGTGCCTACTTCGTTTACCTCTTAGAATATAGACAAATATGATCTAGACCTAAGCTCCAGAATCAAAATTAGGGGAAGAGTAGTCTTAACAGTGAGAAGCTGTGTTCAGATTCTTCTCTGTGAAGGAAGAACTGCTTTCGTTTGTTATTTCCTCGTAAGATCAAAGTTCTTGGGGAAAGATGGACTTATTGAGTGGTGCGGTATGTCTTTGCCTCGCCTGGATGTTATTCCAAGCTTTCCGTATGATACCAAGAAGTAAAGGGAAATCCAAAAAGCTTCCACCTGGTCCGAAGCCTTTTCCAGTGATCGGAAATCTCTTAGATCTCGGCAACAAACCCCACAAGTCTTTTGCCACACTTGCCGAGACTTATGGCCCGGTAATGAGCCTAAAACTTAGTCAAGTAACCACAATAATCATCTCTTCAGTAGGCACTGCCAAAGAAGTCCTCCAAACACACGACCATCTCTTCTGCAATCGAAGCATCCCAGACGCAGTCCGAGCCCGCAAGCAAGATGAATTCGGGTTGCCATGGATATCCGTGTCAACCCGGTGGAGAAACCTTCGCAGAATATGCAATGTCCAACTATTCGCCAGCAAAGTACTCGACGCCTGAAGAAAATCTATAAAAATAAGAAACATACACGGCTGAAGGCAGTTAATACAAGATAGACACTGCAAAATAAGGTTTATATTAAACTAAAATAAGAACAATAAAAATAGCTTAAGAAACCATAATTGCAGGGCCAAAGGCCCTACTATTACATAGAACAGAGCATTGCTTCAACTATCTTACAAAGGGTTTCTCTTCACAGTTTTGGTTTAAGTACATAGCCTTATATAGGCCTTGGTTTGAAAGATTTTACACGTAAACTTTTAATGAAGACTGCAGAAACCAGCCAGGCTCAGATACACTTCACGCCTGTCTCGGGACTTCCAAAGTTCAGGCTAGCGTGTTGATATTTTGGACAGTTGCAGGACATGGAATGGTGCTAGGCGGTTGAGTGAATATAGGGCCTGAAGTGCCTGAATTTGCAATGGGTGATTTAGTAAACATAGCATCACGTGAGGGGCTCTTTCACGTTCCAAGGTGTCCAGGTGGTCTTCCTTCAACAACGCCAACGAAGATCTCCGGCTCGAGAAAGTGCAAGAGCTTCTGGCGGAGACTTATCAAAGCTGCCTAAGTGGTAAGGCAATAGATATTGGCAGCGCGGCTTTCAGGACTACTCACAATCAGTTGTCAAACACCATTTTTTCAGTGGATTTGGCCGACCTAAATTCCGACATAGTTCCTGAGTTCAAGTAGATCACCTGGAAGACCATGAAAGAAACAGGGAAACCTAATGTGGCGGATTATTTTCCCGTGCTTCAAAAGATCGAACCCCAAGGCACAAGGCGGCGCGTTACAGTTTACTTTCAGAAGCTTCCAAACCTTTTTGATGGCTTGATGAGGCAACGATTAGAAGAGAGAGAGAGGTATCGCGTTCTTTGAGATACAATGACATGCTAGATACCCTTCTTAACATCAGCCAAGAAAACAGCGAGGAGATGGACGAAAGCAAGATGGAGCGTTTGTTCTCGGTTAGTATCGTTTTTCTTTTTCGTTTTGTAAAAGAATTTTATATATAAGACATTGTTAATACAAGATGTTTTAAGACATATTTTTATGTTGCTTAACTAGCTAGTTTAGTAGTAAGTTAGTAAGAATTTCAACCATGAAATTTGAGATTCGACACTCGCATGAGTTTGTTGAATAAATAAATTTTCAACTATTTTAAGAATCTTTTTATCGCAATAAAATTTGGTTAGTATTATTGTTCTTGATTAGTGTCATTACTCTCAACTATTTGATTCATTTCATAATCAATTATTTACTTTAACATAGAAATAGTTTGTGATATGTTAGAATTAAGCTTAAAGTTCAACTCAAAATATTAGCCTTTGAGTTAGGATAGTCTTTATATATATATATATATATGTATTTAAATATTATCTAAGCATCTTATCTTATTATTATTATTATTATTTTAATGTGGGACTTCTATCTCTTAACACTCTTATAGATATTAAGTATAGTTTGTGCTCAAGATGAATGAGATGAAATGGATATTCCTCACATACCAAGTATAAGTTAAAGACTCAAGACTAAACGTAAACTATAATGGGTTAATTTGTATTATGATATCATATTATAAATTGATCTAAAGTCTAACTTAAAACTAACTCATGAGTTGAAAGAACATTTTTTATATTTAAATACTATTAAAAAATATATCTTTTCAATGTGAAACTTTTGTCTCTTTGTGATCTTTATAAAATATTTTAACATCTTCTCATTGGTCTAGGACTTATTTATAGCGGGCACTGAAACAACCTCAGCGACTTTGGAATGGGCTATGGCAGAGTTACTGCACTGTCAAAAGCCAAACTGGAGCTGGAATTACTAATCGGAAAGGGTCACAATGTCGAGGAATCGCATGTTGCGCGGTTACCTTACTTACAAGCAGTGGTCAAAGAAACATTCCGGTTGCACCCGGCGGCTCCTTTATTACTACCCAGGAAAGCTGTAAAAGATGTAGAAATCAACGGTTTCATTATCCCAAAGGGTGCACAAGTACTAGTTAACGCTTGGGCCATAGGTCGAGACCCTAGCTCATGGGACAATGCGAATACATTTTTGCCAGAGAGGTTCCTCGGATCGGAAATAGATGTCAAAGGCCGAAACTTTGAACTTATACCGTTTGGTGGTGGAAGGAGGATTTGTCCCGGTTTGCCACTAGCAATACGTATGTTGCACTTGATGTTAGGCTCACTTATTCACACCTTTGATTGGAAGCTTGAAGATGGAGTTAAACGTGAGGATATGAACATGGAAGATAAGTTTGCCTTAACTTTACAGATCGCTCAATCTCTTAAAGCTAACCCTGTTCCAATCTGAAGTAGGGTGAAGAGTTCACTTGGTTGTAGCTGAAAAATCTGCCTTCGTGCTGAACTAGATGGGAGCTCTATATATGTTCTAACCCTTGTCCTTGCACTTCGTAATTTGTCCAAATGGAATAGCAAATATAGCTAGTCATATTGCTTACAAAGTCTATGTGCATTTTCAAGGCTGTCCTTCAAGTACTATGGATTTGAAAAATCACTAGAGTTCAAATGATTATACTTCAACCCAACACGTTTTGAGACTTCTAACTTATTAATTAATTATCTCTCAACGTTGCTTCTATCATATTTTCTTGTTCTAATGAGAGAAAGCAGCTTACAGTATCGAAAAAATAATGAATCATTATCCAAATTATTTAAGGAAGGTGTCATTCCTTCATATCATTCAAATACTTTATTGTTTCAATAGAAATCAATAAAGTATTTTGTGTTTGGTTTCGTAAATATTCACCCTCTTTTGTTGGACTTAATCCTTAATTGTCATTTTGTGTTAGGTTCATCATACCCTCTTTTGTTGGACTTAATCCTTAATTGTCATTTTGTGTTAGGTTCATCATTATTCAACTTGTGTTGGGTTCTGACGTTATTAACAGCTTTGCATTGGGTTTCCTCGATCATTTTTTGTGTGTTGGGTTTTGTTATTACTTATCCTCGTCTATTGGTCTTCAACCTTAATCACCATCTTCTGTTGGTTTAATCTTTTGTCACCCTTTTGTGTTGGAATCAAACTTTATTCATCCAACATAATCCAAAAGAGTGGAGTAAATGCACGGAATGATACAACATGAGAGATGCAGGACCAAAAGGCGCAGGAGCCCCAGAGTGGTGAAAATCTACAAGATGAGGGAGTTGGGGTGCATTAATTAGGTTTCTCAAAAATTATTTTATTTTTTCTTTTGAGCTATGTGAACTAATAAGTGATTTTTTTTAAAAAAAATTAATTCAAGCAACTTGCAAATAACTCACACAAAACACAATCACATATAGATAAAGATTTTTTTTTTTTAAATTGGTTCAACCCATGTCACTTCAGCATATACTCCACCCACCTTAGCAACATGCTAGATGTTGGAATATATTTTAATGATATTTAGAATATATAAACATTTTGATGATGAAGAAAAATAGATATTATAATATGATAATATTATAACCATTTTGTTGAAATATATTGATAATTAAATGGAATTATAAGATAAAAATATTATAATTAATGTTTAATTATTTATGGGTTTCATAAGAAAAATGATGCTAAAATTATATACAGGAAATTGGGTTAGAATGAGCCCAATCCAAAGTCAAACCCAGTCCAAAGTCTGACCCAGTCCAGAAAAGTCTGACCCAGTCCAGAGAATGTGACCCAGGCCCAGAACGCGACCCAGTCCAGAATGCGTGACCCACAACCAACTTAAGCGCCGCGACCCAAAATCTGACCCGCGATGACGCTGTGACTTCGCCGATAGATTTGGCCGCCCATTTTACCTCCGATTAAGGCACAAGATAGCTCGTTGGAAAGCTAACGAAGAGGAGAAGATTTCTGTGAAGAAAAATCAAAGACCCACTGCTCAAAGAGGATCAATTTGAAGAAATGGTGAAACTCATCGTGTTCTTGCCCTAACTGCTCAAAAGTGAAATTGGAAGCAGATTAGAGGGTTTCTGAAGATGATTTCAAAGGGCTTTTGTAAGGAAAAGGATGGTCTATCAATCTGTAAAGGACCCATAAAGAATTGATCCAAGATTGGAGAGAATTGAAGAAGATTTGAGTAAGACTCGAAACTTGCTCCACAGAACCTGAATTATAGAATTTTAAGTTGAGACCAAAACTGCATCGTTTTGGACGGAGTTTTGAAATAAACGAAGGCAGAACCTCTTCTCCGACATTCTGTCTCTCTTAAGCTCGAAAATGGACAGAGAAGAGGGAAATAAGGAGCTCCAACAGGAAAAAGATTTGATAGTGCTCAGAAGTGTCAGAACGATTCTTTGAAGTGAGAGGTTAGTTGCTTTGAAGGTATTTAAGCAAGTTTGTCTTCACCATTGGAAGGGGTCCGAAAATCATAAGCAAATAAAGGAATCTGTGAAGCATCTCATACTACTCACTCTAGCTCATCCAAACCTACGATTTTGATCTTCATTGGGTGACTAATTTCTAAGCTCATTACTTGCTTACTAGAGAATCAATTTGTGCTTCATTATACTCTATTATTGAAGTTGATTTTCTGCAAGTAGACTCTGCTAGGGTTTGAATGAATTTGGGGCTTTTGTCCATTTACTCTATATTGAGTCTCTAGCAGTTGTTTGAAGCTTTTGAACTTGTATTGCATATCTTACAGAAGCTTAGTTCGAAATTTGTAGTAAGTTTGATAACCTTTGACTTGTTGATGTGTGTTGAGACACACATTGTAATTGTGATCCTTGGTGTAAGGATTGTTTGACTCCTTAAGGAAGAGTTGGAAAGTGTAGGAGAAAGTTTCTCCTATCTTTGTAGTAAAGTGGACTTCAACCGGTTGTGTTGAAGGAGAAGAGGGTGGAAGTAGGTGAAAAAGGGCCGAACCACCGTGTAAACTTGTGTCTTGTCTCTCTTGTGTTTAATTATCTTTGAATACTTTATTTGATTGCAAAAAGTGATTAAACATAAATTAGAAGTGAATTTTTAAAGAGAAATCTAATTCACCCCCTCTCTTAGGTTGCTATAGGATCCAACACTAGAGTAACTTTCTAATAAATTAATCAATTGATTACAGGGGGATAACCAATCCCTTAATCATAGTTACAAGTTCTCTCCCCAAGAGTTCAAATTTTGAGCTAAGCTTCTACAGAATATATAATATATTGTTCAAAAGTTTCTATTTAGTGCTAAAAACCAATACAAGATGATATGGGCAAAAAGCCTCAAATTTTGTAAACCTTAGTACTGTTTACTTGTAGCAAATCAAATTGATAACAATATGTATTAAGAATAAGATGATTTTCTAACAAGTATAGAAGAACAATAATGAACTCAAATTAAAGTTACCAAAAAATGAATAATTTTGTGAGCTCAAACAAACCTAAGTTTCCTTCCTTATATGTCATTGAGATAATTCATTAGTAACCAAGGATTTATCAAAAACTAAAAAGCAAATTGAACTCAATAGTGATTAGGCTGCTTCTACTTCTAATCTTGATTATTCTTCCTCACATCAGCGTCCTATCGGTTATAAGTGGGTATATAAGATCAAATATCGAGTTGATGGTTCCATTGAACATTACAAGGCTCATCTTATTGCTAAGAGTTACACATAAAAAGAAAGTTTTAATTATCAAGATACTTTCTCTCCTATGGCCAAGGAAGGCACTATTTGGTCATTTCTTGCTGTTGCTACTTTTCGTGATTAGTTTCTTCATAAGATGGATGTTAACAATGTTTTTTTTCATAGTGATTTGGATGAGGAGATCTATATGGATCTCTCTTTGGGCTTACAAAGATAGGAGGAGTTTTGAGTATGTCATCTTCACAAGTCTCTTTATGGTCACAAGCAAGCTTCCTACCAATGATATGCTAAGTTCATTTATGTTATTCTTTCAGTACACTTTAGACAACCTCGCCATGGCTATGCCCTTTTCACGTGGAATCATGGTACATCCTCCATTTATTTACTCATATATATGGATGATATATTGATCATGAGCAATGATATTTCAGCTACTAATCGTTTCAAGGCAACTTACACTTCATATTTCATATTAAGGATCTCAGTCCTTCTAAATATTATTTAGGCATCAAGATTTCACGTTCAGAGAAAGAAATTTGCTTTAGTCAGCGTAAGTTTGTCTTAGAAATTATTTCTAAAATTGGTCTTTCAAGTTACAAGCAAGTTGTAATTCCTTTTGAGCAAAATTTTAATCTCACAACACCTGAGTATGATATAGGGGTATCACCATTGGAAAAAGACCCCCTACTAAGGGATCCTTCTAGTTATAAACATTTGTTGGGAATTCATTTATCTCACCATGACAAGACCAATATTTGTTATGTTGTACAAATTCTTAGCTAGTTCATGAATGCGGCCTTGAAAGTTATGAAATATTTAAAGGGATGTCCAAGACTTGAAATTTTGTTGTCTGGAAATTGCAACATGGAAATGATAGTATTTTGCGACACTAACTAAGCCAGATGCCCTATGAGCTGTCAATTGATAACAGGTTACTGTATTAAACTAAGTGATTCTCTCCTATCTTGGAAAACAAAGAAGCAATTAATTGTTTCTCTATTATTTGCTGAATTAGAATAGTGAGCCATGTCAAAGACTACTTGTGAAGTCATTTGGTTGAGAGGACTGCTATGTGATCTTGGGGTTTAGATAACAAGCCCTACTTTGCTATTTTGTGACAATTATGTAGCCTTGAAACTTGCAATGAATCCTATTGTTCATGAGAGAATAAAATATATTGAAATAAATTGTCATTTCACAAAAGACAATATTCATGAGGGAATTATCAAAACAAGAGAGATAAGAACTATAGGACAACTAGCAAACACATTTACCAAGGCTCTTTGTCAACGACAACACACATATCTATTAAGCAAAGTTGGTGTTTTTTACATAAGCTTGGTGTTTTTGATGTTTACAAACCACCAAAACCACCAACTTGAAGGGGAGTGTTGGAGATATGTGTGAATAATTGTATTATATTTGTTAATTGGGTAGATTATATTTTCCATATAATGTAGATTAATTGGAAAGTTATTTTTCATGTATAGTAAGTTATATTCTCTTTTTAATTCCTTGTATGATTCGACTAGATTTGTTTCTTATTATAAAAGGAGACCCTATATATCATTCTTTTTTAAGCAAGCAATACACAAAAGGCCTTCTCAATTTATGTCTTTCTTTCTCTTTACTTTATGACAATTACAATTTCGTAGAAGCTGTTTCACTATTTCAACTTAGGTTTATGTCTTTAACATGGTATTTGTAGCAGGGCTTTATCCGTTCCTATCTTTATTCTCACTTCTGCATTTCCTTACTACTTCCATTGTTTTTTCTTCTATTTTTCACTTGGAACTTTTTTCAAAATCCTAGAGTGCGATTCACTAAATTGTCTATAGAGTTGAATCCATGAATGCCAATTATAGTCCAAACCATCCTCCATGGTTTAACACACTAGAAATTGTTCTAGGACTCGTCACTGATCATGGGGCCACTTAGGTCAACCAAAAGAAAACTCCTTGGTTCAACTTGGCCAACCTCTATCCCTTCACTCTAATGAACAAACAAGCATAATGATTGTTTCAAAACAGCTACTACTCATGGTGAACTTTGCAAGTTGGAACAAAGACAAGTCCATTGCATTAATGGTAAGGATAAATATGACATAGTTTATCTATCCATGACCCAAACTGGGTCTAATTCTCCTTTGTTTCCCCACTAGAAACGATGTAATGGGTTGGGTCCTTAAGGCAACTTATGAAAGGGGTGAATTAGGTTTTTAGTATAACCTAGATATTCTTCCTTTTAATTTTTTGGATGTAGTTTCTGATTAACAATAATAGTGCAGTGTGTGTAGTAAGTTTAATAACAAATATTATACTACCTCAATATTTAATCTAACAAAATATACCATTCACAAAGTAGGTCATCATGTACTTAAATGTAAATATGGAAAATCAACTATAGAACATCTTGTCGATATCAAGTTTTAAGCATTTGGTATTCCAAACAATTTGATATAACTTTTATGACTCCTTAATGGACAAATAGACTTGTTTGTTCAATGTTTCAAGGTCTATCACATACACAACATTTCCTACAATAAGTGCCTTATCAACTTCATTCAAGTATGAGCATTCCTATCATTCATAGAATTAAGAGGAAATAGAGTAGATATTGCACATAGTATTTTTTAAGTGATTAGAAAACAACTTCCAACCCACCACCTTTGATAATCCTATCGAAGGGTCTTACTATTTTTTAAGTGATTGGAGAAATCATCCTACCCACCTCCTTTGACAAGTTTATCAAAGGATCTCCAATAATCTCATAGATTACTTAATAGAATTGTTACAACATCAATTCAATCAAATCCTCCAGTAGATACAATCAAAGAATAAATCAAAGAGGACTAGTTTCAGAAACCCTTAAATGATAAACTTTGTTTTGATCTAGGATTTCCTTGTTTTAGTAAAAAGATTATCACAAGAAATTACACGGTAATAGAAATTCTCAAAAGGATGTTCAATCAACACATAAAAATACAAATTAAACTAAAGGAGAATAGTGTAAAAGCACAAATCTATATTTTATCTTTTATTCCTTCATAATCTTTTCTACGCTTCTTTGCTTCCTATAAATTGATCATTGATGTGGCATAACATTCAAATGTCTTGTTAACAAAAGCAAACACTTGAACACTTTGTAGGTTGACATTAGGACAAAGGGTCAAAATAGTTGGATTCAAGAGAACGACGATCAAAGGGCGAGGAAATCACAGCCTAAGTATGTGATTTCATTGTCCATGACAGCAATCTAGTTAGGATCAATGATGGCTTCATGGTAAGTAGAAGCGCCATGGATAGCCAAATTAGATGCAATGAGATATTGATAGTGATAGTAACATTGATCAATGGAGATATACTTGGAAATAAAATAAAGGAAAGTAGTGGAGGAGTCGAGTATGTTGGGACATAGGTAGTTAGATGTCTAAATGAGTGGTTGATTGACATGGATGGAGCATTTAAGGAAAGTGTCTAGAGTGTTGTCTAGTGTGGACTTAAGGAAAGGTGAAGGTGTAGGTGTAGGTGTAGGTGCAAGAACAGAAGGATCAAGTGCACGGGTGCCAAGAAGATCAAGGATATTGATTAGTGTAAACACCAGAGAAGGGGTTCTAAAACATCAATGGGTAATGATGATGAAGTAGAAGTGTCATTAAACTAAGCTCTCCAAGAATGATATAAAGGATGTAATTATAATAGTCATCAATGAAGATGTTCTTAGTACCATCATGTTATTTTTTATGCAATCCCATTTTTCTTCTTGTATTGACTACTATTGTAAATATATAACTACATAAAAAATTTCTTTTTTCTATTTTATCAAGTGAGTCCTTGTCTTAGAATTAACTAGTTTGTAATTTATGAGCTAAGTTAATCACTTCAAACAAATTTACCATCTCAAAAGAATGTTTTACTCAAGAGGAGCAAGTGTGAAATTAGTTCTCGCATAGGACAAAGTTAAAGAGTATATTTTAGTTCTTTAACAAATTTGGAGATAAGAGTTTTACTTATACCATGCTTCATATGAGTCCACAAACTAAATCTTCACATAGTGTTCATATTTTTTGCAGCATATGGGTGCCCAAAATGGAATAAGGCCTTGAAATGGTCACTAATATGGAAGAGTACGATCTAAAGAACATGATAGAAAAATGATATCAATCTTAATAAAAAGAAAAATTATAATCCTAGTTTTAATGGTGTTTTGTATGCACATGTATTGTCTTTTCAGTAAGGATTTTTTAAGGTTTCATTACTCCATGACCTTGTAAAAGTTATGTTCAGTTTTGAAAATGAGCTTTTACTTTTCAAATTAATATGGAAATGTCCAGAGACCATGCAATATGTGCAACCACCTTATCTATGCAATGCAAGAATTAATTAATTTCTAGACCATGAAAAAAGAAAAAAATTGTTTAGGGCAAGTATTTTAAATCTATATTTATTTTAGTTCTTTATGCTATTTGGAAGAAAGGAATACCATAAATTTTAGATAAGTTATTGGCTCAAAAATTGTACTCTCAAAGCTATTTAAAGGCTTATTTTGAAATAAGTTCTTTGATAAAAAAAAAAATTACTTAAAGCAATTAAAAACTTGTATATTCATCATACTTAGAGTTTAGATTATACCATTTTTTATTTGACTTGATGTTATACATAGTCTTAATATAGAAATATGTCCCTAATCTTATCATGTATATTTATATATTAAATATATAAACCTATTTACTTATAACAAAAAACTTTGTTAAAGGAAAAAAAAAAACCATACAGGCTATGTTTCCCACTTTGGAAGAGGTTTCTTCTTGAAATATTAAGAAAGGATATCGGAGTTTCAACCAAATGGCTGAAGACGTGGGTATAACTGTCTCCAATCTCAAAGACTATAAAACATTTTGGCATCTAATTCATTTCTTTCTCTTGTTGCCTCTTTTCTCGAAAGACCTTCATAATTGGGCCCAAAGTCTTTTGATGACTGTGCATGCCCCAAGTAACAGCTGGAGAGCACCCACATGCAATAATAGACAAATGTTACCGAGTAAGTACAAGATACCAAGCTGTGAATAAAAAGCAAGAAGATTCGTCGTTCCTCTTAGCAAAGGAAAGTACTGGTCTTTGCTTAGTTCACCCCTCTTTGAGATTTGGAGTTACAGAGAGAGATGGATTTATTAAGCTGTATAATTGGAATTTGCCTTTCCTGGATCTTAATC
Source organism: Casuarina cunninghamiana (assembly GCA_028551485.1). Classification (NCBI taxonomy): domain Eukaryota; kingdom Viridiplantae; phylum Streptophyta; class Magnoliopsida; order Fagales; family Casuarinaceae; genus Casuarina; species Casuarina cunninghamiana. The sequence continues at coordinate 6,809,221 of CM052365.1, forward strand.
CAAGCTTTCAAGGGGATCCCAAGAAGCAAAGCAAATCCCAGAAGGCTTCCACCAGGTCCAAAACTGTCATGATCCCACTTTATGAACGAGGGTAGAATCGTAATTGGCTAAGGTAGGGTTGTGAGATAAAAAGAAAATGGTGGGCAGCCGCCGCACTATGCAGAAGATTATTCTCTTTTTACTGTATTAGCCATCCACGGGAGGCTAAGGTGTGGGTTCCGTGAGTAACCCTTGGGTAATTGTATGTTTTTCTTGTTGTAATCGACGCGAGGAAGAGTTTTCCCTCCGTTGAATGACTGGTTTTCCAGAAACTTTCTTAATATTCTCTGTTTTAGAGATCAGTATCGTTACAAGTGGTATCAAAGCACCGATCTGGTGCCTGTGAGTGGAGTAATCACGGTGAAGACAAGATCTAGGGTGATGGCTGACTTGGAAGGTCGGATGATGGTTTTGGAAGAAAAGATGGGAAAAATGGAGAACCAAAGCAGGGACTCTAATTCCCGTTTGGATGCTCTTACGGAAGGTATGACAAAAATCTTGGTTACTTTAGAAGAAATCAAGACTTCTCAGGCTCAACCACTGAAGCAGAGCACTTCAGTTGGAGGGACAATGCTTCTGTCTTTGTCAGATCAGTCCCAAGTGGACCCAGATGCTCCTGTCCTCATGGAGGACCTCACTGCACAAGAAGAACAACAGGGCTCCATGCCCTGTCGACCGCAGGTGAGTGTACGGAAGACTGCAGTTGAAGGCGCAACTACCTCAGATGTAGTCGCCGGTGAAATTCCCCCCCGCCGCACCCCTATTCAGGGCCGTGCCACCGTTACAGGTGTAGCAGATAAAACTAATGAAACCCATTTCGGCTTCTCAGATCTGGCCGGAGACGGATTCTTTACAGCTGATCTAACGGCGGAAGGCGAAGGCAAACGTGATTCTGCGCCTCGTGGCCGTTTCACTGCTGGTCGGGGAGGCCGACCACCACCATTGTCGCGACCACCGCCTGTGCCACCGCGTGCTCCACCTGAAATGAACAATTTCGGGTCCTCTTTCCGTAGGGGACGTTTTGGAGGCCGCCAGAACCGAGACAACTTCCGTGGAGACAACAATGGGGCTTTTGAGGTACTTAATTCACACTCTTGGTTTCCTAAGATGGATTTCCCTAAGTTTAAGGGTGAGGATCCGAGGGAATGGTTAGACAAGTGTGATATTTTTTTTCAATATGAGGATGTGGATGATACTTTTAAAGTTAAGTTTGCATCGATGTATATGAAAGGCAGAGCGGCTAGATGGTATCGTTTTTATTGGAGAGAAAGAGGAAAAATAAGTTGGGAGCAGTTTCAGTTGGATGTTTGTCGGCGCTTTGCCATTAATGAAAGTGAGAATGCAGTTGCTAATTTTTATCAGATGAAGCAAGTGGGCACAGCGATTGAATATATTGAGAAGTTTGAGGAGTTAAAGGCAATTATAAGTTCCCAGAATCCTGGTATAACGGAAAGTTTTTTTGTTGGCTATTATATGCAAGGTCTTAGATCCGAATTACAATCTCAGTTGTTCTTATTACGACCTTTGGATTTAGAGGAGGCTTACCACATGACCTTGTCTCAAGAGCAACAGTTGGAGGCCCAAGCCAATCGCTCGCGTAGTCAACGCCAGCAACATGGTTCCGAGCTAGTGGTACGCTCTAGTGCCACTCGGACTCAGATTACTAAACCATCTGCACCGAATTCCTCCAGGTGGCCTGTCAAGCGAATTACCGATGCACAGATGCAGGAAAGAAAGGACAAGGGCTTGTGTTATTATTGTGATGAGAAATGGGCTATTGGGCATAGGTGTAAGACTAAACAACTGTATTGGGTCGAGGAAGTAGAGGATGAAGAGCTAGTTCCTGAAGAGCATAATGGGCTGGGTGAAATTGCTCAAAAAGAGGAGGAAGAAGGGACTCTTTCTGTTTTTGCCATTTCAGGTGGAGGTTCGACCACCACATTTAGGTTGGAGGCTAATAGTGCAGAGATAGTACTTACAATTTTGTTTGATACTGGCTCCTCCCATAACTTTGTGGACCCCATGGTTGCTAAACAGGTGGGCTGTTTGATTGAGGATGTTACTCCATTTGCTGTTAAGGTAGCTGGGGGATCTAATTTGCGAGGCAATCAGCGTTGTCGCAGTTTTCCTTGGCACATTCAGGGGTATGACTTTAACACAGATGTTCGATTATTAGCATTAGGAGGCTGCGATATGGTCCTGGGCATGCAATGGGTACGTTCCGTTAATCCCATACAACTAGATGTATTGGGCAATGTGTTAACAGTGCAGGTGGGAGGCACGAAAGTGGCTTTACGAGGCTTAGAAAGAATGGATGGATCCTTGTCAATGGTAAATCTTGCCAGTCCGTGTGAATGGGAATCGCCCCATCTCCAGTCTTTTACGATAGAGCAAAAAAAGGTAGTCACTCCACCAATGATAACTCACCTTTTGACAGAATTCAAGGATGTTTTTAACATTCCTACTAAGTTGCCTCCTCAACGGGCTTTTGATCATCACATTCCCTTAAGACCAGGAAGTGAGCCTGTTAACTTACGACCTCATCGTTACCCGTTTGTGCAAAAAAGTGAGATAGAAAGAATGACAGAAGAAATGTTAGAGGCAGGAATCATTCGCACGAGTACTAGTCCTTTTGCTTCTCCAGTGTTGCTGGTTAGGAAACAGGATGGATCATGGCGTTTTTGTGTGGATTATCGGGCTTTGAATGAGCTCACAATTAAGGATAAGTTTCCTATTCCAATTATTGATGAGCTATTGGATGAATTACATGGAGCCGCCTGGTTCTCTAAGTTGGACTTAAGATCGGGCTATCATCAGGTGAGGGTGCATCCAGAAGATATTCACAAGACAACCTTCAGAACTCATCAAGGACATTATGAATTCTTGGTTATGCCTTTTGGGCTGACTAATGCCCCAGCGACTTTTCAGGCCCTAATGAATTCGACATTCCAAAGGTACTTGCGGAAGTTTGTTTTGATTTTCTTTGATGATATATTAGTCTACAGCCCTGATTTGGAAAGTCATTGCAACCATCTTCGTCTAGTATTGTGTCTGTTAAAGGAACATCAGTTGTTCGCTAAGCATAGTAAATGTGTTTTCACCCAGAGACAAGTGGAGTATTTGGGACATATTGTGTCAGTAAGGGGCATAGAAGCAAATCCTCAGAAAGTGGAGAGTATGCTGTCTTGGCCACAACCTACTACAGTTAAAGAATTACGAGGATTTCTTGGGTTGACAGGGTATTATAGGCGGTTTGTTAAACACTATGGACAGATCACTCGGCCCCTAACTCAGTTGTTAAAGAAAGGTGGGTTTCATTGGACCGAGGATGCTCAGAAAGCATTTCATGAGTTGAAGCAAACCCTAAGTTCCACACCAGTATTAGCTCCACCTAACTTTGAGAAATCATTTGTGGTAGAAACAGATGCTTGTTATGGGGGGATAGGAGCAGTTTTAATGCAGGAATGAAGGCCTATTGCTTATTTGAGTAGGGTATTATCACCAAAACATTTGGGGTTGTCTACTTATGAGAAAGAACTCTTGGCCATTGTGTTGGCTGTGCAGAAGTGGAGGCCCTACTTGCTTGGAAATCACTTCATTATAAGGACTGATCACTCAAGCTTGAAATACTTATTGGAACAACGAGTCTCTACACCGGCACAACATAAGTGGTTTACTAAGCTTTTAGGCTTTGATTATGAAATTCAGTATCGGAAAGGAAATGAGAATAGGGCAGCAGATGCTCTCTCCAGACTTCCTCCAGGGGCTGAAAAAGTAGAGCTTCATCAGATTTTTGTATTACAACCTAGTTGGGTTCAAGAGGTGATCCAGAGTTATGAAGAGGATGACCAGTTAAAGCCCATTTTAGAAAGTCTTACTGTGGATCCAAACAGTCAACCAGGGCATACTCTTAGTAATGGGGTATTGAGATACAAAGGCAAAATCGTAGTGGGAAGACAAGGGAATTTAAAGGAGCGAATCATCCAACACTTACATGATTCTGGGATAGGAGGACATTCAGGGATCTTTGGAACGCTTAAGCGCATTCAGCAACAATTTCATTGGCCAGCGATGAGGCAAATGGTGACTACCTGTGTTTCAAAATGTGACATTTGTCAGAGGTATAAATCAGAGAGGGTGCCCTATCCAGGGCTGTTACAGCCATTACTTGTTCCTCAACAAGCATGGCAAGAGATTAGTATGGACTTTATTGAAGGATTACCAAGAAGCGAAGGGAAGGATACCATTCTTGTTGTGGTGGATCGTTTCACCAAATATGCTCATTTCATAGGACTGAGTCATCCCTTTTCTGCTGCTCAAGCGGCTGGAGTTTTCATGGATGGAGTAGGCAAATTACATGGTATTCCTTCGGTAATTGTGAGTGATCGAGATGCCCTATTTATCAGTAAATTCTGGGAGGAACTATTCAAAATCTTGGGGGTTAAACTTCATCGTAGCACAGCTTATCATCCGCAAACGGACGGCCAAACAGAAAGGGTTAATCAGTGTTTAGAACAATATCTGAGGTGTTCTAGTGGAGAGAAGCCGAAACATTGGTATTCTTGGTTAGCATTAGCAGAATGGTGGTATAATACCAATTATCACTCTTCTTTAAGGATGACCCCTTTTGAAGCTTTATATGGATATAAACCAAAACAACCTCCTTATCACAATTTTGGGCATGCTCAGGAAGATTCGGTTAAAGATTTTTTACAGGAACGTGTCCAGAGAATGAAATTGATCCGGTCTCATTTACAGGAAAGTCAAATTCGAATGGAGCAATATGCCAACAAGAACAGAACAGAAAGGGAGTTTGCTGTTGGTGATTCTGTATATCTGAAGATTCGACCTTATCGCCAGTACTCTTTGTCCCAAAGAAAGGATTATAAGTTATCCCCTCGCTATTATGGTCCTTTTATGATTGTCCAGCGAATGGGAAAGGTAGCATATAAGCTAGCCTTGCCTCCTGAAGCTACTATTCACCCTGTCTTCCATGTATCACAGTTGAAGAAGGCTATTGGCCGAAAATGTAGAATGTATCCAGGAGTTCCACTGCTGGATGGGGAAGGCAGATTATTGGTGGAGCCAATAAAGGTGTTAGGCCGTCGTATTGTGAGAAGAGGAAATGAGCCCGGTGTAGATCTCTTAATTCAATGGTCAGAACATCCAGAGTGTGGTCCTACTTGGGAAGATGTGGAATACATTAGGAAACAGTTCCCAACATTTATTATCAATCCTTGAGGACAAGGATTCTTTGAAGGGGAAGGGTTTGTCATGATCCCACTTTATGAACGAGGGTAGAATCGTAATTGGCTAAGGTAGGGTTGTGAGATAAAAAGAAAATGGTGGGCAGCCGCCGCACTATGCAGAAGATTATTCTCTTTTTACTGTATTAGCCATCCACGGGAGGCTAAGGTGTGGGTTCCGTGAGTAACCCTTGGGTAATTGTATGTTTTTCTTGTTGTAATCGACGCGAGGAAGAGTTTTCCCTCCGTTGAATGACTGGTTTTCCAGAAACTTTCTTAATATTCTCTGTTTTAGAGATCAGTATCGTTACAAAAACCTTTGCCAGTCATCGGAAACCTTTTAGACCTCGGTGATAAACCGCACAAGTCCTTGGCCAACCTTGCTCTGGCTTATGGCCCTGTAATGAGCCTAAAGCTTGGCCAAGTAACCACAATAGTCATTTCTTCAGCAAACGCGGCCAAGGAAGTCCTCCAAACACACGACCAACTCTTGTCCAACCGACCCATCCCGGACGCCTTGCGAGCCCTCCGGCACGACGAGTTCAGCCTGGCTTGGAGACCTGTTTCAAGCCCATGGAAAAACCTTCGCAAACTGTGCAATATCCAGCTATTTTCCAACAAATTACTCGATGCCAACCAAGATATCCGGCGCAAGAAAGTACAAGATCTCCTTGCCGAAACTCATCAGAGCAGCCTAATCGGTGAGGCAGTAGATATTGGCCAAGCGGCCTTCAAGACTACACTGAATCAGCTGTCAAACACCATTTTTTCAGTGGATTTGGCGGACCCGGATTCTGATGCGGCTAAAAATTTCAAGGAGATCATTTGGAATTCGATGAAAGAGGGAGGTAAACCCAACTGGGCAGATTTTTTTCCCGTGCTTAGGAAGATCGACCCCCAAGGCATAAGGCGACGGATGGAAATTCACTTCAGGAAGATGATAGACCTCTTTGACCACGTGATCAATGAACGATTGAAGTTGAGAGAACAGTCCGGCTCTATCAGGAAGAGTGATATTTTAGACACGCTTCTCAACATCTGTGAAGAAAACACTGGGGACATGGACAAGACCACGATGGAGCACTTCTTATTGGTCAGTATTATTTAATCCATGTTCTTATCTTTTAAAAAATAGCGATTTGAATGCATTGCCCATAAAAAACACAGTGCTTACCCTCTTTATTACTTGATTAAACATTTAGTCTTTTTAACATTCAGAGTGTAAATAAATAGTTTTTACTGGAATTTAATTTATTATTATTATCATTAATTATTATTATACTATATTATTTGTCTTTCGTCATCCATTTAATTTGATTTTGTGCTAATGGTAGATCTATTATCAGTTTATTCATCAAAATTAACTAAAATCCTTTTAGATAGAAATGGGTTGATGATACTTCCCTGGTTAGGCATGAACATCCATCTTAACTAGAAAAGATGACGAAGAAAAGGTTCAGAGATCAACGACAAATTTGACTTAGAAATGATGAATGTAAAGTGATGGTAAGAAACGGTAAACTCCAATGTTCTGATACATCCAAATTCTCATAGTCTCCGTTGGGGCAATGCACATTGCTGCCTCGCCCAAAGCCCTACCTGATTCTGGATTGAAGCTACCGAACATTTAGAAACATTGCTCATGTACAAGGCTTCGACTATAATTCATGAACGTCTTAGCTCCTCTACTTTGTAAATTGCAATTTACTGGAATTTAAGGTTTTTGATGGTATATTTTAAATTATTAATTAAAGTTCTAAGAAGTTCTCAATGTTTGTCATCGTAGCTCTGTCCTTAACCCAACTTCATCAAATCTGAAAATAAAAAATCTCAAGATATCCCCTTCAAGAAAGACCTCAAAAGACTATTCCAAAAGGAATAGTTGAGAACAAAAATTGACATTGGCCATATGAATAGACTTGGTCAGCAAAATAATCTATGCTCTGTTGTTGTCATCTAGGATCTATTTTCTGCGGGTACTGACACAACTTCATCGACGCTGGAGTGGGCAATGGCGGAGCTCCTCCACAACCCAGAGGCAATGTCAAAAGCCAAACTGGAGTTGGAGCAAGTACTCGGCAAAGGTCATCCGGTTGAGGAATCGGATATTGCTCATTTACCTTACTTACAAGCAACAGTGAAAGAAACATTTCGGTTGCATCCACCAACTCCTTTGTTACTCCCTAGGAAAGCCGAAGCAGATGTAGAAATCAATGGCTACATTATACCGAAGGGTGCACAGGTGCTGGTGAATGCGTGGGCTATAGGGCGAGAACCGAGTTCCTGGGAGAATGCTAGTTCCTTCATGCCAGAAAGGTTTTTGGGGTCGGAAATTGATGTTAAAGGCCGAAACTTCGAGCTTATACCGTTTGGTGGCGGAAGGAGAATATGTCCTGCTTTGCTACTGGCCTTGCGGATGCTGCACTTGATGTTGGGCTCTCTTGTCAACACCTTTGATTGGAAGCTTGAAGATGGGGTCAGACGTGAAGATATGAAGATGGAAGAAAAGTTTGGCATAACTCTACAGATGGCTCACCCTCTAAAAGCTGTTCCCATTCGCATCTAGTTATTTTGTACGAGTAGTCTTTGCTTGTAATTGTGGTCAAAATTGGTTATTTCTCCTTTTTTATAAGTAATATATATGGTTAGGTGTTAGAAGACCCAAAAATCCTATTCAAAAGCTAACTCAGGGGTTAGAGGATTTTTTTTAATTTTAATTTTATTTTAGGGATATTATCTTCTTGTGTGAAACTTTCATCTTATACTCATCCTCCTTACACACCAAGTATTATTGGGCTTAAGGTTACATGAGGTGAAGTAGATTCAATTTAAACTTTGGTATTACATTAAAAGTTTGGCATAACTCTACAGATGGCTCACCCTCTAAAAGCTGTTCCCATTCGCATCTAGTTATTTTGTACGAGTAGTCTTTGCTTGTAATTGTGGTCAAAATTGGTTATTTCTTCTTTTTTATAAGTAATATATATGGTTAGGTGTTAGAAGACCCAAAAATCCTATTCAAAAGCTAACTCAGGGATTAGAGGATTTTTTTTAATTTTAATTTTATTTTAGGGATATTATCTTCTTGTGTGAAACTTTCATCTTATACTCATCCTCCTTACACACCAAGTATTATTGGGCTTAAGGTTACATGAGGTGAAGTAGATTCAATTTAAACTTTGGTATTATATTAAAAGGTCTAAAGGTTCAACCCAAAAGCTACCTTAAGGGTTTGAGTTTTTTTTTTTTCGTTATTTAAACTTTACCTTAAAGATTTTATCTTCAAATATGAGATTCTTATCTTCTACACATTATGGATATTTTCTTATAGTGATGCCATAGAGCACCATATCAAGTTTTTAAAAAAATATCTTCAAGTCTCCAAACTTATTGAATATGCATGTTTTTAACACATTTAGTAAAGTCTCCAATTATGCCCAAAATGTAATTAAATATGTATATTTTGAGAAAATGTGGTCTTAGGATTTATTAGTTGCATTACACAAGCAAAAACCTTAATGTTGAGAGACTGCATACTTAGACCAAACTTTTCTATACCAACCAACTCTAAACTCCCAAGGAAAGATAGCTTTCCAAGTTGAATTGATTGAATAACTTTCATATGTAATTGGCTTTGGTATAGAGTTAATATTATCTATAAGCATATACACCATGAACGCCTCTTGTTGGTAGGCAAGTTCCATTCTTGATTGCTTACTACTATAGAAACCTTAACATATCTTAGAATTTCTTAAGCAAAAATGGTTTGTTTTGCAAAGCTAGTTATTTCATATGGGTTATCTTTTAAAAATGAAAACAAAAACTAAGTCATTAACCTTCCAATATATTTAAGCATTTTATCAAGCTTTCATGACAAATCCTAACAACCATAACACATCAAAGTACCACCATATAGAATGAAGTCGTTCCAATTTTCTTTTCGTTCTTTTCATACCCTTATGACCTATTGCTAGCTAAGCTTATTGTCAATATACATCTATATCGATCAATTTTTTTTTTCTTTTATGTTTATCTTCGTGATCAAGTTTATAACTAAGATATGATGTAACTATTATTTTAACTATTTTGCTTTTTGTCTATTCTAGCATTGAGATGGTGCCACTCATTCTGAGCCTCTCATCCCAAAAATTACAAAATGGCTTAGTCTAATTTACAGTGGTGATTAAAAATTGCAAAAACATGAGCAAGAATCATAGCTTTTCCCTTCTTTTGTTTGTAAAATTATCAACATGAAGGGTTATTGATGATAATATAATGTCACTAGAATATGCAGAATCTAGAAGGTCAATTTTTTCTTTTGTTTAGTTGTCCTAGAATTAAACCACCTACCATATTTATGATATAAATAACTTTAATTGTGTTGGATATGATCCAAACAACACATTGTAATGTAACTCAAAAGACTAAAAACAAGATGATTAGCACAGTAACTATTGAAATAATAACGCGCACATCTTCATATGCATAGGTTTTACATTCTTTCAAAAAAATTTCAAACACCACAATGATTGGTTAACCTACTAAGATCTAAAAATAAATCGCATAGGTAAAAACTAGATCGTCTAAAAACTCAAAAAAAAAAAAAAAAAATTGAATCCCTAAAGTTCGTTAAACTTAAGGTATTAAGGAAGTAGTAGGTTTCTTCCCCTTCAATAATTTGATGGAAAAAAAAATATATATATATATATATATATCTGTCAAGATTCATTCTTGATAATTACAATGTATAGCCGTTACCTACTTGTAGATATCCAAACAATTGGACACAAAAGATTAAAAAAATTAAAAACTTAAAGGTACTGCAACCTTCTTTTTTTTTTTTTTTTTTATCGAAAACGTAATCATCCTTTTAGATTATGTTTGGACTGATCACATATCTTACTCTGCTGGAATGATTATGCAATTCTTTTTTTGAATTGTAAAAGTCAACGATGTGATATCTCCCCACACACAGTGTCAATCTATGATCCCACAGCTGGAGATTGAATTATTGAAATGGTTGAAAGGTCTCTTTATCGGCATAAGAGAAGAAAACTGCAATAAAATGGACAGGACCACTATGGAACATTTCTTCTCGATCACTTTTCCGTCAAGTCAAAGACTCCACTGGACCTAAATTCTTGGTTGAATTCAAGACCAAAATAGATTTAACATCCTATTACTCAAACAACTTCAATCGAAATAAAACTAAGTTATATCAATTAGAACTTATTTGCTTTGGGTACTAGAACAATTTCCTCAACTTTGGAATGGACAGTGGCAAAGCTCCTCCACAACTCAAAGGCAATTGTCGAAAGCCAAATTAGAGCTGGAGCAAGTAATCGGTCAAAGTCATGCGGTTAAGGAATCGAACATTCCATGTTTACCCTACTTACAAGCAACAATGAAAGAAACATTGGTTGTACCCTCCGAGTCCTTTAATACTTACTAAGAAAGCCAAAGTAAATGTGTGAGATAAATGGTGTGTGTAAGATGAAAGTCTCACACCAAAAATATAATCCCTTGTTGTTAAGAAATAGATAGAGCAAAAATGATGAAACTACTTTATAGATTTGTGAAGAAATATGCTTGGAGTCTTAAAAATGTTATAGCCAAAATGAAGCTCTTAAAGAATCAAGGAGAAAGCTATAAGATATCTGCACAATAATAGGCTCTCTATAAGACATTGGGCCTAGCTAAAATATATCATAAGCTTAATAAAACAACATATATTTCAACATCCTCCCTCAAGCTCGTGGTCAGAATAAATCATAAGCATCTAGCTTACCTATAAGGAAATGATGTTGTCATGTCCCCAACACTTTTGTCAACAAATCAACATGTTAGTCTCGTGTAAAAATGTGAGCAGTTTGAATGACTCATAATGCTATTTTTTTCCTTATGAAATAATGATCAATTTCAATGTTTTTAGTCTTTTCATGGAGCATAAGATTGCCAGTTATTTTCATGGCAACTTCATTGTTACAATAAAGAAATACAGATCTAATTAGTGATACCTTCCTCTAAAGAGCCTAACAAGCCACATAATTTGCAAGTTGTGGATGTCATAGCTTGGTATTATGACTTAGTGGAGGAACAAGAAATAGTAAATTGTTTTTTACTTGTCTAAGAAATGAAAGAGTCTTGAAACATAATACAAAAGCTGGTTGTAAAACACCACCCCATAGGACAAGACCTATAAGTGGCACTACAAAAAGCATGTAACTCAAGGCTACTCCTAGATTTCATAAGGATTCCTTGGCCAAGTCATCTTTTGATGTATTGGATGACTCAGAGAGTTGCCTTTAGATGGGATTCATTGGATGCTTGCATAAATTGCCTTAATAATTGCATAGCAAAGCAGATATTTAGTCTAATGGCAATGAAACAGATTAGTCTCCATACTAAGTATTGATAGCATGTAATATCCTTTAAAGGTGTATCTTCTTCCTTGTTAAGGAATTCAATATAATCAACACTTGTGAACTTGACATTTTGTTCCATGGGGGTGTCTACCAGTTTATGTCTAGAAAGTCCATACTTAAAGATTAATTTGATACAATATTTGTGTTGATTCATCACAATCCTAGCAAGGGAATGGGCTATCTCAAAAGCCAAAAAATACTTGACCAATCCAAGGTCCTAAATACCAAAAATTGAACAAAGATATTCCTTTAATTTTGTGATCCCCTCCTCATTGCCTCCTATCACGACCATATCATTAACATAAATAAAAACTATGAAGATGCCTTACTTGTTTGTTTAAGGAAAAACAAATAATCATGTTGAGAATAATGAATCTAGCTCAAAGAAAAGTGTCTATAAACCTTTTGTACTGTTGTTTATAGGCTTATTTAAGACCATAAAGGGATTTTGTTAACTTGCACACTTTAGATCACCCATTAACCAGAAGATCCTTTAAGAGCTACATGTAGATCTATATGTCTAGATCACCTTATAAGAATATTTGTGGATGTCCATCTAGTGCAAATCCCAATGATGAATGGCAGCTAAAGAAGTAAAAATGTGCATAGTCACAAGCTTCCCAATGGGAGCAAAGGTATTCTTATAATCAACTTCTGCTTAGTCATTGTATCCTTTAGCTGCAAGTTATGTCTTATAACAACCAATGCTTCCATTAACGTTGTACTTAATTTGTATACCTACTTGTTCCTAGTCACACAACCAAGTGCAAGCAAAGAAACTAATTCTCATGTATTGTTTAATTCTATTATCCTCATCTTCTTAGTCATGGAATCATGTCATTATAAGATTGCCTCATTATAAAAAGGCTTTATAATGGAAGAGATGAAACATACATAATGATTATGCTAGCTAGATAATCTATGATGTGACAAGACATGAGAAATGGGATGTGCAATTGAGGAAGGTATAGAGGTATAGGACAAATTAGCTTAAGAATAAATGTAATCCTACATCTAGGCAAGAGGTTTTAGAATTCTATATGATCAATGTCTACATAAAGAAGGCTATTTCATGATAAGTGGCAAAGGAGCAATAGGAAGTTGCAAAGCCAGACCAATATATGAGAAATAGCAAATGAGTCAGGATTTTGCATTTCAATGTCAGATGATGATTCATGCTAAGGTGAAGAAGATGATAAAGAATGCTCAATAGAAAGGGATGAGCAATCAAAAAGGAAAATGTTATCATGAAATATCACATCATGGCTTATAAAGAATTGACCATTATTAAGGGCAAGGAAATGGTAACCCTTTTACATGTATGGGTAACCCATAAATATGGATGGAATAGGACACTAACCAAACTTGTCCTTTTAGGTTAAATTGGCCACATAATAAAAGTATCCAAAAACATGAAGGTGGTCTAATAAGGGTGACTTGTCACTCATAAGGTTTTAAACCTTCTGGTAGTGGACTAGGTGTGCGATTGATTAAAATAGGTGATTGTAGAAAGATATTCATTCCAAAAACAAGTAGGACAAAAGGATTGAAAATGCAATGCCTTAGCGATATTAAATAAATGCTAATATTTTCTTTCAACTACCCCATTCTAGTGAGAAGTATAAGAATAAAACTTTTCATGAATGATTTCTTGAGACTTTAAAAACAAGATAAATAATGAATTAAAAAAATCTTACACATTGACGAATATGCTTAATATAGACTCTAAATTGAGTCATCACCACAGCAAAGAAAGACTTAAGGTGATCAAGCATTTTGGTTTTATGCGTCATTAGGAAGGTCTAAGTGGCATTAGTGTAATCATCAACTATTGTGAGATAGTATCTAGCATCTAAATGTAAGGATGCCTTCTAAAGACCTTTAATATCAACATGTATCAATTCAAGGGAATTGTGAATGATAGAAATGCAAGCAAAAAATAAAGAACACACATGTTTAGCAAGAGTAAAAATTAGGCATACTTTAATCTCAAATAAATAAGATGGTGATATATCAAAAACATCTCTCATAGCATTAAATGAAAGATGTCCCAATTATTGATGCGGAATATTACATGTAGTATAAATGGAAAAAGATTGACTAATAATGGTTAATAATGGTTAATTTCTAAGAGTAAAACGATATACTATATAGATATTTAATGTTGAATTACATACATCATTAAAAATATTCATAAGATAATAGAGGTCAAGCTTCACTCTACCAGGAGCCTCGTCACTATCCCAATATATGAGTCCTAAAAGAAGCAAAAATGGGATAACAATGTAATGGTATAATGGTTATCTCCAGTGTATTTTATAGTTATATAGGATATTATAAAGGTAACATTTATTCTATATAATTATAGAACCTATAAGAATAATGGGAATCTTTTTGCCATTTGACAACCTAATAGTTCTAAATTCATGAATACATGACCGAGGGATATTAAACTTTAAAATCACTTATGATATATTCATTAGTGCTTAAGTTCACAAGCTAACGCAAATAATTGCAACAACTAGGAAAAATACCTATTATGTAAGCAGTGCTACTCATTGCACCATGGGGTAGGCTACCAATGGGTTGCCTTTTCTTGTGAAGGATGGGCATTATTAGCTCTCAATCCTCCTTGTAGATGGCAAACTCATCATTGGAGATCCTTTTTGTACTAGAATGGTTCATTGGCCAATATTGTGCCTTCTTTTCTTTTTCCTTTGTTTTAAATTTTCCATGCAACCTATAACACTTGGCCTTATAGTAACCCAAAATCTCAAAATGCCCACACTTGGTGAACATGAGGCAATCATCATATATTTATGCCTTCTGTTTTACAATGAAAGCATGTACCAAGGTGGGCCTCCATATTAGCTAACCTCATGGAGGCTTTAAAGGCATAGAAGGGTTATTCTACATGGTGGGCCAATCCAAAATGTGTGTTTGCCATAAGGAAAGCCTACCAAACACTAGAATCATTTCTTTCGTGACTCATAAGGCTTAATCCAATCAAAGTGTGTGCAACTTGCTTATTACCTAAAATAGAGCCCAAATCAAGATAAAGCCATGACTCCAATGTGAAATGCCAGAGAGTTCAATAAATGGGTTCTAGCTAGGACGAGACTCACATCTTTGTCCTGAATCATACCAATAATGTCGGATAGGGAGAATGAAGGCTAGGTGCTTTGGACTTAAAATTGAGCAGTTGTTAAGAAACTTGATTAGCTTGTTAGATTCTTGAAAAAAGGAAAAAATCTAGATCTTTGATATGCTATAGGTAACAAATGGCAATATAAGAATCAAATTTGTTCTATAAACTCCTAAGTCAATACATGTAGTGATCAACAAATTCATTGTGTTAAGAAGCTTTAACCAAATCTCATTTTAAAGCATAGATCTTTTTCATGCTAACCTGCTAGAATTTCTTTTTAAGATAAGTCCAAACATGTCTTACATCCACCAAATAGATAGAAGTTTTATAGACCTCTAGTACAAGAGAAGAGAGAATCCAAGATAATATAACCTCATTGTAACATTACCAGAATGGGAACAAAGGTGAGTCAGAAGTACACTACTTCATGGTCTAGTCAACAACCCTAAACTTGTTCTTTCCAAATAGTTTGTGCTTCATGTTATGACTTTAAGATGCGAAATTCTCCACACCCAACAATTTTTTGGAGATTATCATGACTTCAATTTATTCATTAGGCTAAAGGTAGGAAGGTGATGGGCAAGACCAAAGGAGCTTCAACATGCTAGCCCAAATGCCCACAAGAGTGGTGACAATGTAGGAGCAATGCATAGTGTAGTGGTGGCCAAGTTTGCAAAGATTATGGTTGGGGTTGGCATCCATGGCAACTAGTTGACCAATGCACAACACTTGTTCAATGAAAAATGACAAACTGAAGTGTGGGGAAAAAAATATTTGAAGAAACATGGAGAAAAAAGAAGGAAAAACGGGATTATAGGGAATGTTTGCTCCATGACACCATGTTAAGAAACCAAAATTCCAAAAATGAGGAAATTGCTTTATAAATTTGTGAAGAAATATACATGGGGTCTTAAGATTGTTAGAACCAAAATAAAGTTTTTAAAAACTTAGGGAGAAAGCTATAGGACGTCTACACAATAGCAACCTCTATTTAAGACATTGGGCGGAGCTAAAATATATAGTAAGCCCAATAAAAGAACATATATTTCAAAAATTATGGTGAAACTTAAATGAAAGAAATTTCCCTTTAACCATTGAGCTATGTTTTGGGTTTAGCCTTTTAAGTCTTTTAACTTGGTATTAGAGCCTAAGTTGAATCTACTCCACCTCATGCGACCTTAAGCCCAATGTTGCTTAGCATGTGAAAACATGTGTGTATGATGAAAGTCTCACACAAAAAGTATGATCTCTTATGGTAAAACTTAAATAAAGAAAGTATCCCTTCAACTCTTATCTAACTTTGGGTTAAGCCTTTGGACCTTTTAACAAATGGCTACATTATATCAAGGGTGCATAAGTGCTAGTGAATGCATAAGTGATAAGCTAAGACCCAAGCACATGGGAGAATGCAAATTCATTCATGCTAGAGAGGTTTTTAGGGCTTTTTAGTGTTGTTATAAGTAAATGAGGAAGTGAAACTAACAACACAAACAAGAATGAAACATGATAACTCTATTTTGTAAAAGGTTATTTTGATTACTTTAGGAGTCATATACTATAATGTTTGTTAAATATACTTGTTTATGTTTATGTATATTTTGTTTGTTTATGCAGCAAACTCCAAAAGGAAAAAAATTAAGTAAAATAGAAAGAAAAAGTAGAAGGAAAAGAGAAAAAAATAGAGAAAGTAAAAAGTAAAAGGAGGAGAATTGTCGAGGAGTGCGTAATCGTGTGGGCAAGTGTGAGAAACTATAGAGGTGAGAGAGAAGAGGGAAAAGCTTTTGCATGACACAGAGGAGAGGCCGGAGCATAGGCGGTAGCGGATCTTGTCAAAGCTTAAAGGCGATGTGTGACAGCATGCGTCTCAAGTAGAGAATGTGGCGGTTCGTGTGACAGTAGACCACTAGCATCCTTTTTGGGCAAGAAACCCAAAACCATTTGTGTTTCCAGCCAGATTTAAGCGGTTTTCAACCATATCTAAGCATTTCTGGCCATCTAAGGGAGTTTGTAGTCTATTATGTGTAGCTTCTGATGATGAAAGAGCAATATCCAATGAAGAATGGCGGCCACCTTTTGGATGCAATTTTTCTGTAGATCTGCATGCTTTCTAGTTAGATTAGCACCGTGGGCATCTTCTCCAGCGATTTGCAACTTCTGTGCAAAACGGCAGCCGCGCATGACTATATGTTGTAGCACGTGACGACGATGTGTGGTGGTATGTGTCGCATGCTTTCTCCCCTTCTTTCTAGACGTCCTCTTTTCTTCTCCATGATGTGGAGAGTTGTGCAAAACTTTCTTAAAAGGGAAGACAATTTAGTGACAACTTAGTTGTTTTTCTATTTAAGATGTTTTGTGTAATGTTTCACATTGTTTTTGTTTATACACATTCCATGTTTTAGTTTAGTTTGTTAAAGCTACGATGTAACTTGATTATAATGGTATGAATGTTATGATTATTATGTCTTGTGAGATATTTTGTTTATGTAAAGTTGCATATTATTGTGTTTAATGCTTTTAAGTGATTAACTACCACTTAAATGATTTGATTTACATGTTAGAGATTGGCAGGAGATAACATATAGTTACTTCTTGTAATGTGCAACCATAGATTAATATGGATAGATATCTACCATATGATTTGTGTGACTTTAGGTGTAAACTGGAATGTTCATAAATCTTAATGTATTTATTTCATTTCAAAAAGATATAATGAGTTAATGAGTTAAATATGTTTACTATACCTAAACATAGGATAGTGAATAAGTTAAGAAATTCTACTATCACATAAATAGAATTAATCTCGCAAGCATAAATGATCAACACTTGTACCTAGTAGTTAGGTGAAATCAAATGCTATAACATGTTTTCTTTATCAAGTTTGTTTTAAATTCAATTGTTTAGTTTATCTTCCATCAATTTGGTTTGCTAGATAAATTTTAGGAGATGTTCACCTTTAGTAATTAGTTAGTTTAGTAATCACCAGTTTCTGTGGGATGATATCTTATCATTATATTATTTGCTTGACATGCATACTTGCATGTAGGATTTCACTGAACAAAACACATTCAAACAAATCTAAGTAATGTGTTCTTCCTTACATATCATTGAGACACTTTATCAAACCCCTTAGAATTTCTCCAATTTTGAAAGGAAATTTTACTTAATATTGTCAAGGTTTCTTATACTTCCATATCTTGATCTTTCTTTTATAACTAGAAACCAAAATTATTTCCTAACATTAATCCATCAAACGTAACTCTAACATGATCATATGCTAGTTGTTATAAGTTTAGAAATGTGATCCTATTAATACTTATGTAAATTTTAAAGTTTTCATGATAACAACTGGTAGTAATAAAATGTTAAAGGATCTTAGGTATGTACCTAACTCTAATATAAGTGGTTTGGTGGCTTCATTGTTAAGTGGTGCTCGAACCAAGTCTTGGTATGAATTGGTACACTCCAAACTCGGCATTTTCTATATAAAACTTAGGGGTTCCGTCCCTTTTCACTTCAAAAAAAAAAAAAAAAAGATGTTGAAGGATCACCTAATTGAAGAAAGCCATTCAATTTAGTGTTGCTAGTCAAACTCTTTACTAATCTCTTTTTTATTTTATTTTATTTTATTTTAAATGATCAATCTTCTCCTTTATTTTTATTTTTTATTTTTCATGTTTAACTCAATTTGCAGGTCTCATTCTCTGGTTACCATATAATCTAATTACCCATTGAAACTTTTTTATGTATTAAAATAATATGACTTGTTCTAAATCATTTATCCATAAATTTGTAAGATTTGAATCTAATTCATTATAGATGCAAGAGCATGAAAAAAAGTCCTAAAATTTTTTTTGGGATAAATGTAAAGAAAATAAAGGAATAAAGTATTACTTATAATGTCATCAAACTATGAAAAATTTTATAAGTTCACTTCTCTCTCTTGGTAGGTACGATAGTAAAGCATTTGCAACATCTTTAACTTTTTTATTTGGATTATGTTGGACATCTATCATAGAAAATACTTCTTTCTCCATCAAGAAGAAAAGTGGAAGTTCTTACCATATAAACAAATTTGGCTTCTCCTCCCACTAATTGGCCTTTCAAGGATAGAATTCAAGCACACCATAAGTAGTATCAAAGTCAATCCATAACCCAAGGAGCTTGCGACTTACCATGACTTGTATTTGAATGGCGAAGAAGGAAAGTATTAATTCACTTTTTAGGATGTAACTTAGACCTGCCTTCTGAACACATTTAAGTGTGACCCAAAACACAAAAAGCAGAATCATTACAGCCATAACTATTAAATAATAAGGGATATCTAGCGCATCCAATACTTTAAGATTATCTTTCACAATCTCCACCACAAGAAGTTTGTTAAAGAAGAAACAATTGTACAAACCACAGAGGCTATCCTCCACACTCTTTCGAAAAAGTTCTTTTCTTGAAATATTAAGAAAGGAAATTGGGTCAATCACATGGATGAAGACGGAACAGTCTCCAATCTCAAAGGTTATAAACAACTTCTCAACCATTTCTTTTTTCCTTCTCTAATTATTTATATAGTCAAAGACCTTGAAAATTGGGTCCAAGTCTTTGATTATTGTACATGTCCCAAGAAATAGCTAGAATATAAATGTCACCAAGCAAATACAAACCAGGACGCTAATAATAAAAAACATGAAGATTCGTCGTTTCTGTAAACGAAGGAAAGTACTGGTCTTTGCTTAGTTCTCTCCTCTTTGAGATTTGGGGGTTACACAGAGAGATGGATTTCTTGAGCTGTATAATTGGAATTTGCCTCGCTTGGATATTAATCCAAGCTTTCCAACGGATGCCAAGAAGCAAAGCGAATCCCAGAGGGCTTCCACCAGGTCCAAAACCTTTACCGCTCATTGGAAACCTCTTAGACCTCGGTGATAAACCCCACAGGTCCCTAGCCAACCTTGCCCTAGATCATGGCCCAGTAATGAGCCTAAAGCTTGGCCGAGTAACCACAATAGTCATTTCTTCAGCAAACGCGGCCAAGGAAGTCCTCCAAACACATGACCAACTCTTGTCCAACCGAACCATCCCAGACGCAATCCGAGCCCACAAGCACAGCGAATTCAGCACGGCGTGGTTACCTGTTTCAAGCCTGTGGAAAAACCTTCGCAAAATATGCAATATCCAGCTGTTTTCCAACAAAATACTCGACGCCAACCAAGATATCCGGTGCAAGAAAGTGCAAGAGCTCCTCGAAGAAACTCATCAAAGCAGCCTAGCCGGTGAGGCAGTAGATATTGGCAGGGTGGCTTTCAAGACTACGCTCAATCAGCTGTCAAACACCATTTTTTCAGTGGATTTGGCGGATCCGTATTCTGATGCGGCTACAGAGTTCAAGGAGATCATTTGGAATATCATGAAAGAGATAGGGAAACCCAACTTGGCAGATTATTTTCCCGTGCTCAGGAAGATGGACCCCCAAGGTATAAGGCGACGGACGGAAATTCACTGCAGGAAGATGATAGACCTCTTTGACCACATGATCAATGAACGATTGAAGTTGAGAAAAGAATCCGGCTCTTTCAGGAAGGATATGTTAGATACCCTTCTCAACATCTATGAAGAAAACACTGGAGACATGGACATGCCCACGATGGAGCATTTCTTCTTGGTCAGTATTATTAATGCCAGTTCTTGTCTTTCTAAAAAAAAATTGTGAATTGAATGTATTGCCAAAAAGACCACAATGCTTACCCTTTAATTATTTAATCGAATATTTAGTGTTTTTTAAACATTAAGAGTATTTACTTTATTTAGATTAATATTAATAATGGATTTCTTCTAGTTTATGCTCTCCTCAAATAAAACGGAACTCTTGTAAATTAATGGTTTTTACTGGAATTTAATGGTTTTTTAATTTATTATTACCATTAATTATTCTTATATTATTCTTCTTTCGTCATCTATTGAATTTGATTTTTGTGCTCACGGTAGATCTAATATATGTTTATTCGTCACAATAAACTAAAGCCTTTTAGTTAAAAATGGGTCGATGATACTTCCCTAGTTTGGCATGAACAACTATCTTAACGAGAAGAGATGACAAAGAAAAGGTGTATATTCTGAGGTCCAGAGATTAAAGACAAATTTGACTTACAATAGGAATAGTCGAGAGAAAATTGAGTTGGCCATATGAATAGACTTGGTCAGCAAAATAATCTATTTTCTGGTTGTTGGCATCTAGGATCTATTTTCTGCGGGTAGTGACACAACTTCATCGACGCTGGAGTGGGCAATGGCGGAGCTCCTTCACAACCCAGAGGCAATGTCAAAAGCCAAACTGGAGTTGGAAAAAGTGATCGGCAAAGGTCATCCCGTTGAGGAATCAGATTTTGCTCGTTTACCTTACTTACAAGCAACAGTGAAAGAAACATTACGGTTGCATCCACCAACTCCTTTGTTACTACCTAGGAAAGCCGAAGCAGATGTAGAAATCAATGGCTTCATTATACCGAAGGGTGCACAGGTGCTGGTGAATGCGTGGGCTATAGGGCGGGACCCGAGTTCATGGGAAAATGCAAGTTCATTCATGCCAGAGAGGTTCTTAGGGTCGGAAATTGATGTTAAAGGCCGAAACTTCGAGCTTATACCGTTTGGTGGTGGAAGGAGAATATGTCCTGCTTTGCTACTGGCCATGCGGATGCTGCACTTGATGTTGGGCTCTCTTGTCAACACGTTTGATTGGAAGCTTGAAGATGGGGTTAGATGTGAGGATATGAACATGGAAGAGAAGTTTGGCATAACTTTACAGATGGCTCACCCTTTGAAGGCTGTTCCTATTCGAATCTAGTTATTTGGAACGGCTGTCTTTTGCTTGTAATTTTAGTCAAATCTAGTTATTTCGTATGGGCTGTCTTTTTAAAAATTAAGACAAAAACTGACTTATTAATCTTCTGGTATATTTTCAAATTCAATCTTTTCTTAAATGAATTTTGATGCTAGGATATGTCCCTAAACTTTTATACTCTCTCATCTTTTAATGGATAGGCTCACATATTCATCAAAAAAGCAAAAAAAGCAAAAAAAAAGCAAAAAAAAAACAAAATCTTTCTGAGATATTTAAGCATGTTATCAAGCTTTTGATGATAAATCCTACCAACCATAATATGTCAAAGTATCACTATATTGGATAGAGTCACTCCATTTTTCTTTTTATGTCAAAGTATCACTAGTTTTTATCTATGCAATTTGCTTTTGATGATAAATCCTACCAACCATAATATCTCAATGCATAAAATAGATCAACAAGCAAAAGGAGTAAAAGAGTAGTTAGATAATCATGAGTTATAAAAAGGGATCACTAAGATAAACAGAAAAAAAAAAAAAAAAAGGAAATCAGTCGATACTGAGGAAGATTGACAAAGAGCTTGGCTAGCAATGAGCAGGTTAACCTACAAATATATAAACGCAAATCGCATAGATAAAAACTAGATCGTCTAAAACCTCAAAGAACATGTGAATCCTTAAAGTTCGTTAAACTTAAGGTATCAATAGGTACTAAGTTTCTTTCCCTTCACTAATTTAATGAAGAAAAAAAATATTAATATGCCTGTTCAAGTTCATTTCTTGATAATTGCAGTGTTTAGTCGTTACCTGCTTGGAGATTGAATTATTGAAATGGTTGAAAGATCTACTTATTATGATAATAAAATATCATTTTGTTTAAATAAAGATAATAAAATATCTTTATTTTTTATTATTACCATGTGTTGTGAGGGAGAGATCCGATCTGACCTACGAGACCTAACCAATGCATATTATAAACATATTAATTTTATAATAATCTCATTGCCCCCAACGTCAAAGTCTAACACCCAAGTGGTATCCGATATCATACAAGCCATGGAATTCGTGGAAAGAGACAAAAGGATTCGTCATCAGGCTACTTTTCACTACCGAATTTGGTTGCTTTTCTACAAAGAAAGAAGAGTAGTAGCCACGTACTTTGCCTTTGTAAGGGCAATCCTGCATCACGAAACTGTAGACCCTCAGGAAGCCGCCAGTCAACGTCTTGAAGAAGAAGCCGCTTCCGCTAACAGCAATAATTCAGCCTCCAGAAGACGTTAACGTGGGAAAAGAAGGCCGTCGCAAGAAGCAAAGGATAGGTAGCCAGGAGGGATGAAGGACCGTTTAATGTTCAACCAATGCAGGAAGCCTACATGAGTAGGTTGGGCGGTGGATTCCATTAATCTTATCTCCACCGCCTAACCATCATCTCATTATGATAATAAAATACATGTAGAATAGCCTACAAATAGGAAAGAAGATGATTTAGTTTCGCGTGCCTGGTAGACTAAAGAAACTGAGGTCTCCTCTTGTATACTCACTGCTTTCTAGCTTAGCAGCTCAAATCCCTCATATTCATTCATCTATCAACTTCCTTCACTTTCTTCTGTCTTTGCGTTGATTTTTCTCTTGCGGTTTAGAATCCAGAGAGAGATGGATTTCTTGAGCTGTTTAATTGGTCTTTTCTTCACTTGGATCTTAATCCAAGCTTTCAATATGATTCGGGGAGGCAAATCGAATCACAGAAAGCTTCCACCAGGTCCAAAACCTTTACCGGTGATCGGAAACCTCTTAGAACTCGGTGACAAACCCCACAAGTCTCTGGCCAAGCTTGCTATGGTGCATGGTCCCATAATGGGCCTGAAACTAGGACGAGTAACCACCATAGTCGTTTCTTCAGCAAACGTGGCCAAAGAAGTCCTCCAAACACATGACCTACTCTTGTCCAATCGAACCGTTCCGGACTCACTTCGAGCACACCAACACGACGTGTTCAGCGTGGCATGGATGCCTATTTCAAACCAGTGGAGAAACCTTCGCAAAATATGCAGTGTCGAACTGTTCGCCAACAAGACACTCAACGCCAACCAAGATATGCGCCGGAAGAAAGTGGAGGAGCTCCTCGCCGAAACCTACAAGAGCAGCCTTACCGGTGAGGCAGTAGACATTGGCAGAGCGGCTTTCAAGACGACGCTCAATCTGCTGTCAAACACCATTCTTTCGGTGGATTTGGCAGACACAAACTCTGATGCGACTAAAAACTTCAAGGAGATCGTTTGGAACATCATGAAAGCGGCAGGGAAACCCAACTTGCCAGATTATTTTCCTGTGCTTAGGAAGATTGACCCTCAAGGCATAAGGCAGCTCATGGAAACAAGCTTTGGGAAGATGATAGACCTCTTCGACCACATGATTCGACAACGGCTGCAGTCGAGAAAAGTGCCTGGTTCAATGAAGAACGCCGATATGTTGGATACCCTTGTAAACATCCTTGAAAAAAATAGTGACGAGATGGACAAGACCACGATGGAACATCTCTTCTTGGTTAGTTTACTTATCACTGATTTTCTTCGATCTTCTTGGTTACTGTCATTTCTTATAAGCCGTTTTATTAGACTCTGTTTATATATCAAATTTCATTATAAAATCACACAAGATCTCAATCTTAATTCATTTTCTTCTTTTTTTTTTGGGTAAGAAAAAAATTTATATACAAAATACATCAATACAAGATAGTCTAAACCCTAAACCATAAATACATCAATATAAATATCCCTATGAAGACTTCACATAACATTACATCATATAAAAAATGATCTCTTAAAACCTCCAAGCATGTTAAATAAATAAGTTTTCAATAATTTTAAAAATCTTTGTAACAAAGCAAAATCTATTTTTTACAAGTCTTTCAATATTTATACATTCAAAATTTATATTGTTTCTAAATATTGTATCATTTCTTTCATTCTAAAAAGCATAAACAAAAGATGGAAACACAAATTTAACAAAATATGCTTTAAAATTTTTCCCTTTCGCATGATGAAGGAACCATGTAATCCTTGATTGTCAAGATAGAAATGATGATGTCACATCAAGTATAATTTCCAATTGTGTTCCTCATTACAATTGAGTAGAGACAATTAAAAGATGCATCTTAATTCATCTTTTTATCCTTTCTAAAGTAGGGGAAAGCTTTGTATAAGTTTAATATTACAAGAACCTTATTTTTAAATAATTTTTATGACTAAGAAAAATATCCTACATTTAAGTCTACTTTAGTAAGATTAGACATTCTAACGCTTATTAGCAACCAGGATCTATTTGCTGCGGGTACGGATACAACTTCTGGCACATTGGAATGGGCAATGGCAGAGCTCCTCCACAACCCAGAGGCAATGTCAAAAGCGAAACTAGAGTTGGAACAAGTAATAGGAAAAGGTAACCCAGTAGAGGAATCGGATGTTGCTCGGTTGCCTTTCTTACAAGCAATTGTAAAGGAAACTTTCCGGTTGCACCCAACAATTCCATTATTACTCCCAAGAAAAGCCGAGGCAGATGTGGAAATCAATGGCTACATCATACCAAAGGGTGCACAAGTGATGGGGAATGTGTGGGCTATCGGCCGAGACTCGAGCTTGTGGGAGAATGCAAACTCATTCATGCCGGAGAGGTTCCTTGGGTCGGAAATTGATGTGAAAGGCCGGAACTTTGAGCTCATACCGTTCGGTGGTGGAAGGAGAATATGTCCCGGCATGCCATTGGCGATACGGATGATACACTTGATGTTGAGCTCTCTTATCCACACCTTTGACTGGAAGCTTGCAGATGGAGTTAAACCTGAGGAAATGAACATGGAAGATAAGTTTGGATTGACTTTACAAATGGCTCATCCTCTGAGGGCCGTTCCATCTCGGGTCTGAAGCTGATTGAAGAATCTACTTCGATTATCGCTGCCACTACTGGTCCCTGCATGAACAACCTTTCTATTCTGAGTGCTTTACTCGCACATGCTAGTTTTGTTTGCATCGAATATTAATGATAGTTTGTGATTATGACTACTCGGAGTCAATTATATAAAATCTATAGAGAGTCTCACAAGGAATACAGACCCTGGAGAGATTACAGGATCCTGTAGTTTTCTGTCGCAGTCAGTGCCATCCTTAAGCCTACCCCACGCCATTGATAAATGGAGAAGCAAAGAAGAAGATAAACAAAGAGGAGGAGCGTTAAACAAAGAAAACAAGCAGGAGAGTCAATTGTAGGGACCCTACTGGGAGGAACTTGTCGCTTCTGCATCGGGGGATGAACCTCCAATTCACGGGTGACGGTCGTCTCTGCAACAATTGCGTAAACATCTTTTCATGTCGTTTTAGATAGAGACAAGTACGATAACAAGACAAACAAAGAAGACAAACTGCCAAGGAAACGGTCCAGGGGTAAGAGCCCTTCCTTACAAACCATTTGTTTGAAGTTTCCTGCCAATCTCACGGAACTTGGCCATTATTAAATGGTGTAATCAACAAATTATAACATCAATTCTAAATAGCTCGCTAATTAGCCATTATCACTCTCCGTGAATAATATTAGAAAAGGTTTAACTTCTTTAGTTAAAATTGATTATTATGAGAAAAGAACCTTTGAATATATAAGGAAGATATCAAGTCAAGATATTAATAATGTAGGATAATCAGTGTTTTAACATACTCCCTTGCTTTGACCTTGAGTCAATCCATGAGTGATGAAATAAAGTAATGAAACATAATCAAACAAAGATTATAAGAATTTAAGTTAGGATGAGGTACTTGAATTTAGACTTTAATACTATATTAGAAAGTCAATCACCAACTAACTCAATAATAAACTAACAAGACTTAACGTAACATATTCAAGGTAAATACGTTCAGTCCTTAACTATAAGAGGTTTTAGAGAATGAAGTAAGGAGGGTTTGAGAATAGAGATTATCGGAGAAGGTGAAGAAAGTGTGTACTCGCTTACTAGTCCATTCGTTGGTATTGTTAGTTCAGAACACTAAACCCAGGGACCCTTATGTGAGTTTTAGTACATATGTAAATTATAAATATATGTATATATATATATTAAAAAGATTTAACATTCTTACTTAAACAAGTCATAATTAACAAATCAAGACATTAATAATATAGAATAGCTATTATTTAACAAATCATAACTCTTCTTTTAGCAAATCTATAGGATAATGCTCACTAACAAAAAGAAAAGGATGAAGAAAAACAAAAGACCCTGCTAAATCACAAGCATGAATTGTATTGCCACTAGTGCCACAAAATTTTGCTTAAAATAGAAAGTCAAAAAAAGAAACAAAAGGATACCTAAGGAAATAGTGGTCTTATACAAAGTCTAAAGGAGACATGTGATCGATCCAAATTGGAGAGGCTGGTCTCAAAAGTTAAAGATATATAAAAAAAGAGGGTTCGAAAGCAAAAGGGAATATGAGAAGGACTGTTCTACTGTTCTTTGTTCCTTAAATAAGTTTCCTAACTAACGGTGTCAAACTAAAGAACTTGGTTTTTTAAACAAGGCCACGGTGCAACTCGATTTCTAATGACGATCGTGTCTTAACTTAGTTTAGATCTACTTCCATTCCATATGCAGAAGATAGGTGTTGATGTAAGCTGCATATCAAGCTAGAACGATCACTTTTTTTCTCCAGATACTCTAGTTTCTTGGCGAAAGGTTCATAGTTCTGATTTTTCTACATATTGTCACTTTTCGTCGATTGGAAAACCGCCGTAGGCAGCACAACGTAGAGCATCATCTAGAATTTTGGTTTGTGCAAAATGAACAGAACTACTGTTTGGTGGCTGTTATATGTCAATGCCTTTGTTAAGGGTCCAATTCTTTAATTCTTAGGTTGTTCCACTCAAGTAAATACTACTTTTTTATTTTATTTTATGAACATGTGAGTTTATTCATCGAAGAATAAGGAAATACAGAAGTTTAAGAATATATCCCAACATTACAATTCATTTAGAAAAAATAAAATTTAAAATTCTTCAATTATAATACAATAAAATATTCACTTGAGAAAGTTTAATATTCTTAAATAAAGATACTTTTCCACGAACTACTCTCCTGATTCTAACCAACAAAATTAGTATATCAATAATCTTATTTTGAAAATGTCTACGATTACCACTCAAGTAAATACTACTATGAAGCATTCAATTACCTGATTAAAATCGAATTCTCTTCTGGGTTCCACGAAATTATAAATCTATTCTGAATAGAAACTAATGAACCTAGTATTTGTTCATAGCAGTTATGATCTGCCTACAAAGTTTTACAAACATCCACGTACATATAATAAAGAGACTCAAATCTGTCTACAGGAGAAAATATTGAAATACAGCACATATGAATTGCCGGCTAGGCCTACATATTTCTAGTACTATGCTAAGAATTTCAACCAACAAATCCACCGGATTCACTACCTGGCAATACATGACACACACCAATCCTTACGTATATATCCTGGATTTCACTAAGTAGAACAAGCAACTGAGAAACAAAGAATAGTGGAAGCCATGCTCAAGTAATTGGTCTGAAAAACTTCAGCTGGAGCTGAATTTTCTGCAAACGATTCGCTATTACCAATAGGGTTCCTCCAAATATTGCAAGTACTTTCTCGAGTAACACTGATCTTTCCAGATGTTGTACAACTTAAGCAATCTCCAGAGTTCATACAACCCTGAATGGCATTTCTCAGCAAATGCGTCTGAAAAATATCAAAAGGACTACCATGAGTCCTTTTCCCTGAGGACCCGAGGGTCCCAATTCAAGTTCTGGGAAAAGTTTTGGGACCTCTAGTGAATTGAGTTAGAAATGAACTTCTAACAAATTCAGAAAGTCAAGTGTAGTTCCGCAACACAGCCTTATTTTCTTCACAGGAAGTCATCATCCATTTGAATACTCAGCCTCCATTGATGATTAGTGAGCCAAAACCGCAGAGAACCTTTAACTAATATAAGGCAACTTATTTGAGTATCCAAAGAGTAACAGCTTTATTCAAAAGCACACTTTTTGCTTACATGCTCATTAACTAGCAATGAACAGCAAGGATGCGATTAACATGTGGGAGCCGAGACTTCTGCAGACATTCCACAGTCATCCTGCAAGTTCATTCCTCTTGCTTCAATCCCATGTTCAGATGTCCGATCAAGAAAGCCATGTCGCGTGCAGTCAACATAAGAAAAATGACATCAAGAATGAGGACAATCCAAGACAACCACTGACTGACCTGCACAAAATGACTTCAACTCAAAAAACTCTAGCCATTGGCACTAGTCAACAACTGTAAGGAATAGAGAAGTTTGGGATTTCCTGTGTATTGGATCACAATCCAGATTTGTTTCAGTTACTAGAAGATAAAGTCAGAACAGAGTGAGGATAAAGCCCTGTAAAATTTAAGGACTTATTACGTACAATCTCGTTGATGATTAAGTACTAGAACCACAAAAGATGAACATGCTGCATGGTCCCTTTGTAGATGAAAGCATATGCGACCACAAATGCTGTAATCCAGTGGACAACTAGCAAAGAAAATCATTAGCTTCATTAAGATATGAGAGTTAGCTCTGTTGTAAGGTTGGTGCTTCCAGTAACCACATTCAACTATAAACTTCCAAATTGATTTAATCTATTGAACGCCAATAAGGAGAATCAATGAAACCCTGGTAGGTATTTCAAAACCGATGCTTTCTGATATATTGGTAGTTAACTTGAGTCTTGCAAAATTGCCAGTATAAGGATGAGATCTTATTTTAGACTATGTACTTAGCAACAATTAGTTATTAGAAGTCTAGTAGATAAGAGTGAGACATTAAAAGGATAGAATATTGACCAAACCCTAGCATTGACCATAATTGCATCCTGGTCAAAAAAACTCCAGTACTACTGTGATGCTTCAATAAAGAAGTGCCCAAAAGCAACACGTATTTATATGACTTGATTCCCCTGTAACTTCAACTTAATGTATACAGTGGACAAACAATGTGTATTCGGCACCTAAATCTGCATGACTACATGGGAAGCCAAAGGCAGCCGTTACCTCAGGTGATCATGAAATACCTCCAAGAGATGAAAATGCAAACCCCAAGTGAAGGTGAATTTAGTTCTAACATCTGTAAATCATATATGATGACAGAACCACACAGCTTGACAACTGACCCTTTACCAAGCACAGTTTTCAGGCAACAGCATTGGCCGCTTTTACAACATGAATATGGTGAACAAAAGGCACATTTGAAAGCACAAAAGTAAATATACCAGCCATATCTTTTTAAAGGCCATTCTATAATATGCAGAAGTTCATTTGCAATAACTATATTGTTTGCAAATCCATAATGATTAAACTCAAGTTAATGGACAAACCTAGATGCAACAAGGACTAATCTGCATCAACAGTAGCAGCCTTCAACATGATTAAAACCATCAAAATAAATCAAAAGCTTCCTATGCGAATCCAGAAACTTAGAGATCACAAGTGAAGCTTCCCGAGAAACTAATTTAACAGGGGACCAACATCCCCCAGAAAACCTGACACCAAAATTTACAGTTGAAGCAGTGAGTCCACAATAGTCTAATTGATCAATATCCTCGAAACTCAACTTCTTGAGGTTGCCACATGGAATTCAAGTATTTCTTTCCAGCAAGAAAGATGAAAACAGAAAGAAAAGCCAGGGGATAAGAAAATTTTCTTTTAACTTGTTGAAGTTAATGTGGAATTATGGAATGTATGGAAACTGCAAATCATTTATGTATTTGCTGCATTATCAAGTTGATAACTAAGATAGTAGAGTTCATTAAAAAGAAGAGGAAGTTTATCTACACCTCCATGTGTCAGAGTCGTCCATATAGCCTATTCAGGCTTAATGAGCCCATCCTCTTTGCAGAAGTCGCAGTTACTTCTTTTGCCACCCCTTTGGAGCTAGCACTTTGACTTGTAGCTTGATCACAAAGGAAAGACAGTGACTGCAGCCATGAAACTAAAGTAGGTTTCCGTGTAACATCATCAGACTCTGCAACCTGTGTATATAAATCATTAAGAACCATATTCTTGCCATCCTCAGGTAACTGGATGATCAGTTGTGACAACTTCTTCATCAAGGTTGGTAGTACCTGTTCAAGAATAAGCAATGCTTGTATTAAAATAGATTTAACAATCACAGTGAACAGACAATCTTTGTCATATAGCTTAAGTCAATGGCAAATATCTTCCACTGATCACAACAGTTTTTTATATTGTAGACTATAAACAAACTAGAGTTGAACTACTTTTGACATGTAAATAGAAGAAAGGAGGGGGTCAGCAAAAGAACAATACGGGAAAAGGCATCAGTTAAATTGGGGAAAAAGAACAGAATCAAACGACCTGAATATCAACGAGGGAAATAAGCCGCAGAAGCAATTCTAGAATTTTCTTGCAAGCCTCTGACTCTCCATGCCTATTCTTCCGCATATCAGCCTCCTCTGTGCAGATGTCACTACAGAGTTCATTGCCTTTTTCCACGAGGGCGTGGATGCAATAAAATATGGCAGGACTTCCAGCAGGAAGATTCCAAACTAATGCTGCTACCCCAGAAGCCATACCCTCAAAAGGAGTGATGCCAGGATATCCCTACATTAAATTGAAGTTAGTTCCCAACCTTTGAAAATCAAGCTCATGATATGGTTTTCAATAGCTTTTGATACCGATAGAGATCTCTGCATGTAATAGAAAACAAGCCGCTCCTTTAATGATACTCTTTCATCTTGGTCAGAATCCTTCCCTGAAGACATGAGTGCTGAAAACATGGAATGTGATGTCCGAGCTACTTTTCCATTTGGATGTCCCATATATCTAATTGCATTTTAATAAGGAAGCATAGTGTTCACCACAATTCATTAAAGAAAATTTTCTTTTAAAAATTCATTGTTTAGTTTAAGGATACAAGAACATAGTTGGAGCAACGACCTTTCTGAGAACAAAGCAGGGCACTCGTTCAATGCAGGTTCGAATGAGACGCAGGTAAAACAACATGCGAGCAGTTTGAACATTATCCTTGTACCATAGATATTCCATTTTCTGAGATATGGAAAAGTCTACAAGGCAAGAATTCAAATCTTAGCAAGGACAAAAATATATACACATGAAAAGCTGCAAGTAGGAGGAGACTCGTCAGAGACCTCAAAATGAGAGAAAAACTTAATCATGAAGCTACAGTTAGAATGGCCAGTAACCAATACCTGGTCCATTTGTCAAGTCTGCATAAGAAGGCATGGATTCCACAAAAGGCACGCAGGCAGACTCATTCTCCTGAACACTTACAACAACCCCTCGAATTGTATCCATATACTCTGGCAACTGAATGCGCCGGAAATACTCCAAACAAGAAAATGAAACTAGTATGCGTATGGATGTGTCCCTTTGTGTGTCCCGGGTGAACTTTGAACTCAACTTGTGTTTTGTGACAGCCAGAGCAAAAAGTACAACCATAAGGAAGGCAGATTCAGCAATTTTCTCCACATCTGCAAGTAATTCATCTTCTTTACCTCTAAGCAACAGAGCAGCCCGCCGATGCCCCAGGTAGATATCTTCACAATAGTCCCATATAAGATTCTCGATCACATCTTTAGTCTTTTCTTCTACTGAAACATACTGGTTGCAGAAAACACCCGTTATGACCCCTGCTTCCTTGAAAAGAACACTGTCCAAATGTTTTTTGACCCCACCATGCCCTAGTCCAGACAAATTGCTATTTGGAAAGTCTAGAACATTTTCATATAAATGTCGTAAGGGAAAGATTTCAGCCAACAACGCAGAAGCAAGGCATATAACCAGAGGCGCACGGGAAGACACCAAGCCACTTCTAGCCACAGATAAAGAAACACATTGCCGTAAAAGAGAATCTGTGAGATCATTATCTGTATTAGTAACACCTGCTCTAGAGATAAGATATTGTGCCACAGATTCAATTCGATCCTCTGCAGAAATCCTTAGTCTTGAAACAGTCTCTTGTCCCAGACCACTCACTGTGGACCTATTGAGAACCCTCAGCACGCCTGCTGCAGCCATAACAATCACAAATGGAACATACTCTGCCTTTGAAGTCTCTAAAGCCTTGTGGGACAAAACATGAATTTTCTCAAAAGAATGTGAATTGATAAAACCAGACAACACCCATTCAATCAAATGTAGAATCATGAGCCCATAAGAAACACTACTCTGAGGCCCACCTTCTTTACCCCAAATTCCAAAGAGAGAATCCAAAATTCTAGTGAAATAAACTTTCTCAGAAGAAGATAAAGCATAGCCCATTCCTGCAAGAACATCTGCAATTAGTTCTCCGGATGAACCAATCAATTGGTACTCCTCTTCCAACAGCCTGCAAAGCAAATCTAAGCAGATTGTTTTAGAGCCTTCAGACACAGCAGGGGCATAAGATAATGCACCTAGAAGGAGGACACCTTCAGAGAAAAAGAAAGGACTCTTCCTAGTATGAAATTGAGAATTAAAAAGCTGAGAGAGGACCTCCACGGCAGAATCAACGAGAAGCGAAGAGGGTTTGAGGGATTTCCTGACCCAGATATAAAGAAGCCTGAGAAAGAGAGGAAAAGATTCATGTGGAAGAGAGAGTTTTGGAGAGGACATAATGGAAAGGAGAATCTTTGCTTGAGGGTCTGCTACATGAAGAGACGTTTTAGAGTTGAGGAGGTTTTTCAAAGACTGGAGATGATGAGAATGAAATGATTGCTGCTGAAGGGAGTCCCTAAGCTCAGCCCAAGCTTGAATAATAGCTCGGGCAGATGAGGAAGAGGAGTATTTGGAGCTGATGTTGCTGGTAGTCCCACTAACGCTTCTCAGCCATTCTTCAAGGAAAAGGGTATTAGCTTGTTTCGCCATCTCCGAACTGAAATTCAAAAAAAAAAAAAAAAAAAAAACACTCCATTTTAGCTCTCCTGATGCCAAAAAAACAAAAAACAACAAAGGGTACCATCATCCGAAATAGAGAAATGAAATCCTCAATACCCCCCTGCGGCTAAAGTTAGTTGAATTCTAGACCCGAATGACTATATTCCCAGAGTAATTCAAACTTTCACCATGATGTCCTCATTTATGCCTTAACAAATCACCCCTAAGATGTCTTCAGAGTCAATTTTCTGGTATCCATCCATTATTGAAGGGCTACTACACTCAGATAGTTTCAGAAGCATATGAAACATTGCACGACTCTAGAAAATCAAGTGAAATAAGCAAAACATCCACATAAACCTCTTTAGAAGAGAAAACAAACAAAAAAAAGAAAAGCAACCCAGAGAGGACAGACAGCTACTCGATTATCGCAAAGAAAAAAAACAAAGAAAAATCAAACGAAAAAAACGTACCTTCGAGATTATAGTGGGGAATTATTATCTGCGCAGACTTATCTAGGTTTCGCCTGAATCTCTTGCAACTGGATGCGAAACACTGGAAAATGAAATGCAAATTTCATAGAAGAGAAGACCGTTTGAGCGAAAACGATGTGCAAAAGCCTGTAGGAGATAATTATTATCTGCCATGATCACGGTTATCAACCGGTGTCGTGGTGTAGTTGGTTATCACGTCAGTCTAACACACTGAAGGTCTCCGGTTCGAACCCGGGCGACGCCATGACTTAATTTTTTAATCTAAAACATTTTGATGTCAATTATATAAAATAATTTTGATTTTATGATGGATGAAGCGATAAACGTGTACGAAACATAAGATTTAACTCAAAAAAAATATGAACTTAAATGATTAAAAATCTTTAATCCAAGAATTAGATTTTAAGTTTTCTGAACAGCTTAACAACATTGATGAATAAGAAAATATATAAAAATAGAAAATTTCACGACAAAATAAATCCTCTAATCTTAAAACTACCTATTGAAAGAGCCTTTGACCTTCCTTCTATGAGAACAAAGTTGAAATCTATGCTGCAAAACGGCAGTGATGTAGTAAAAAAATCCTCGCACAGCCTGGTTCTTCTGGTCTAAATGGGATGGTCAGTTTCTAAATGATACATCATCTGGCCTGCGCATGTCAGTGGACTAATTGCCTTGCAGCTGCTGCGCAGGCTGTTATGCGTTTGATGCAAAGCTTGTCAGTCTTCAGCCCTCCGCCTCTCCTTCCCAAAGCACCCGACTTGCCAACACTGTAAAACACGAGTCACATCGCGCCAGACTGCGGCAGGCTTACTTGTCATCAGACATTGACATCATCACCGCATGTGGGTTCCCCATCAACCTGTCATGGCAGCTGCACCTGCAGATAATCTGACAGTTTTCAGACGACTAGTTGGCTCAACCCATTCTCGCAACTCACCGACTCTGTCCTGCCTCTGAATGCGTGTGCATTGGACGGAAACGCAGTGAAGACATCTGGTAAAGCTTTGTCTTTTCCCACGGACACCCATGAGGCTGCTCTATTATCTGACTTTTGAGTATTGTCGTCGACTGTTCCTGCTGTTTCTTCCAGTTTCTTGATATGGAGTCTATAACACCACCTTGCAAGCTTGCCCGTTTCGGAGATGCTGGTACTCATTGTATATCATCTTCTGTTGCTTTTGATTTGTAAACCAGAATTTCAATCCCCATACTGTTCTTTGTTTTGTTCCCTGTGTTTTTAGTTGGGATTGGAACAACTGCATGGGGGAATTTTGGGGAGATGAAGCCCAATGGATCAACTGGAGGAGATTCTTCTGCTTCAGTTGGGCTAAATCTTGAGCTCGGATGTGGATCTGTTCAGTGTACGAAATTTTGTGGGTTCACTTCCTTTCAGCTGCAGGAGTTGCAGCTGCAAGCACTTATCTTTAAGTACATGGAAGCTGGCCTTCCCGTGCCTTATCATCTTCTTCTCCCAGTATGGAAGAGTGTTGATGTTCTCCCTCCAGGGTACACAAGCTGTAAGTTTGCCTCTCGAGGTTATGTTCTCAAATTCTCTGATCTTCTTCGATTTCCTTCTATTTATGTACTGAATCTTGAGAATATTCTGCCTCAAGTTCTGGGGTCGAGCCCCATGTCTTGGAGCAGAAGAATAAGTGGGGACTGTGATCCAGAGCCTGGGAGATGTAGAAGAACAGATGGAAAGAAATGGAGGTGCGGCAACGAAGCTGTTCCACAGAAGAAGTACTGCGAAAGGCACATGCAAAGAGGGCGTCAGCGTTCAAGAAAGCTTGTGGAAACTCCTCAACACGCTGATACTACCATTGGTGTTGCTCCAAGTTCAAGCACCGACCTCTCTATTTCACTCTCAATGAACAGCAGCAGCAGCAGCAGCAGCAGCAGCTCTAATCTCTCTCCAGGACTAGCTTTCTCCCGGAAGAGTGTTACTTCATGGATGTAAGGTACTCACAAAACAGTGCTGTTTTGGGTAAAAAGTACAGGACCAGGGTGTGCAGTGAGGAACCACAGGTTTCCCATTGATCAGATTTTATCCTTGGATCATGTAATAAGTTTGGTGCTCAGTCTTCTCATGTCTTTCTGTCTAATGCAACTTTTCTTCCTTTTAGTACTAAGCAAATTATGGAAACCAAAAAGAAAAGGATAATCTCTTCTACTTAATGTGTTTAATGATCAACCCGTATAAATTCTTAACATTGGTGAATGACCCAAAATGGAAAAAGTCCTTCATTACTGTTCTTGGTCACAATCAATGGACTTGAAATGTCTCTACAGATTGCAAAAGTACCCAAGTGGGAGAAGTTGCTTCTTCATCACTTTCCTTGGTCACAATCAGTAGACATGAACATGTAAAATATACATATTATTGGTTAACAATCCCATGTGGGAAAAGTAGGTTCTGCATCACGCATCTTGGTCTTTGGTCTCAGCCATTGGTCATGAAGGAAGGAATTAGATCCCAACAACACTAATAAAGGTCCACAGTCACTATGTTCTCCTGAAAGCACCGAAAAGCTGATTGGGGATTTCCTTCTCTTTTTCTTCTTTGAAGCCCGTAAATGCAGCTCCAATCTCTAAATCAACGTCAAAGTACAGGAACTAAGATATACTTTCCTGGAAAGAAGCCTGCTCTTCAAGGCTGGAAAAATTCAGGTAGTCTTTGCCCAATTGGGTTTTTAATGTGTTGGGAGGTCACATAAATGATGGGTTTGATTGGAAAGTACACAAGATGGTATTACTTAATGTGTGTTGGGAGGTCACATATGTGATGGGTTTGATTGGAAAATACACAAGATGGTATCACTTGGTAGTAGTATTTCATTAAACTAATTAACTCAATGAATTTTCACGTTAATAGGAATTTTAACAATAAAGAATAGAATTTGATACTTTATATACATGAATTGGGTTTTTGTGTTATACTTTTTTTTAAAAAAAAGTGATGGTATTCAAATTTTGATTGCCAAGAAATTAGGAACAACAAACATTTAAAAAGAACTTCAATAGATTCTTTAAATCTTCACAATTAATGCCAAATTTTATAATCATAACTAAAAGTCAATCACAAAATTAAAAAGATGATTATTTTTTAAATTTTCTTATCAATTGATATTTTACTAAACAATTTTAAAAAAAAATTCAAAAGTTACAGGGTAAAATCCAGTAAGACCAAAGTCAAGGCGTTCGGAACATAAAAAAAGTATCCAAGACCGACACTCTTGATCCCTCTTTACCTCTGTTGTCTTCCCCAAGAATCCAATCTTTGTTCATTCCCTCCATGCCCCTACCCTCATCCAACGGTCCGTGTCCTTCGTCCCCTCTAAATCTAAATCCTCACCCTCGATTTCGATCCCCCGGCCTCTAAGTCCCATCCCCTCCCTTCCCCATTCAATGCCACACGCTCCGCTTCAGATCAGATCTGAGCGACTTTCGAAGATACGCACGGAGTCTCCGGCAGCCGGCGGCAATGGTGGAGGCGCAGACATGGACCACCCGGCGAATGAGCAACCCCAGACTGGACGATCAGGTGGTCGACATCCCTTCAACGCCACCGGCTGACGCCCGGAACAACAGTAATGGCAATGGCGTCGGCGGCTCCTCGTTCCTGATGCTCTCGCCGACCATGTTGACTGGGGTGTTCATAGCAGCCTGGTACCTTTCCAACATCGGCGTCCTTCTTCTCAACAAGTACCTACTCAGTTTCTATGGCTTCCGCTACCCTATCTTCCTCACTATGCTGCACATGCTCGCCTGCGCAGCGTACAGCTACTTTGCCATCAACTTCTTGGAGCTCGTGCCGTTCCAGCATATCCACTCCAAGCGCCAGTTTTTTAAGATCCTGGCGCTTAGTGTCATCTTTAGCTTCTCCGTCGTCTGTGGGAACACTTCGCTGCGCTACCTCCCCGTGTCGTTCAACCAGGCTATAGGCGCCACCACGCCGTTCTTCACTGCGATCTTCGCCTTCATCATCACCTGTAAAAAAGAGTCCGGCGAGGTCTACCTTGCTCTGCTCCCCGTCGTTTTCGGGATCGTCCTGGCCAGCAACAGCGAGCCCTTGTTCCACCTCTTCGGCTTCCTCGTCTGCATCAGCTCAACCGCCGGACGGGCCTTGAAGTCTGTAGTCCAGGGCATTCTTCTCACTTCCGAGGCCGAGAAACTACATTCCATGAACCTGCTCTTGTACATGGCTCCCATGGCCGCGCTCATTCTATTACCCTTCACGCTCTACATCGAGGGCAATGTAGCAGCCGTCACGGCCGAGAAGGCCAGGACAGACCCGTTTATAGTGTTTTTGCTGGTTGGGAATGCTACGGTGGCGTATTTGGTGAACCTGACGAACTTCCTGGTGACCAAGCATACAAGCGCCTTGACCCTCCAGGTGCTGGGCAACGCCAAGGCGGCGGTGGCGGCGGTGGTCTCCGTTCTGATCTTTAAGAACCCCGTGACGCTGATGGGGATTACTGGGTTCGCGGTTACAATCATGGGTGTAGTGCTTTACAGCGAGGCCAAGAAAAGGTCCAAGGTGACCACTCATTGACAGTGAAAGAAAATTAAAAGGTTTTGATTTTTTCTTTTTTTTTTTTGGATGGGTGCGTATTACTTTGTTTACCTTTGATTTTATTTGGGAATTTTTGAATGGCAAGAAAAGGGGAATTGGGATCCAACAAGTTGGATGTGGAATTGTATAGGATGGGGTATCATCGCCTCTATTTTTGGGGCCATATTTGGTGGGGGATTGGTCAAGAAAAAGGTTAGAAATCCTCTGTTTTTTACTTTCACGTGTGTAGCCTTATATAAATGTTCTTCATGCGTTTCGAAACACATAGAACACTGATTCACATGCCATTCAATCAATTTTAGTGTAATTTGTGGGGGAGGAAAAGTCCTCACCACTTTATTTCGTTAAATGATAGTCTTCTTCTTGCTGCCAATTCACTTGGTCATTCTTTTTGCTGGTTTCTGCTTTCTGGGTCATTCTTATTGCATCTATTTTCCAATGTTTTGTAGCATAATGGATGCTCTTTCATGAACCCAGATGCAAATTTATTTCTATTGAAATTGATGTGGAAGACAGAGGAAAAGCAGAATTAAATGAACAACCAAATCAACCCCTGTTCGAATTATATCACTTAACATAAACTCCCCGTT
This sequence comes from Casuarina cunninghamiana, assembly GCA_028551485.1. Lineage (NCBI taxonomy): Eukaryota > Viridiplantae > Streptophyta > Magnoliopsida > Fagales > Casuarinaceae > Casuarina > Casuarina cunninghamiana. The sequence continues at coordinate 6,848,500 of CM052365.1, forward strand.
TGCATCTTTCGCGGTTATTCCATCTCTCTCTGCTGATACCAAAGTTTCAATGTGCTGCTCGGATCTAATGTAGTTGTTGCATCTTCATCTGATATGATTTCATGTCAATTGAAGTAACATATAATTATGATGCATAAGACAATTCTGACTCCGTGAATTGTTCCTTCACTCTCTGTATCAAGATCCTGTAGATACAAAACGATAGCCTTTTGAACAGGAGTCGAGGTTGCACAATAGGATTTGTTTTCTTAGATTCGGTGGGCACCAAAGGAACTCTCTGGTTGTTCAACTTCTAGCAACGAAACCCAAAGGATTCACACTCTGTTCCAATGGTCTCGAATCAAAATTTTATGTAGTTCAAAGTCATGTCTAAGGACCTTGCATTTCTCAGAAGGAAATGATATCCATGTCTTGTTTCTCGTGGCAGTAAAGTCACGTGTAGTTGCAATTTTTCAAAGACACAGTTACTCTGTTTTGACTAGCTCTGAACTTGAGTGCTAGGTTGCCTTTGTCCTTGTTCTCAGTCCTCATCCTCTCCTTCTTTCCTTTTGGTTATCATTATCCTCCGTATGCTCTGTTTCTCATGCCTTCACATCATCTTTTGTTTCACCTTGAGTTCAGAGTGAATTTGATTGCAGAAAGGAAGGTCATCGAGAATAACTTGGGCAAGTCATACAAAACTTGTTTCCAGCCCTTCATAATTTGGGTGATTGTCCTTCAATTTCAGCTAAAGTTTCAACTTAGACAACATTAACTCCATGACCTGTCAAAACTACTGTGCAGCATTCAACCATATCAGCCAAAGTTTAACTCTGACAACATGCATATTATCTTTGTCCTATGGGCGACCATCTCGCACCATTCAACCGTATCACCACTCTTAGACCATCAAATGCATGCCCTGGGTGCGGCAATCTGTTCACACTAATTTGTTGAGGGTTACAACTTCCTTAGCAAGACATTATAACATGTTAATACAAAGGAAAAATATCATATCAATATATTGATAATTATGGTAATTATTATTTTATAATACATATTAATTTTGCACAAAGTTATAATTTTTTTTCTTAAAATCAGTTGATAAGAAAGTAATACATATGAACATATAAGAAAGATATCAAATTAAAATATTAACAATGGATCAACTATTGCTATTATAATAAATATTAACTTTCCACAAGGTTACAACTTTCTTTTAATATACTAATGAAGTTAACTATTACTTCTACAATACATAGTAACTTTATTATAAATGGTTTAACTCCATTTTTAAGAAAGTGCAACACCTAAACGTATAAAAATATATATTATATTAAAATATTATAATATTGGTACAACTACCATGTTTAACTAACTTAAAGGTACAATAAACTTAGAAGGTAACATGTTTCCGTCCATTTCAACGTACAAACAAGGAGAGTACCAACATTTCTGCTGTCGTGCAATGTGTTGAATCTAATGTTGGGGTTGTTTCTCATGAAGCATGACTGTCTACATCACGGATGGCACATGAAGATGCTCTCTTTGCTCAACTCTTCATGGTTGTTGAGTTTTCCTTCTCAGCTTCTTTGGTATAAGTTTTATTTGTTGTGTTAGTTGGAGAGTTTGGTCTATTATATGGTAGATCTCTCATCTTTGTCAAAGGTTAAGACTTAAAACCCATATTAGTCTTTTCCGAAGGATTTGTCCTAATGAGCTTGTTAACAACAAGGAATTAAGCAAACTATTGAAAAAAATGGTTATTCATATTACTAAGATTTTGATTTTGTAGTGGCTTTTACATATTTGTGTTCACATCAATTAAATGTTAGCTTTAGAAGAAAATGTTTAACACTTTTTAACATTGTATTAAAGTTTAAATTTTAGTGCAATGCCTCGGCATTTATGGATTGGGTTCCTATAATTTCAACATATTGTTTTATAACTCATAAGTTGAACCTTCATGATTTTTTCATGATTTTTAGTGAAGTGGTGTATTAAAAATAGTTGTCGTCCTAAATTACCAATTCTTTAATATGTTATCCTTTTTAAGATATTCTCCTCTCTTAATAACAAATTTTTAAAAAGAATCTTAGACAATTTCTAATACAACCAAACAAAAAACCCAGCTTCAGACGTTTGGTCAAGCTCATCCTTGATTGCATAGACATTTTTCATTTTCGCTCATTAATCTTCTTGGTGTGAAGATGAAATGTGAACCAAAGAAAAAAAAAGACCCTGATCTACAATCCTACAATCCCACAATCCCACAATCCCAAAACCTGTCACAGTAAGCCTTTTAGCCCTTAATCAACACTATCATATAAGTCATTACCCGACCTGTTAAAAGCTAGACTACTTCCCCGAAGTGGCTAAGATAAGGCCCAGCTTAAACTTGGGATTAGTTGATTAAACTGGAGTCTGCCAAATGTCTCGATTAAGTACCCTTCTTAGAAAGTACCTCATTCTTTTTTATTTGTTTTTGGTGGGTAAATTAAGGAACATCGTTCTCAACACGTATAAAATACTTCTGACAAAGACTCCTGAACCTGACTAACCTATAGGCTTGCTGCTTAAAGGTCAACCAAGTTATAGATAGGCCCCCCGCAGCTTCCTCCTACTTTCTCTTCTCAAATCATTTTCATTTTTACTTTCTCTCAATACTGTTCAAAGAGGTTAACTTGTACTTAACCTGCAACTCCCACGTTCCATTTTGATGGAAACCCACCTTCGCCTCTATGGCTTTCCATTTTGACCAAAAAATAAAAATAAAAATCACAATAATGTGAACTTCCAAGTGTCTAAACAATCTTGAACATTAGTAGAACATTTAGAGATAAATTTAGAACTTATCCTATTAGGATTGAACCTTGATTCATGGGATGACTTGAATTCTTAATTATTTAATAGCCATTTCATTTCCTTATAAGATACTTATGAGGAGAGTTATTTTTTCTTATTAAATATCATGATAAGGGTTAAACAATGAGATATACATTATTTTTAACACATTTTTGCACCCTAATTAGAAGGGTTCATTAATTTTTTTTTAATTTTTTATCCATTAGTCATGGAATGACATGAACATAAATTTTAATACTAAAAAATATTATTTCTCTATAAAATCAACTTAGAAGTACTAATAATTTTTTGATATAGTAAAATACTATAACAAGATTTAAGAGACATGAAACATATATATCTCTTATTTTATATCTCATTTGTTGTCAAGTCCATTCTCTCATTATGTAGCAACCTTATATTCATAGATAGTTTAGTGCAAAGTTTAAATTTGACTATCATAATATATAGAATAGAGTAGTTGGCACATATGAAACTTTCTTAGAAGGTACTGTGAATTTAGATCATGAACTATCACAAGCACATGTCATATGTTACACATCCATGCATAAATCTTAGCTTAGCACCACCAATTCCTTTGGCTTTCTAGGGAAGACATTAATAACTTTGATCAAGGAGCATACCAGTATCAAAAGTCAAATACACCATGATTCCTCTAGTTTCTTGTTTCCTACCTTACATTAATGCATTTCCACTTTGCAGTTGACCACTGTTTTTCGGCCATGTTAAGGTCTACTCACATAGATTTGGCTACTTACAGCCTTAATAGTGTTTAATCATAACTTTATTTCAAACTTAGAATACAAAAATAACAGAAAAGTTTGACTGCTACTTTTGAACTTATATTTGGTTCTCATAGGTGTTAGAAAAATATATTCTCTTCCTTAAAATCCGTGTTAGGAGAAGGATACACTCTTATCTACCAAAAAGAAAAAGATTAAAATATTAGAAAATATAGAATATATTCATCTACATCATTTTTAATGTCTTATAAAAACCAAATTCACAAGTGTTAAGTGAATTTTGATATCATGTTAAAACAATTTGCTTTCTCATCTAAAGTTAATCACTAAAAGAGAGAAACGCTCGAGTGTAATAAGAATTCCAAACCAAGATATCAACGATGTAATATGCTGTAGATTACGAGGTGCACTTAGAAACGAGAATTAAAGGACAAGCAAAGGGTTATCATCGACAAAACTTCAGCCGGCTTCTAGCTGTTTCACTCAAAACGTATGTCGTTTGCCAGTTCATGCATGCTACTGTATCCTAATAAGCTCCAGCAATAAAACAGCAGGCCAGCGGTCCAAACAAGGAACAGAAAAACAAGGCACTCCAGATAAGCTTGCATTTTATAACGTAAAATTCTCCGCCCACTTAACTTCTTATTGTGCCATTTGCCTTTACCGCCGCCCAAAGACGGTGAACGCTTGGGGCTTTTGACTTATAAATAGGCAAGCTTTCTACTTTTTGAGACAAGCACTCGAGAAGCCCATCCGCCACAAGAGAAGCAATCTGATAAAGAGAACTTCTTTTGCAATGGCCTCCGTCCAGTTCTTCATCATTCTTGCTGTTGTTGTAGCAACTCTTGTCCCTTCAATGTTGGCCACGGAATTCACAGTTGGTGGAGATACGGGGTGGACCAATGGTACATATGATTACCAAGCTTGGACTCAAGGGAAGGATTTCCGTGTCGGTGACACCCTTGGTAAATTGACCCTATAAACTCTATTGCTATGTCTTTATTAAAACAATTATGTGACATTAGTTTTATGTTTTCAAAATCTGATCAGAATAGAAATATGCTTTATTATATGCTATTGAGCCAAAGTTAAACTATAATACTTAGTATCACACTCAGAATTTCTAAGGGAGCATATTAGAAATGGTGTGGCAAAAGCTCTAATTGCCTAAATCTTGCTTAAAAATAGTTTTTACTAAAGCACCAAGATGTAAGGGTGGTATTTTGATATCAAATCAAAAATGGCAACAACTTTGTAAGTTCCTTTATTTTTGGTCGGATAGCTGATGGAAGAATGAACTTCTTTGTGCAGTTTTCAACTATCCAAAGGGAAGGCACAATGTCCTCAAAGTCAATGGCACTGCGTTCCAAGCTTGTGACAAATCAGGAAGTCTAGGCGCGCCCTTGACTAGTGGGAATGATAAGGTTCCACTTACATCCACTGGAAAGAAATGGTACATCTGTGGCTTTGCCAATCATTGTTCAGAAGGAAATCAGAAGCTCGTCATAACAGTGTCAGCATCCTCGCCGGCACCTTCTCCCTCTTCAGCTACAAGGGGAGGCGTTACCCCCATGTACTTCGGCTTGCTGATGGCTGCTTTTGGCATCCTCTTGATGATCATGGCTTAAGCATCATAATTCTACTGTTTAAGTACTATTTTTTATGATTTTATTTCGTTGGTGTTTGCATTGTAGTCCTCCTGAAAGCGTCTTTTTTTTTTTTTTTTTTTTTTGGTATTAAGAACAATAAAGCACTCCACATGGGGCTTTGATGTCTAACATTGTAAGCAAGTTTTGGAAACAATTTTTAATAAAGTTCTTCTATTTTATCAGCTCAAACATAATTCTGGTGGTCTGTGGGAGAACAAAGGTGCGCCCCAAAAATAGTTTTGTGTCCAAGGGCTTGCTGCATTAAGCCTATGCTGAAAACACAGAACCAAAACCATTCTCCTAGCCAATCAAGAACCTAGAATTGGTAAACGTTGGCTACCTGCCCGGAATAATCACAAGAAATCAACATATGAATTGACGTGGGATATGTAGCAAACGCAAATATAATAATCACAAAAATATATTGTGTGATTTGTAATAAACTATTCTTACATCTAAGGTGACTCTTTCTCTTTGGTTCTACTTACAACCACTGGAAAGAAATGGTACATATGTGGCTTTCCCAATCATTGTTCAGAAGGAAATCAGAAGCTTGTCATAATAGTGTTAGCAGCCTCTCCGGCATCTTCACCTGCTCCCGTTTCAGCTGCAAGGGGAGGCGTTACCCCGATGTACTTCGGCTGGCTGACGGCTACTTTTGGCATCCTCATGACGATCGTAGCTTAAGCATTATAATTATACAATATGATCTGTTCTTTTAGATTCGGTGGGCAGCAGGAACTCTCTGGTGGTTCAATTTTTAGCAGCAAAATTCAAAGGATTCAGAATCTCGAATCAAAGTTTTATGTAGTTAAGTCACGTCTAAGGATCTTGCATTTGTAAGAAGAAAATAATACCCTATAATTTGTTTCTTGTGGCTATAAAATCACATGTGGCTGCAATTTTTCAAAGATTGTTTATTTCAATTTTGATGGGTTCACTCATGTGAGCTTATATTAATGGACTTTGTGGGACTCACTTGTATGGGCTTATATTAATGAATTCTAAATTGGTCTAATTAAGTGAAATATATGAATTTTTAATAGTTGAATATGAATTGGCTGTTATGGGTTGTAGCTTCACTATTAGGTCCATGGTGAGTTAGACCTATAAGAGAACCACATAAGAAAAAGGTTAAGTCCTTCCTTTGGTTTTAGGCTTACTATCTCAGGAATTATATAAATAAAAAGAGAGACAAAACCAAAAATGAGCAACTCATACTCTTTTTATAAGCTTTTCTCATAATTCTTGTCTAGAAACCCCATGGAGCCAATGTAAGTAAAGTGACAACAGAGGAAAAACATCTAGTATAGAAAATCGGATTCCAACTTATGGATCTTCATCATGGATGCCAAGAATGGTATTTTTTTTATTTTTTATTTTATTCGTCTCTTGTTCTTTATGTTTTTGATTTGGCTATATAAATCCTACATTTTCTATTCATTGAATATGGATTGAAACATTGATTTTGTTTCATTAAGCAATATGTTTTGTATACAAAGTCGCCAACATGAGACTAACTTTGAACTTTAATGCTATAATGCTTGTGTCCTTGTTCTGAGTCCTCATCCTTTCCTTCTTTCCTTTTGGTTAGAATTATCTCGGGTATGCGCTATTTCTCATGTCTTCACATCATCTTTTGTTTTACCTTGAGTTCATAGAGAATTTGATTGCATAAAAGAAGATCATTTAGAATTGCTATGGCAGTCATAACAAACTTGTTTCCGGCCTTCGTAATTTGTTGAACCTCCTTACATTCAACCGTATCAGCTAAAGTTTTAACTTAGACAATGTTAAATCCATGACCTGTATGCAACCGTCTGTTGAAACTAATGTGAAACCAATTTGCACCATTCAATTGTGTCACCAAAATTTTCAACTCTTGGAGCATTTAGTTCATGCCTGGAAGTGGCGATCTGTCCACAATAATATGCTAGTGTTACAAATTCCTTAACAAGATATTATAACATATTAATACAAACGAACATATCTTATTAATATATTGATAATGATGGTAATTATTATTTTTATAGTAGATATTAACTTTGCACAAGATTATAATTTTTTTCTTAAAATCAGTTGATACGAAAATAAAACTTATAAACAGGTAAAAAAGATATCAAATTAAGATATCAATAATAGTTTAAGTATTTCTTTATATAAATATTAATTTTACAGAAGATTATGACTTCTTCTTCTTTTTTTCTTTCCTAAAAGTTAGTTGATAAGAATATAAGACACTTGAATACATAAAGAGAATAGCAAAATAAGATATAACAAAGAAGTTAACTATAATTTTACAATAAATATTAACTTTATTATAAAAGGTTTAATTCTTTCTTTAAACTAGTTGTTAAAAAAGTGCAACACCTAGACAAAAAAGAAAATGTTAGATTAAAATATTATAATATGGGTACACTACTATTTTTAAAATACTTCTGACAAAAACTCAACAAAGCTATGGGCTTGCTGCTTAAAGTTCAACTTTTCAAAGAGGCTACCTTGTCCTTAACCTCTAACACCCACGTCCATTTTAAAATAAAAACCCACCTTGGCCTCTTAGGCTTTCCATTTTGATGAAGAAAAATAAAAACACAATAATGTGAACTTCCCAATGCCTAAACAATCTTCAACGTTCGTACATTCATTTTAAGATGAATTTAGAACTTATCCTATTAGAATTAAACCCTAATTCATGGAATGAACCAAATTCTCAATTATTTAATAGCCAACGTCAACATTGACACTGTCAAATGGTTCATTTTCCTTATAAGATACTTATAAGGAGAGTTATTTTTTCTTATTAAATATGATAATAAGAGTTAAGAGTATGAGATATACATTGTTCTTAACACATCTTTGCACCCTAATTGTGAAGGTATCATTGATTATTATTTTTTTTCATTTCTATCCATTAGTCATGGAGTGACATATTGAACAAAATTTTAATACTAAAAAAATCTTGTTTCTCTATAAAATCAACTTAGAAGAGTACACTAAAGTGTCTTCTAAGCTTTAAATACCCCTCTCCCCAATGGGATCTTTTGGAGAGAAGTGGACTTGGGCCTTCAAGATGGAATCGAAGCTTGGCTTTCTTCCATATGTGTTAATCCAATCTTAGAGTTAGGCCAATTCTTTAAGAAAATAAGACCAAGCTTAGATTGTAAGAGAACATTAAATATCTAATCCCACACCACAAAAAAAAAGCACTTATCAAGTACCTTATAAGCCTTGAATACCTATCTATCTAATGAGACCTTTCAAGAGAAGGTAGACCTAAGCCTTCAAGATAGTATTGAAGTTTGGCTTTCTTTTGTGTATGTTAACCCAATCCCATAGTTTGACAAATCTTTTGTTAGCAAAATAAGACTAAGTTTAGACTGAAAGGGAGTATTAAACACTTAGTGCCATATCGAAAAGAGCACCTCCACAGTGTCTTATAAGTCTTGAATACTACTCTTTCTAATTATGCCTTTTTGGCAAAGGTGGACCTAAACTTTTAAGCTTGTATTGCAAACTAAGAATCATCTTTAATTTCGTATAATTGCAACCCTTCTTGTTAACAGTTCCAGCCCAAAAAGGAGCATTAACTTCTGTCGTGGCACTATTGCCCATTACCAAATTCAATGAATATGTGATGCGCATGACTCCTACGAATCCCTTATTATCCTTCCTCTTGCATAGCTTCCATCCACACAAGAACCATAAGTCAAGTCTAAAGTGCCTGTTAGGGAAGGAAATCACTTTATCATTTGACCAATCCGTTTATTGATAAATGCAGTCGGATGTTCAATTGCTGTAATACATTGATATCCAATACTAAAGGTGGTCGCATGGATTTCTGGATGTCATTGAGCTGTAGTGCCCTTTATGAATTTCAGCATCAATATAGGATAGAGATAAAGATTTCCCGTACCTTTTTGAGAAGATGAGTTAGCATGCTAAAACCAAAAAGTAATCAAGTCTCGCACGTTATCAAGCAGAGGTGCAATGTTGAAATACTTTATATAAAATCTGAATTTTGATATCATGTTAAAAAGATTTGTTTTCTCCCCTAAAACTAATCACTAAAAGAGAGAAATACTCTCATGTGTAATAAGAATTCCAAACTAAGATACTCTGGATTACAAGGAATACTTAGGGACAAAAATTAAAGGACCTAACGACAAAGCTTCAGCCGGCTTCTAGCTATTTGACTAAATCTGTTGTTGCCTGTTCATGTTACTGTATCCTAATAAGCTCCTGCAATTAAACGGCAGGCCAGCGGTCCAAACAAGGCATTGAGAACAGCTCCAAAAACTTGCACTTAATAACGTAAAATTCTCCGTCCACTCAACATCTTATTTTCCCATTTGCCTTTACTGTCGTCCAAAAACGGCCGACACTTCAGACTTTAGACATATAAATAGGCACGCTTTCTACTTTTTGAGACAAGCACTCCAGAAGGCCATCTCCAACAAGAGAAGCAACCTGACAAAGAGAACTTCTTTTGCAATGGCCTTCACCCAATTCTTAGTTCTTGCTGTTGTTGTAGCAACTGTTGTCCCTTCACTTTTGGCCACGGAATTCACAGTTGGTGACGAGACGGGGTGGACGAATACTAAATATGATTACCAAGCTTGGGCTCAAGGGAAGGAGTTCCATGTCGGTGACACCCTTGGTAAATTCACCCTATAAACTCTATTGCTGTGTCTTTATTAAAACTAATGCAACATTAGTTTTATGTTTTCTATATCCTATTTGATGACACTCTTTATAAGAAAGAAGTACATCAATATTTTTTAGTTGATTTTTTAATAGAAATATGCTTTATGATGTGCTATTTGAGCCAAGTTAGACTGTAAGACTCTTTATCCCACTCGAGATAAGGGAGCATATTAGAAATGGTGTGGCATAAGCTCTAATTAACTTATTTTTTTAACTAACACGCCTAGATGTAATGGTTGCATTGTGATATCCACTCAAAAATGACAACAACTTTGTAAGTTCCTTTGTTTTTAGTCGGGTAGCTGATGGAAGAATGAACTTCTTTGTGCAGTTTTCAACTATCCAAAGGGAAACCACGATGTCCTCAAAGTCAATGGCACTGCGTTCCAAGCTTGTGACGCATCATCAAGTCTGAGCGCGCCCTTGACTAGTGGGAATGATAAGGTTCTACTTACATCCACTGGAAAGAAATGGTACATCTGTGGCTTTGCCAATCATTGTTCAGAAGGAAATCAGAAGCTCGTCATAACAGTGTCAGCAGACTCACCAGCAGCCTCGCCAGTAGCCTCAAGGGTAGCCTCAAGGGTAGCCTCGCTGGCATCTTCACCTGCTCCCGTTTCAGCTGCAAGGGGAGGCGTGACCCCGATGTACTTCGTCTGGCTGATGGCTGCTTTTGGCATCCTCATGATGATCATGGCATAAGCATTATAATTCTACAATATGATCCGTTTTGTTAGATTCGGTGGGCAGAAGAAACTCTCTGGTAGTTCAATTTCTAGCAGAAAATTTCAAAGGATTCAGACTCTCTCAAATCGAAGTTTTATGTAGTTAAGTCATCTATAAGGATCTTCCATTTTTAAGAAGGAAATAATATCCATATGGTTTGTTTCTTGTGGCAATAAAATCACGTGTGATTACAATTTTTCAAAGATTGTTTAGTCCACTTTGATGAGTTCACTAATGTGAGCTTATGTTAATAGACTTTGTAGGATTCACTTGTATGAGCTTATATTAATGAATTTGATATTGGTCTAATTGAGTGAAACATATGAATTCTCAATAGTTGAATCTAAATTAGTTGATAAAGGTTGTAGCCTTACTATTAGGACTATGGTGAGTTAGACTTGTAAAAGAACTACATAAGAAAAGTGTTAAATCGCTTCTTTGGCTTTAGGCATACCACATCAAGAATTCAATAAATAAAAAGAGAGACAAAGCCAAAAATGAACAATTCATACTCTTCTAATAAGATCTCTTAGAATTCTTGTCTAGAAACTCCATCGACCCAATGTAAGTAAAGTGAAAATAGAGGAAAAACATCTAGTATAGAATATCAGATTCCACCTTATGGATCTTCATCATGGATGCTAAGAATGATGATTTTATTCATCTCTTGTTCTTTATGGTTTTGATTTGACTATAGATCCTGCATTTTCTATTTCATTGAATAGGGATTGCAACATTGATTTTGTTTCATTAAACAATATGTTTTGTATACAAATTCGCCAACATGAGACTAACTTTGAACTTCAATGCTATAATGCTTGTGTCCTTGTTCTGAGTCCTCATCCTTTCCTTCTTTCTTTTGGTTATCATTATCTCGGGTATACTCTGTATCTCATGCCTTCACATAATCTTTTGTTTCAACTTAAGTTCACAGAGAATTTGATTGCACAAAAGGTCATTGAGAATTACTTTGGTAGTCATAACAAAACTTGCTTCCGGCCTTCTTAATTTTGATTGTCCTTCCGTTCAACCGTATCAGCTAAAGTTTTAACTTAGAAAATGTTAACTCCATGACCTGTATGCAACCGTCTGTCGAAACTAACGTGCAACCGATTTGCATCATTCACTTGTGTCACCAAAATTTTCAACACTTAGAGCATGAAATTCATGCCTGGATGTGGCAATCTCTCCACAATAATTTGCTAAGATTACAACTTCTTTAAGAAGATAGTATAACATATTAGTGCAAATGAACATATCATATCAATATATTGACAATGATGGTAATTATAGTAGATATTGACTTTTCACAAGATTATAATTTTTTTTTTAAATCTGTTCATAAGAAAATAAAACATATAAACATAGAAAAAAGATATCAACAATAGGTTAACTATTGATTTTATATAAACATTAACTTTGCACAAGATTACAACTTGTGTTTTTTCCCCTAAAAATTAGTTGATAAGCATATAAGGCGCATGAATACATAGAGAATACCAAAATAAGATATAAAAAAGAGGTCAACCATTATTCTACAGTAAATATTAACTTTATTATAAATGGTTTAACTCTTTCTTTAAGCTAATTGTTTAAAAAGTACAACACCTAAACATATAAAGAAAATATTATATTAAAATATTATACTATGTATACACTATTATTTTTAAAATACTTCTAACAAAGACTCGACTAAGCTATAGGCTTGCTACTTAAAGGTCAATCAAGTGATAGGCAGGTCCTTACAGCTTCCTCATACTTTCTCTTCTCAAATCATTTTCATTTTTACTTTTTATATACTTTTCAAAGAGGTTAACTTGTCCTTAACCTCTGACTCCCACACTACATTTTGATGGAACCCCACCTTGGCCTCTATGGCTTTCCATTTTGATGAAAACAAAAAAGGAAACAATGATGTGAACTTCTAAGTGCCTAAACAATCTTGAATATTAGCATATTCCTTTTGACATGATTTTAGAACTTACCCTATTAGGATTGAATCCTGATTCATGGAACGAACCAAATTCTCAATTATCTAACAACTAACTTCAACATTTTTTTTTTTTTTTTTTTTGATGAATATGTGAGTTTATTCATCGAAGAATAAAAATAATACATGAGCTTAGGGGCATACCCCAGTATTACAAATCATCTAGGAAAAGATAGAATTTGGAATTCTCCAACTATGGCTCAACAAAACATTTGCTTGGGAGAGTTTAAAGTTTCTAAATAAGGAAGCTCTTCCACGGACTACTCTCCTGATTTTAGCTAACAACATTGGAATATCAATAGACTTATTTTGAAAACGTCTACGATTACGTTCTAACCATATACAATAAAGACAAGCTAGGAAAGAAAGCTTGAGAAGCTTTGCGGCTAAATCCTTTCCCTTAGTTGCTTTAATCATCCATTGCAATTCAGATTCCCAATCGAAGATGACCTTGCGAATGCCTTGTTGAGCAACTAACTTCAACATTGAAATTGTAAAATGGTTCATTTTTCTTATAAGATACTTATGAGAAGAGTTATTTTTTCCTATTAAATATCATGATAAGAGTTAAATCATACAAGATATATAGTGCTCTTGACACATATTTGCACCCTAATTTTGAGGATATCATTGATTTTTTTTTTTTTCATTTTTATCCATTAGTCATGGAGTGACATACCAGAACATAAATTTTAATACTAAAAAAATTTATTTTCTCTATAAAATCAACTTAGAAGAAAGATTAATCTTTTAACATAAAGAAATATCATGACAAGATTTAGGTAATATAAGACATATATCACTCTAGTTCTATACCTCATTTGCTCGTGAAGATATACCATGGCAAGATTTAAGTAATATGAGATATATCACTCTTATTCTATACCTCATTTGGTGGTCAAGTCCATTCTCTCATTGTGTAGCAACCTTAAAAATTCATAAATAGTCTAACACAAAGTGTATTCAATTGTCATAATATAGAATAGAGTAGTTAGCATAGATGAAACCTCCTTAGAAGGTACTCTAAATTTAGACCATGAACTATCACATGCTCAAATGTTGCAATTCATCCGTGCACAAATCTTAGCACCATTGATTCCTTTGGCTTTTTAGGGAAGACGCTAATAACTTTGATCAAGAAGCATCAAGTGTTAGAAGTTGAACACATTTTTACTCCTCCAGTTTCTTGTTTCCTACCATGCATTAATGCATTTCCATTATACATTTGACCACTATTTTTCAGCTATGTCAAGAACCAATCACATTAGCTTGGCTACTTACATTCTCAGCAATGTTTAATCATATCTTTATTTTAATTTTAGAGTTAACAAATAACATAAAAGATTGATTGCTACCTTTAAATTTATGTTCCATTCTCATAAGTGTTAGAAAAATATACTATTCTTTAAAATCTATTGTTAGGAGAAGAAAACACTCTTATATATAAAAAATAAAAATTTGAGATTATGAAAAACATAAAGTATATTGATTTACATCATTTTCAATATATTTTGTAAAAACCAAATTCACAAATGATGAAATACATCCCTTTTTATTCTTTTTTAAAATGAGAATAATACCCTAATAATTTTATTCAATGCCATAAGAAGGTTCGGCTAAAGAGCCATGCTTTTGGAAAATACAAAGGCAAGACATAGACCATAACCCAAGAAAATATAAAGCCAAATAGGAGTAAATATGAAACAAAACAAAGTTCATTTCACAAGGCAAAACTCGATAAAACAAAAACATAACATCCATAACATCATGAAAAACTACCGAAAGAAACAATACCATTATGGAGACCTATAATTCTCCAAACCCAATTGATCATCCTTATATGATTGTAAACATACTCTTGGTAAAGAACCAAGTTGATCATATATCTGTTGCCCCACTATCAAATGGCCATAATTAGCCCAACTATTTGGCAGGAAGTTTCTTTCTCTAAACATGTGCGTTAACTTAACTGTGGAAGGAATACAAGCGTTTCTTTTGCACAACTCATATATTAGATTCAATGGATATTCAAATTTACCCTTGAGGCATTGTATATTAAATACTTAGTCTCATGTCAAAAATAAGAACAATTCATAAATGTCTTATAATCCTTGAATACTCCTATCTTTAATGAGGCCTTTTGGAGAGAAGTGAACCTAGGCCTTCAAGATGATATCAGAGCTGGACTTTCTTCCATGTGTGATGTGTGTTAACCCAATTTCATAGTTAGGCTAATCCTTTGTTAAGAAAATAAAACCGAGTTAGGACTATAAGAGAGTATTAAATACTTAGTCCCATATGACACCTATTAAGTGCCTTATAAGCCTTGAATAACCCTCTCTCCAATGAGGTCTTTTGGGAAAAATTGGATCTAGGCCTTCAAGATGGTATTGGAGTTGAACCTTCTTCCATGTATGCCAACCCAAGTCCCATAGTTAAGCCAGTCCTTTGTTTGCAAAATAAGGACTAAGCTCAAACTATGAAGAGGAGTTATTAAACATTTAGTCCTACATCGAAAAGGAAAGTACCTGTGAAGTATCTTATAAACCTTGAATACTCCTCCTTTCAATAATAAACTATGGAAGGAGATTGTATTGCAAACTGAGAATCATCTTGAATCTTGTATAACCGTAACCTTTTTTGTTGAGACAGTTCCAGCCCAAGAAGGAGTGCATTAACTTCTGTCGTGGCCCTTCTGCCTGTTCCCAAATTCAATGAATATGTCATGCGGATGACCCCTATTGAATCCCTTATTACCCCTCCTCTTGCATAATTTCCATCCACACAAGAACCATTATAAGTCAACTTTAAAGTACCTGTTGGGGGAGGAAGTCACTTTATCATTTGATCAATCCGTTTGTTGACAAAATGCACTGGGCTGTTTAATTGCTGTAAAACAATGAAGTCCAATACTAAAGGTGGTTGCATGAAATTCTGGATGCCATTGTGCTTCAGTAGCCCTTTATGAATTTCAGCATCAATATAGGATAGAGATAAAGATTTCTCACCATACCTAACTGCACACTTAGCCAAAAACATTTTCCATAATATGAAAGATACCACACCCGTCATTATAATTATGAAAGATACCACACCCATCGTTATAATTACTTTTTGAGAAGATAAGTTAGCATGCTAAAACGAAAATGTAATCAAGTCTTGAACATTATCATGTAGAGGTGCTTGAAATACCACCTAAAATCTAAATTTTGATATCATATTATTCCGCTAAACTAAACACTAAAAGAGAAAAATATTCTCACGTGTAATAAGAATTCCAAACCAAGATATCAACAATGTAATATGCTGTGGATTACGAGGTGTACTTAAGAACGAGAATTAAAGGACAAGCAAAGGGTTACCATCGACAAAACTTCGGCCGGCTTCTAGCTGTTTGACTCAAAACGTATGTCGTTTGCCAGTTCATGCTACTGTATCCTAATAAGCTCCAGCAATAAAACAGCAGGCCAGCGGTCCAAACAAGGAATAGAAAAAACAAGGCACTCCAGAAAAGCTTGCATTTTATAATGTAAAATTCTCCGCCCACTTAACTTCTTATTGTGCCATTTGCCTTTACCGCCGCCCAAAGACGGTGAACTCTCGGGGCTTTTGACTTATAAATAGGCAAGCATTCTACTTTTTGAGACAAGCACTCCAGAAGGCCATCCGCCACACGAGAAGCAATCTGATAAAGAGAACTTCTTTTGCAATGGCCTCCGTCCAGTTCTTCATCATTCTTGCTGTTGTTGTAGCAACTCTTGTCCCTTCAATCTTGGCCACGGAATTCACAGTTGGTGGAGATACGGGGTGGACCAATGGTACATATGATTACCAAGCTTGGACTCAAGGGAAGGAGTTCCGTGTCGGTGACACCCTTGGTAAATTGACCCTATAAACTCTATTGCTATGTCTTTATTAAAAAAATTATGTGACATTAGTTTTATGTTTCCAAAATCTGATCAGAATAGAAATATGCTTTATTATATGCTATTAAGCCAAAGTTAAACTATAATACTTAGTATCACACTGAGAATTTCTAAGGGAGCATATTAGAAATGGTGTGGCATAAGCTCTAATTGCCTAAATCTTGCTTAAAAATAGTTTTTACTAACGCACCAAGATGCAAAGGGTGGTATTTTGATATCAAATCAAAAATGGCAACAACTTTGTAAGTTCCTTTATTTTTGGTCGGATAGCTGATGGAAGAATGAACTTCTTTGTGCAGTTTTCAACTATCCAAAGGGAAGACACAATGTCCTCAAAGTCAATGGCACTGCGTTCCAAGCTTGTGACAAATCAGGAAGTCTAGGCGCGCCCTTGACTAGTGGGAATGATAAGGTTCCACTTACAGCCACTGGAAAGAAATGGTACATCTGTGGCTTTGCCAATCATTGTTCAGAAGGAAATCAGAAGCTCGTCATAACAGTGTCAGCAGCCTCACCGGCACCTGCTCCCTCTTCAACTACAAGGGGAGGCGTTACCCCCATGTACTTCGGCTTGCTGATGGCTGCTTTTGGCATCCTCTTGACGATCATGGCTTAAGCATCATAATTCTACTGTTTAAGTACTATTTTTTATGATTTTATTTCGTTGGTGTTTGCATTGTAGTCCTCCTGCAAGCGTCTTTTTTTTTTTGTTCTTTTTTTTTTTTTTTTTTTGGTATTAAGAACAATAAAGCACTACACGTGGGGCTTTGATGTCTAACATTGTAAGCAAGTTTTGGAAACAATTTTTAATAAAGTTCTTCTATTTTATCAGCTCAAACATAATTCTGGTGGTCTGTGGGAAAACAAATGTGAGCCCCAAAAATAGGTTTGTGTCCAAGGGCTTGCTGCATTAAGCCTATGTTGAAAACACAGAACCAAAACCCATTATCCTAGCCAATCAAGAACCTAGAATTGGTAAACGTTGGCTACCTGCCCGGAGTAATCACAAGAAATCAACATATGAATTGACGTGGGATATGTAGCAAACGCAAATATAATAATCACAAAAATATATTGTGTGATTTGTAATAAACTATTCTTACATCTAAGGTGACTCTCTCTCTTTGGTTCTACTTACAACCACTGGAAAGAAATGGTACATATGTGGCTTTCCCAATCATTGTTCAGAAGGAAATCAGAAGCTTGTCATAATAGTGTTAGCAGCCTCACCGGCATCTTCACCTGCTCCCGTTTCAGCTGCAAGGGGAGGCGTTGCCCCTATGTACTTCGGCTGGCTGACGGCTACTTTTGGCATCCTCATGATGATCGTGGCTTAAGCATTATAATTATACAATATGATCTGTTTTCTTAGATTCGGTGGGCAGCGGGAACTCTCTGGTGGTTCAATTTTTAGCAGCAAAATTCAAAGGATTCAGAATCTCGAATCAACGTTTTATGTAGTTAAGTCACGTCTAAGGATCTTGCATTTGTAATAAGAAAATAATACCCTATAATTTGTTTCTTGTGGCTATAAAATCACGTGTGGTTGCAATTTTTCAAAGCTTGTTTATTTCAATTTTGATGGGTTCACTCATGTGAGCTTATATTAATGGAATTTGTGGGACTCACTTGTATGGGCTTATATTAATGAATTCTGAATTGGTCTAATTAAGTGAAATATATGGATTTTTAATAGTTGAATATGGATTGGCTAGTACGGGTTGTAGCTTCACTATTAAGTCCATGGTGAGTTAGACCTATAAGAGAACCACATAAGAAAAAGGTTAAGTCCTTCCTCTGGTTCTAGGCTTACTATCTTAGGAATTCTATAAATAAAAAAAGAGACAAAACCAAAAATGAGCAACTCATCCTCTTTTTATAAGCTTTTCTCATAATTCTTATCTAGAACCCCATCGAGCCAATGTAAGTAAAGTGACAATAGAGGAAAAACATCTAGTATGGAAGATCGGATTCCACCTTCTGGATCTTCATCATGGATGCCAAGAATGGTATTTTTTATTTTTATTCATCTCTTGTTCTTATGTTTATGATTTGGCTATATAAATCGCACATTTTCTATTCATTGAACATGGATTGAAACATTGATTTGTTTTTCACTAAGCAATATGTTCTGTATGCAAATTCGCAAACATGAGACTAACTTTGAACTTCAATGCTATAATGCTTGTGTCCTTGTTCTGAGTCCTCATCCTTTCCTTCTTTCCTTTTGGTTATAATTATCTCGGCTATGCGCTATTTCTCATGCCTTCACATCATCTTTTGTTTTACCTTGAGTTCATAGAGAATTTGATTGCGTAAAAGATCATTTAGAATTGCTTTGGCAATCATAACAAACTTGTTTCCGGCCTTCGTAATTTGTTGAACCTCCTTACATTCAACCGTATCAGCTAAAGTCTTAACCTAGACAATGTTAAATCCATGACCTGTATGCAACCGTCTGTTGAAACTAATGTGAAGCCGATTTGCACTATTCAATTGTGTCACCAAATTTTCAACTCTTGGAGCATTAAGTTCATGCCTGGAAGTGGCGATCTGTCCATAATAATTTGCTAGTGTTACAAATTCCTTAACAAGATATTATAACATATTAATACAAACGGACATATCATATTAATATATTGATAATGATGGTAATTATTATTTTTATAGTAGATATTAACTTTGCACAAGATTATAATTTTTTTCTTAAAATCAGTTGATAAGAAAATAAAACATATAAACATGTAAAAAAGATATCAAATTAAGATATCAATAATAGGTTAAGTATTGTTTTTTATGTAAATATTAACTTTACACAAGATTACGACTTCTTCTTTTTTCCCAAAAAGTTAGTTGATAAGAATATAAGACACTTGAATACATAAAGAGAATAGCAAAATAAGATATAACAAAGAAGTTAACTATAATTTTACAATAACTATTAACTTTATTATAAATGGTTTAATTCTTTCTTTAAACTAGTTGTTAAAAAAGTGCAACACCTAGACAAATAAAAAAAAATGTTAGATTAAAATATCATAATATGGGTACACTACCATTTTTAAAATACTTCGACAAAAACTCAACAAAGCTATGGGTTTGCTGCTTAAAATTCAACTTTTCAAAGAGGCTAACTTGTCCTTAACCTCTAACGCCCACGTTCCATTTTAAAATGGAAACCCACCTTGGCCTCTGAGGCTTTCCATTTTGATGAAGAAAAATAAAAACACAATAATGTGAACTTCCCAATGCCTAAACAATCTTCAACGTTAGTATATTCATTTTAAGATGAATTTAGAACTTAACCTATTAGAATTAAACCCTAATTCATGGAATGAACCAAATTCTCAATTATTTAATAGCCAACGTCAACATTGACACTGTCAAATGGTTCATTTTCCTTATAAGATACTTATAAGGAGAGTTATTTTTTCTTATTAAATATGATAATAAGAGTTAAGGAGCATGAGATATACATTGTTCTTAACACATCTTTGCACCCTAATTGTGAAGGTATCATTGATTATTATTTTTTTCATTTTTATCCATTAGTCATGGAGTGACATATTGAACAAAATTTTAATACTAAAAAAAATCTTGTTTCTCTATAAAATCAACTTAGAAGAAAGAATAATTCTTTAACATAGAGAAATATGATGATCATATTTAAGTAATACAAGATAAGAAATATGAGATATATATAACTCTTATTCTATACCTCATTTGCTCAAGAAGGAATACCATCACGAGATTTAAGTAATATGAGGCATATATCATTTATCTTCTATACCTCATTTGCTTGCGAAGCCTATTCTCTCATTGTATAGCAACTTTATATTCATAGGTGGTCTGATACAAAGTTTAAATTTGACCATCATAATATATAATAGAGTAGTTATCATAGATGAAACCTCTTTATAAAGTACTCCCAATTTAGATTGTGAACTATCAAAAGCACAGGTCAAATGTTGCAATTCATCCCTACATAAATGTTAGCACCATTAATTCCTTTGACATTTTGTTGAAAACGCTAATAACTTTGATCAAGGAGCATAACAATATCAGAAGTTGAATACACCATGATTTCTCTAGCTTTTTGTTTCCTACCTTGCATTAATGCATTTCCATTCTACATTTGACCATTATTTTTCAGCCATGTCAAGGTCTAATCACATCATCTTGGCTACTTACATCTTTACAGTGTTTAATCATATCTTTATTTTGAAATTTAGGATACAAAAATAGTAGAAAAGATTGATTTCTATCTTTAAACTTATGTTTAGTTCTCAAAGGTGTTAGAGAAATATTTTTTCTTCTTTATAATCTATTGTTACGAGAAGAAAATACTCTTATATACAAAAATAAAAAATTGAGATTAAAATATTAAAAATATTAAAAATATTCATCTACATCATTTTCAATATGTTATATAAAAACCAAATTCACAAATGATGAAATGCCTCACTTTTTTATTCTTTTTTAAAATAAGGACAATACCTCGACAATTTATTCAACACCATAAGAAAGTTAGGCTAAAGAGCAATGCCTTTGGAAAAATACAAGGACAAGACATAGACCATAACTTAAGAAAACATAAACCAAATATAAGTAAATATGAAACAATGCAAAGTTCATTTCACAAATACAAGGAAAAACTTGATAAAACAAAAAATATAAGATTTATAACATTGTGAAAAACTACCTAAGAAACAATACCATTATGGAGGCCTATAATGCTAAAACCCAATTGATCATCCCTACATGATTGTAGACATACTCCTGGTAAAGAACCAAGTTGATCATATAGTTGTTGTCCCTTTACGGAATGACCATAATTAGCCAAATTGTTTGCTAGGAAGTTATGTTCTCTAGACATGTGAACCAACTCAACTGTGGAAGGAATACAAGCTTTGCATTTGTGCAACTCATATATTAGATTCCATGGATATTCAAATTTACCCTTGAGGCGTTGTATATTAAATACTCAATCCTACATCAGAAAGAAGAGTATAGTAAAGTGTCTTATAAGCTTTAAATACCCCTCTCTCCAATGAGGTCTTTTAGAGAGAAGTGAACTTGGGCCTTCAAGATGGAATCAAAGTTTGGCTTTCTTCCATGTGTGTTAACCTAATCTCAGAGTTAGGCCAATCCTTTGAGAAAATAAGACCAAGCTTAGATTGTAAGAGAACATTAAATACCTAATCCCACACACCCCTCCCCCCCCCCCCCCCCCCCCCCCCAAAAAAAAAAAAAGCACCTATCAAGTACCTTATAAGCCTTGAATATCCATCTCTCTAATGAGACCTTTCAAGAGAAGGTAGACCTAAGCCTTCAAGATAGTATTGAAGTTTGGCTTTCTTCTGTGTATATTAACCCAATCCAATAGTTTGACCAATCTTTTGTTAGCAAAATAAGACTAAGTTCAGACTAAAAGGGAGTATTAAACACTTAGTGCTACATCAAAAAGAGCATATGCACGGTGTCTTATAAGTCTTGAATACCACTCTTTCTAATTATGCCTTTTTAGGAAAGGTGGACCTAAACTTTTAAGCTTGTATTGCAAACTAAGAATCATCTTTAATTTCGTATAATTGCAACCCTTCTTGTTAACAGTTCCAGCCCAAAAAGGAGCATTAACTTCTGTCGTGGCACTATTGCCCATTACCCAATTCAATGAATATGTCATGCGCATGACTCCTACGGAATCCCTTATTATCCTTCCTCTTGCATAACTTCCATCCCCTCGAGAACCATAAGTCAAGTTTAAAGTACCTGTTGGGGAAGGAAATCACTTTATCATTTGACCAATCCGTTTATTGATAAAATGCAGTCGGATGTTCAATTGCTGTAATACATTGATGTCCAATACTAAAGGTGGTTGCATGGATTTCTGGATGTCATTGAGCTGCAGTAGCCCTTTATGAATTTCAACATCAATATAGGATAGAGATAAAGATTTTCCATAATACGAAGGATACTACACTCGTACCTTTTTGAGAAGATGAGTTAGCATGCTAAAACCAAAAAGTAATCAAGTCTCGCACATTTTCAGGCAGAGGTGCAATGTTGAAATACGTTATATAAAATCTGAATTTTGATATCATGTTAAAAAGATTTGTTTTCTCCCTTAAAACTAATCACTGAAAGAGAGAAATACTCTCATGTGTAATAAGAATTTCAAACTAAGATACTCTGGATTACGAGGAATACTTAGGGACAAAAATTAAAGGACCCATGGACAAAGCTTCAGCCGGCTTCTAGCTATTTGACTAAAAACACCTGTTGTTTGCCTGTTCATGTTACTGTATCCTAATAAGCTCCTGTAATTAAACAGCAGGCCAGCGGTCCAAACAAGGCATTGAGAACAGCTCCAAAAGCTTGCACTTAATAAGGTAAAATTCCCCGTCCACTCAACATCTTATTTTCCCATTTGCCTTTACTGTCGTCCAAAAACGGCCGACACTTTAGACTTTTGACTTATAAATAGGCACGGTTTCTACTTTTTGAGACAAGCACTCCAGAAGGCCATCTCCAACAAGAGAAGCAACCTGAGAAACAGAACTTCTTTTGCAATGGCCTTCACCCAATTCTTAGTTCTTGCTGTTGTTGTAGCAACTGTTGTCCCTTCACTTTTGGCCAAGGAATTCACAGTTGGTGACGAGACGGGGTGGACCAATACTAAATATGATTATCAAGCCTGGGCTCAAGGGAAGGAGTTCCATGTCGGTGACACCCTTGGTAAATTGACCTTATAAACTCTATTGCTGTGTCTTTATTAAAAATAATGCAACATTAGTTTTATGTTTTCTATATCCTATTTGATGACACTCTTTATAAGAAAGAAGTACATCAATATTTTTTAGTTGATTTTTTAATAGAAATATGCTTTATGATGTGCTATTTGAGCCAAGTTAGACTGTAAGACTCTTTATCCTACTCGAGATAAGGCAGCATATTAGAAATGGTGTGGCATAAGCTCTAATTAACTTATTTTTTTAACTAGCACGCCTAGATGTAATGGTTGCATTGTGATATCCACTCAAAAATGACAACAACTTTGTAAGTTCCTTTGTTTTTAGTCGGGTAGCTGATGGAAGAATGAACTTCTTTGTGCAGTTTTCAACTATCCAAAGGGAAACCACGATGTCCTCAAAGTCAATGGCACTGCGTTCCAAGCTTGTGACGCATCATCAAGTCTAAGAGCGCCCTTGACTAGTGGGAATGATAAGGTTCTACTTACATCCACTGGAAAGAAATGGTACATCTGTGGCTTTGCCAATCATTGTTCAGAAGGGAATCAGAAGCTCGTCATAACAGTGTCAGCAGCCTCACCAGCAGACTCACCAGCGACTCACCAGCAGCCTCGCCGGTAGCCTCGCGGGTAGCCTCAAGGGTAGCCTCGCTGGCATCTTCACCCGCTCCCGTTTCAGCTGCAAGGGGAGGCGTGACCCCGAAGTACTTCGTCTGGCTGATGGCTGCTTTTGGCATCCTCATGATGATCATGGCATAAGCATTATAATTCTACAATATGATCTGTTTTGTGAGATTCGGTGGGCAGAAGGAACTCTCTGGTAGTTCAATTTCTAGCAGCAAAATTCAAAGGATTCAGACTCTCTCAAATCGAAGTTTTATGTAGTTAAGTCATCTATAAGGATCTTGCGTTTGTAAGAAGGAAATAATATCCATATGGTTTGTTTCTTGTGGCAATAAAATCACGTGTGATTACAATTTTTCAAGATTGTTTAGTCCACTAATGAGAGCTTATATTAATAGACTTTGTAGGATTCACTTGTATGAGCTTATATTAATGAATTTGATATTGGTCTAATGGAGTGAAACATATGAATTCTTAATAGTTGAATATAAATTAGTTGATACAGGTTGTAGCCTTACTATTAGGACTATGGTGAGTTAGACTTATAAAAGAACTACATAAGAAAAATGTTAAGTCGCTTCTTTGGTTTTAGGCATACCACATCAAGAATTCAATAAACAAAAAGAGAGACAAAGCCAAAAATGAACAATTCATACTCTTCTTATAAGATTTCTTAGAATTCTTGTCTAGAAACCCCATCGAGCCAATGTAAGTAAAGTGACAATGGAGGAAAAACATCTAGTGT
The DNA here is from genome assembly GCA_028551485.1 of Casuarina cunninghamiana. Taxonomy (NCBI): domain Eukaryota; kingdom Viridiplantae; phylum Streptophyta; class Magnoliopsida; order Fagales; family Casuarinaceae; genus Casuarina; species Casuarina cunninghamiana. The sequence goes on from CM052365.1 coordinate 6,873,205, forward strand.
AGAAAATTGGATTCCACCTTATGGATCTTCATCATGGATGCTAAGAATGATGATTTTATTCATCTCTTGTTCTTTATGGTTTTGATTTGACTATAGATTCTGCATTTTCTATTTCATTGAATAGGGATTGCAACATTGATTTTGTTTCATTGAGCAATATGTTTTGTGTACAAATTTGCACATGAGACTAACTTTGGACTTTAATGCTATAGTGCTTGTGTCCTTGCTCTGAGTCCTCATCCTTTCCTTCGTTCCCTTTGTTTATCATCATCTCGGGTATGCTCTGTACCTCATGCCTTCACATAATCTTTTGTTTCAACTTGAGTTCATAGAGAATTTGATTGCATAAAAGGTCATTGAGAATTACTTTGGCAGTCATAGCAAAACTTGCTTCCGGCCTTCTTCATTTTGATTGTCCTTCCGTTCAACCGTATCAGCTAAAGTTTTAACTTAGAAAATGTTAACTCCATGACCTGTATGCAACCGTCTGTCGAAACTAACGTGTAACGATTTCCATCACTCACTTGTGTCACCAAAATTTCAAAACTTAGAGCATGAAATTCATGCCTGGAAGTGGCAATCTCTCCACAATAATTTGCTAAGATTACATATTAGTACAAATGAACATATCATATCAATATCTTGATAATTATGGTAATTATGGTAGATATTGACTTTGCACAAGATTATAAATTTTTTTTTAAAATCTGTTCATAAGAAAATAAAACATATAAACATAGAAAAAAGATATCAACAATAGGTTAACTATTGATTTTATATAAATATTAACTTTGCACAAGATTAAAACTTGTTTTTTTCCCCCTAAAAATGTGGATAAGCATATAAGGCACATGAACACATAGATAATACCAAAATAAGATATAAGAAAAGAGGTTAACCATTATTCTACAGTAAATATTAAATTTATTATAAATGGTTAACTCTTTCTTTAAGCTAATTGTTTAAAAAATGCAACACCTAAACATATAAAGAAAATATTAGATTAAAATATTATAATATGTATACACTACTATTTTTTAAAATACTTCTAACAAAGACTCGATGATAACTCTATTTTTATAAAGTTATTTGACCTATTTTTAAGCAATAAACAATGCAATGCTTATGAGAAAATATTTGAATTCCTCTTTATTTACCTAAATTTGTCTTGTTTATGTAGCATAAGGAGGCATAGAGAAAAAGGATGAAAATGGAGAACCTGATGCTTATTGTGTGGCAAAATTGTAATATCAAGATCAAAAGAGTCAAGATGGGTTTGGACTTTAGATTTTCATTGTTATTAGGTTTTCTATTTATTTAGAAAACCCAATCATGTTAGGAATTCAAATCCTAATTAATTTAGAAGTTCAAAACTCAATTGTTTTAGATCTCTAAAACCCAATTCTACTAGGATAGGAGGTAGGTCTAAACCTAAACCCTATATAAGAGAAGAGCAGAGGCAAAAGAAGAGGAAGAGGAAATTGAGCACAACTCAAGAAAGAGGCCAAGAATTCAAGGCTTTCTTGATGAGAAGACAAAAAGGGTGACAGACTTTTTGTTCTTGGATTCAAGATGCATTCTTTATTTCTTATTACCATTCTTCCTCATTATTTCTTTATGTTTTAGTTTATTTTTGTTAAAGCTACGATGTAACCTAATTATGATGGTATGAATCTTATGATTATTATGTTTTGCAAGATATTTTATTTATGTGAAGTTACATATTACAGAGTTTAATGTTTTTAGGTGATTAGCTACTACTTAGATGATTTGATTTGTATGTTAGAGACCGACAGGAAATAGCATGCAGTTGCTTCTTGTAATATGCAACCATAGATTAAATATGGATAGACATATACCATATTGTTTGTATGGCTTTCGGTGTAAACTGGGAATGTTCATAGATCCTAATGCATTTGGTTTGTTTCAATTCACATATAGAGATATAGTGAATTAATGAACTAAGTAGGTTTGCTATACCTAGACATAGCATAGTAAATAAATTAGGAAGTTCCCCCATTACATAGATATTATCCCTCTTGCAAGCATAAATAATCAATATTAATACCTAGTAATTATGGTGAAATCATATGCTCTAACATATTTCTTGTATTTAGTTTTATTAGATTTAGTTAGTTAATCTATCATCTATCAATTTGATTTGCTAGATAAATTACAGGAGTTGTTCACCATTAGTAATTAATTGGTGTAGTAATCACCAATCTTTGTGGGACGATATTTTTCTCATCATTATATTACTTGTTTGACATGTTCACTTGCATTTAAATTTCACCGAACACTCGACTAAGCTATAGGCTTGCTACTTAAAGGTCAATCAAGTGATAGGCAGGTCCCTACAGCTTCCTCATACTTTCTTTTCTCAAATCATTTTCATTTTTACTTTTTTAATACTTTTCAAAGAGGTTAACTTGTCCTTAACCTCTAACTCCCACACTCCATTTTGATGGAACCCCACCTTGGCCTTTATGGCTTTCCATTTTGATGAAAACAAAAAAGGAAACAATGATGTGAACTTCTAAGCGCCTAAACAATCTTGAATATTAGCATATTCATTTTGACATGATTTTAGAACTTACCCCATTAGGATTGAACCCTGATTCATTGAAGGAACCAAATTCTCAATTATCTAACAGCCAACTTCAACATTGAAATTGTAAAATGGTTCATTTTCCGTATAAGATACTTATGAGAAGAGTTATTTTTTCCTATTAAATATCATGATAAGAGTTAAATAGTACGAGATATATTGTGCTCTTGACACATATTTGCACCATAATTTTGAAGATATCATTGATTCTTTTTTTCATTTTTATCCATTAGCCATGGAGTGACATACTTGAACATACATTTTACTACTAAAAAAATTTATTTTCTCTGTAAATCAACTTAGAAGAAAGATTAATCTTTTAACATAAAAAAATATCATGAAAAGATTTAAGTAATATAAAACATACATCACTCTAGTTCTATACCTCATTTGCTCGTGAAGATATACCATGTCAAGATTTAAGTAATATGAGATATATCACTCTTATTCTATACCTCATTTGGTGGTCAAGTCCATTCTCTCATTGTGTAGCCACCTTAAAAATCCATAAATAGTCTAACACAAAGTGTAGATTTAATTATCATAATATAGAATAGAGTAGTTAGCACAGATGAAACCTCCTTAGAAGGTACTCTAAATTTAGACCATGAACTATCACATGCTCAAATGGTGCAATTCATCCATGCACAAATCTTAGCACCATTGATTCCTTTGGCCTTTTAGGGAAGACGCTAATAACTTTGGTCAAGAAGCATCAAGTGTTAGAAGTTGAATGCATTATTACTCCTCTAGTTTCTTGTTTCCTACCATGCATTAATGCATTTCCATTCTATATTTGACCACTATTTTTCAGCTATGTCAAAATCCAATCACATTAGCTTGGCTGCTTACATCCTCAGGAATGTTTAATCATATCTTTTTTTCAATTTTAGAAAACAAAAATAACATAAAAGATTGATTGCTACCTTTAAATTTATGTTCCATTCTCATAGGTGTTAGAAAAAATACTATTCTTTAAATCTATTGTTCGAAGAAGAAAACACTTTTATATATAAAAAAAAAATTGAGATGATTAAAAACATAAAGTATATTCATCTACATCATTTTCAATATGTTCTATAAAAACCAAATTCACAAATGATGACATACCTCTGTTTTTTATTCTTTTTTAAAATGGGAATAATACCCCAACAATTTTATTCAATACCATAAGAAGGTTGGGCTAAAGAGCCATGCTTTTGGGAAAATACAAGGGCAAGACATAGACCATAACCCAAGAAAATATAAAGCCAAATAGGAATAAATATGAAACAAAACAAAGTTCATTCACAAATACAAGGCAAAACTCGATAAAACAAAAACATAACATCCATAACATCATGAAAAACTACCCAAAGATACAATACCATTATTGAGACCTATAATGCTCCAAACCTAATTGATCATCCTTACATGATTGTAAACATAGTCTTGGTAAAGAACCAAGTTGATCATATATTTGTTGTCCCACTATGAAATGGGCCACCCCGTGTAATGTTTGCCAAAAGGACCACATGGGTTGGGTGAAGGCAGAGTTCTATGCTCTAAATTTCCAACCATAATTAGCAAAACTATTTGGTAGGAAGTTTCTTTCTTTAAACATGTGCATTAACTTAACTGTGGAAGGAATACAAGTGTTTCATTTGCAAAACTCATATATTAGATTCGATGAATATTCAAATTTACCCTTGAGGCATTGTATATTAAATACTTAGTCTCATGTTAGAAATAAGAACACTTTAGAAATGTCTTATAATCCTAGAATACTCCTCTCTTCAATGAGGCCTTTTGGAGAGAAGTGAACCTAGGCCTTCAAGATGGAATCAGAACTAGACTTTCTTCCATGTGTGATGTGTGTTAACCCAATTTCATAGTTAGTCTCATATGACAACTATTAAGTGCCTTATAAGCCTTGAACAACCCTCTCTCCAATGAGGTCTTTTGGGGGGAAAAAAGTGGATCTAGGCCTTCAAGATGGTATTGGAGTTGAACCTTCTTCCATGTATGCTAACCCAAGTCCCATAGTTAAGCCAATCCTTCAGTAGCAAAATAAGATTGAGCTCAAACTATGAAGAAGGTTATTAAACATTTAGTCCTACATCAAAAAGAGAAGTACCTGGAAAGTATCTTATAAACCTTGAATACTCCTCTTTTCAATAATAAACTATGAAAAAAGGTGTGCATGGACTTTCAAGATTGTATTGCAAACTGAGAATCATCTTGAATCTTGTATAACCGTAACCTTTTTTGTTGAGACAGTTCCAGCCCAAGAAGGAGTGCATTAACTTCTGTCGTGGCCCTTTTGCCCGTTACCAAATTCAATGAATATGTCATGCGGATGACCCCCATCGAATCCCTCATTACCCCTCCTCCTGCATAATTTCTCACCATATCTAACTGCACACTTAGCAAAAAACATTTTCCATAATATGAAAGATACCACACCCGTCATTATAATTACGAAAGATACCACACCCGTCGTTATAATTACTTTTTGAGAAGATAAGTTAGCATGCTAAAACCAAAATGCAATCAAGTCTCGCACATTATCAGGTAGCGGTGCTTGAAATACCACCTAAAATCTAAATTTTGATATCATATTATTCTACTAAAACTAATCACTAAAAGAGAGAAATACTCTCACGTATAATAAGAATTCCAAACTAAGATATCAACAATGAAAAATATGCTTTGGATTACAAGGAATACTTAGGAACGAGAATTAAACAACAAGCAAAGGGTTACCATCGACAAAACTTCGACCGGCTTCTAGCTGTTTGACTCAAACCGTCTGTCGTTTGCCTGTTCATGTTACTGTACCCTAATAAGCTCCTGCAATTGAACAGAAGGCCAGAGGTCCAAACAAGGAATAGAAAAAACAAGGCATTGCAAACAGCTGCAAACAACTTGCATTCTATAACGTAAAACTCTCCGCCCACTTAACTTCTTATTGTACCATTTGGCTTTACCGCCGTCCAAAGACGGTGAACACTTGGGACTTTTAACTTATAAATAGGCACGCTTTCTACTTTTTAAGACAAGCACTCCAGAAGGCCATCCGCAACAAGAGAAGCAATCTGATAAAGAGAACTTCTTTGCAATGGCCTCCGTCCAATTCTTCATCATTCTTGCTGTTGTTGTAGCAACTCTTGTCCCTTCAATCTTGGCCACGGAATTCACAGTTGGTGGAGAAACGGGGTGGACCAATGCTACATATGATTACCAAGCTTGGACTCAAGGGAAGGAGTTCCGTGTCGGTGACACCCTTGGTAAATTGACCCTATAAACTCTATTGCTATGTCTTTATTAAAAAAATTATGTGATATTAGTTTTATGTTTTCAAAATCTTATCAGAATATAAATATGCTTTATTATATGCTATTTGAGCCGAAGTTAAACTGTAATACTTAGTATCACACTCAGAATAAGGGAGCATATTACAAATGGTGTGGCCATAAGATCTAATTGCCCAAATCTTGCTTTAAAATATTTTTACTAACGCACCAAAATATAAGGGTGGTATTTTGATATCAAATCAAAAGTGGCAACAACTTTGTAAGTTACTTTATTTTTGGTCGGATAGCTGATGGAAGAATGAACTTCTTTATGCAGTTTTCAACTATCCAAAGGGAAGACACAATGTCCTCAAAGTCAATGGCACTGCGTTCCAAGCTTGTGACAAATCAGCAAATCTAAGCGCGCCCTTAAGTAGTGGGAATGATAAGGTTCCACTTACATCCACCGGAAAGAAATGGTACATCTGTGGCTTTGCCAATCATTGTTCAGAAGGAAATCAGAAGCTCGTCATAACAGTGTCAGCAGCCTCACCGGCACCTGCTCCCTCTTCGGCTACAAGGGGAGGCGTTACCCCCATGTACTTCGGCTTGCTGATGGCTGCTTTTGGCATCCTCTTGATGATCATGGCTTAAGCATCATAATTATACTGTTTAAGTACTATTTTTTATGATTTTATTTCGTTGGTGTTTGCATTGTAGTCCTCCTGAAAGCGTCTGTTTCTTTTTTTTTCTTTTTTTGTTTTTTTTTTTGTATTAAGAACAATAAAACACTACACATGGGGCTTTGATGTCTAACATTGTAAGCAAGTTTTGGAAACAATTTTTAATAAAGTTCTATTTTATCAGCTCAAACATAATTCTGGAAGTATGTGGGAAAGCAAAGTTGCGCCCAAAAAATAGGTTTGTGTCCAAGGGCTTGCTGCATTAAGCCTATGTTGAAAATAGAAAGAACGAAAACCCATTATCCTAGCCAATCAAGAACCTAGAATTGGTAAGCTTTGGCTACCTGCTCGAAGGAATCACAAGAAATCAACATATGAATTGACGTGGGATATATAGCAAACACAAATATAATAATCACAAAAATATATTGTGTGATTCGTAATAAACTATTCTTACATCTAAGGTGACTCTTTCTCTTTAATCACTCTAATGACTTATTAAATAATATAATAGATGTAAGGTTTACAATAAATTATAATAAATATATAGTTTATAAAGAATCTTAATGAGCAAAATTATCAATTTATGTAGTTAAGTCACGTTGAAGGATCTTGCATTATATAGCCCGCAACCGCCCCCCCCCCCCCCAACCCCCCAATATCATGACACCTAGGGGTCACACTAACACTAACCATATTACAAAATTGTTCACAGTACGGTCTTAGTGTGAGTTGCACGGCTGGTGTGAGTACAAACTCATCTCAATTTCATGAAAATGGTGTGTTGTGGACTCATCCCCAATTTCTTTAAAATGATGCACTGCACACACCTTCTAACAATGAAAATATGCATCGAAACCCTTTTAGTTTTTGCATATATGCGAAAAATATTTTCCTCATCCACCTAAAATGTCTAATTTCCAAAAAAATTACTCTTGATAAAATCAAGGAGCTTCTAATAAACAGAAACCCAACATTCATCCGAGTTGCCCACGAGCTTCTCCATGATGGCAAACCACATCTCCACGTCCCTATCCAATTCCAAAGCAAATTTCAAACTATGAAACAAAGTTTCTTCCACATATGAGACTCCTTATAATGGGCCTAGCCAGGCTTTAAATTTGAACATGCTTACATAGTGTTCCCACCCATCAGAATGGGCAAAGCCAGGCTTTAAAAGCCCAAACCCAAATCAGGCCAAATTAACAAACCACGTAGGCCACATAGTCCACAATAATGGGCGAAAACACTTGGCCCATCTACCTAATAATGCATACAGAGACAATGATTTGTATAACATCCTTGAACTAACCTAGTGGGCTTCCAAGTCCATGAAAGCACTTAATGATCCATCCAAGCTTAACCAACCCACTTCAATTAGCATTGAAGGCCCATCCTATATCGGGAAAGGTTCTGGGCCAAATAACTTGGCCCACACAATTACTACAATGGGTACCTTGATTTCAAATTGTACAAAGACGATGCTTTGTGCAACGTGCTTGATGATTTTCCCCCAGGAAAGTTTCCCCACTACAATGATCTAATTGGCGCGCAACACAATTGGATTTCAAATATCAAATTTATGCGTCGTCGCACGATTAAATGTAGGATACTCATAATCGTGCTATTTAAGCTTGGGGATGAGTTCACATATTCAACCATTCTAGGCAAGCCAAATAACCAAGGATTGTCATCCCTAATTGCAAAAATTTAGTCTTCGTTGATATCCATATCTCCCTCATCCCCCCAGCACAAACACCACTCCATGTTGCAATGAAGAAGAAATGTTGCATGGACTAGTTGGCATTGACGATATGCCTCATCAACCTACACACCTTCATGAGGCAGGGCTCAGGCAAGATCATCGCCCTCCATGTGCCACATCCACGAAGGAGGGAGCGATGATCAACAAGATGATGCCAAAGAGCAGAACTTTGGTTATCTACTCCATTCATCCAAAACAACTCAGCATAACCGGTACCATAAATCAGAGTCCTCCAAACAACTAGATATTATATGCTCCCAGAGCAAGCTATGAAACAAGAGTACTGCTCCGTCCACTAGTGCACACCCCAAGTTTGGAGCATTGAGAAAACCATGCAACGCAAATGTACTTGCTTCAACATTACTCATCCATAGGTTACTTTAACTATCTATCACCCGAACGTTCAACCGAGGTTTTGCAACCTATCAAGTACAACAAATAATAATATGTAGACCACATTATTATTAACCACAAGTGTTCACACTTTTTCCATTACTTACATCCTAATTGATTGCTAACACAATCGCATATACATAATTAATTCCACTCTTGGCATGATTGTAGCTAAGTTAAATATATTAAACACGTGACATTTAATCAATGTGCCAAACACACTTATTGTTTGGCCTCAAATTATAACCACATATAATCGGCCCACTTCAATTACAATTGAAGTCCACTAACAATACCCAAAACATATGGGCCAAACTAACTTGGCCCATATATACAATAATATATATTACATATATATATACACATATATATTATATTTATACATGTGGTTTAATTCATAATATGAATTTCAAACCCACAAACCCACCAGCTCATGCCTTCCTACCCATGTGCACCAACAAACCCACTTGCACAAGCCTTCATACCCATGTGCACCAATAAACCCACCGGCTCACACCTTTATACCCATATGCTTAAATACATTGGTCTCATGCCCAGTCTATATTTGACACGTGTAGTGTACCATCCTCAAGTGAACAACGCTCTCGGAAAATAAACTCTAAATATTGCACAAATAAATGTGTGTTGGATAAACAAATAATTTTGACAAATTCCAAACGCACGCCAACGCAGAAAATGATCTTCCACAAAGCTCCAGATACCAAATAAAATGCCATAAAACATGGACCATGTTAGCCCAAATTTATACCAATAAATTTGAGCACACTTACATAGTGTTTTTGCCCATCAATATTGGTCTACCCAAGCTTCAAAAGCCTAAAGCCAACATAAGCCTTCCCGCTTACTTCCATACATGTGGCGATTTAAATTCAAATTAAAGCTTCCATGACACATGGAACTCACCCGAGGCCGGTGTGAGTACTAACCATTGTGATATCTAATGGTGCCTTGCCACATGTACCTAGGGCTACCCAGTGTCAATACGGGCAGCCTAATAGCCAATGGCAGCTCACGAAGCAGGCTATTCTCCCAATTGATACCATGAAATTTCACGAGCACAAGCTGAATGTTGCAACTCATCCACCCATAAATCGTAAAGCATTGATTACTCTAGCTTTCTGGTGAAGACTTTTTTTTTGGTGAAAGGTCAAATTATATATCACTCGTAAAAAAAATTTACAAGATTGTTTGATTACAAGATATCATCATCTAAGCTCAAATATTGCACTTGGCAAGTTCCAAAGCTCTTGTAAAAATTTATTACAGTTTGTAAGCTTGACTCCTCTGGTAGATGAAATCTTCCCTCTCACATCCTTCTTGATCTTAGCAATAATGGTTGAGTTTTCTAGACTTGTATTGCTGAATCTTCTTCTATTCCTTTCGCTCCAAATGTGATACAATACGGCCTTGAAAGATATATTAAGCAAAGTTGCTGCAAAGCTCTTCCTCTTAACAGTCTTGATCATCCAACATATTTCAGCTCTCCAGTGTTCAATTCTTCGAGTTAATCCATTCATGCCTAACAAAGCCTTCCAGATGTAGTTTGTGAACATGCACTTAAAAAATAAATGTTCCTGTGATTCTTCTTCTTGATTGCAGAGGTTGCATTGTAGATCCACTGAACTATTCCATTTAGCCACCCGATCTGCTGTGGATAGTTTGTCTCTCAGAGTGATCCAACAGATAAAATTATGCTTTGGTACTCCTTCTTTCCAAACAAGTGTTGCCCATTTGGCATCTTATCTGTTCTCTCTTAGTTCTACATAACTTTTGGCAATATTGTATTCTGAGTCCATCACTAGTTGTGTGAGTTCACTTCTTACTTGTAAAATATTCCTAAAACTCCAAGCTAGTGATCCTTTCATCTCAACTTCTAATACATTCCTTTCCTTCAAATTTTCTGTTATCATCCATTTAACCCATAAAGAGTTTGAATTGGGGTGCACAAGAGACCATAAGAGTTTTCCAATTGCCGCCTTATTCCAAGTATGAATGTCTATCAAACCTAGTCCTCCAGAAATTTTAGGCCAACAAACTTCTTTCCATGCCACTTTCGCTACACATCGCCCATTAGATTTACCTGCCCAAAGGAAAGTTCTAATCCTTTTTTCAATTTCATAAAGAGTCTGTTTTGGTAATAGAAAATTTTGCATCCAATATGTTTGCAATGAGAACAGAACACTTTTTGCTAACTGCAGTCTTCCCCCATAACTAATATGCTTAGACTCCCAACCTTCAATTCTTCTCAATATCTTTTCTGTCAGGATAGTACAATCTAAGTTGGAGAGTCTTTTAGTAATCAATGGAACTCCCAAGTATTTTATGGGAAGTTGGCCTTCTTGGATAGGAATATGATCAAGTATTAGAGCCTTTTCCTGTTCGGACAAGCTTGAAAAGAAAATTTGACACTTTTCTGGATGCATCTTCAAACCTGTTATATCTTTAAACTCTTGCATAGCATCTAGTAAACACAATATAGACTCAATATCTCCATGAGCAAACAAAAAGAGATCATCAGCAAAGCATAAATGAGTGATCTTTTCTTTAGCGCATTTCCAGTGAAATTTAAACCTTCCAGAAGATACTTTCTTTTGTATAATTCTGTTAAGAATCTCCATCACAATAACAAAGAGAAAAGGAGAGAGAGGGTCTCCTTGTCTAAGTCCCTTTGCCCCTTTAAAAAAACCTGTATGAGAGCCATTGATGTTCACAGAATATCCCACAGTAGTGATGCAGCTTTCAATCAGCAATCTAAATTTGTCTGGGAACTTCAAAACTTTCAGAGTATTTAGGATTGCATTCCAGTCTATTGAATCATATGCTTTCATAATATCAACCTTAATTGCCACCCTTTTCCCATGAATATCTTTGTGATAATTGTGTATTAACTCTTGACATAACAAAATATTTTCCTTAATGTTCCTTCCTGGCACAAAAGCTGTCTGACAAGGATGTATGAAATGAGGCAAAGCTAGACTTAATCTTCCTGCCACAATTTTAGATATGATCTTGTACAACACATTGCAACAGGAGATTGGTCTAAAGTCTTTTATATTGGTTGCATTAATTTTCTTAGGGACAAGGGAGATTACTGTGGAATTTATGCTTCGCAGTAGCTGTCTCTTCTGAAAGAAAGCTATTACTGCATCTTCTATGTCACTCCCTATAATACTCCATGCTTTCTTCAAGAAGAAGCTATTATATCCATCAGGACCTGGAGCTTTGTAATCACCGAAAGTATTAAGGACCTTTTGTATATCTTCTCTTTGAACATCTGCTATAAGGCTTCTCTTTATCTCTTCTGGAATTTCCATAGGAAATAACTCTCTTAATCTTGTTTCTGATGGTTGAAGTTGGTTTGCCCTCCCTAGCAAGTTTTGATAGTAACTTAGAATTTTGTTCTTTATCATTTCAGGATCTTCAGTGAGTTGCCCATCATCTATTTCTAGCTTGACAATGTGGTTTTTTGCTCTCCTCTTCATCATGCTTCTAAAAAAGACTTTACTATTACAATCACCCTCTTTCAGCCAATTATTCCTTGATTTTTGCTTCAGAAGTATTTCTTCATGCTTGCTATGTATTAGTAACTTATCTAACCACTCCTTTTCTTCATTGCGCAATTGGGTATTTGAAGGGTCATCAAAGAGCTTTGCTTGTGCTATTTGTAGCTGCTTCCTTGTTACCTCTGTTTTCTTTGGTAGTTCTCCAAATTCCTCTCTATTTAGCTTTCTCAACTCTTTTTTCATTTCCTTCAACTTTATCATTATTCTGTACATTATAGTGCCCTCAACCCTTTGTTGCCAAATATTCTTCACTATTGTCATAAATTGGGGGTTGTCTTGCCAGAAGTTGAAAAATCTAAAGGTCCTTTTCTGTCTTGGTCTATTATTGCCCACCTTGATAGTGCAAGGACTGTGATCTGACAATCCAGGAGTACTAAATTCAATGGAGAAATCCATATTACTTTGCAACCATTTAGGGTTTACCAAACATCTATCCAATTTACTGCCTTTGAACCCTATTCCTTTACCTTTGTTCGTCCATGATAGAAGAGGTCCTACAAAATTTGGTTCTATAAGTTCTGCATCACTTATGAACTTGTTGAAATCTTCTATTCCTTCTATCCATCTACTAGCTACACTGACCCTTTCATTTAGATTCCTCACTGTATTAAAATCACCTACTAGTAGCCATTGAGTGTCCTTTCCATAACTGTTATAACATTGTGTGAGGTTATTCTAAAGATCCTTCCGTTCATTTGCTGCATTTGCTGCATAGATGGCAGATAAGTACCATACTTCATGTCCCTCTTCCACTTTACAATTCACTACCTGTTTAGAACTACTAAGCACTGTGATGTTGATCAAGAAGCATTCCTAAATGCACCATAATTCCTCTCGCTTCTTGTTTCCTACCTTGCTATAATGCATTGCAACTTTATAGCTGACCATCTTTTTTCAGCTATGTCAAGGTTTAATCACATTAGTTCGGCTATTAAGAACATTAACAATGTTTAACTATAACGTTATTTCAAATTCAGAATACAAAAAGCAGAAAAGATAGACTGCTACCTTTAAATTTATGTTCAGTTCCCAAATCTATTATTGGTGTTAGAAAAATATGTTTCTTTGAAATCAGTCATTAAAAGAAAGAAATATTGTTACATATAAAAAAGAATTTGAAATTAAGATATTAAAAATATTATATATATATATATATTCATCTACATCATTTTTAATGTCTTATAAAAATCATATTCACAAGTGATCAAGTACTTCATATAAAACCTGAATTTTAATATTATGTTAAAGAGATTCGTTTTTTATTCTAAAGCCAATCACTAAAAGAAGAAACACACTCATATGTAATGAGAATTCCAAACCAAAATATCAACAATGTCAAATATGCTTTGGATTACGAGGAATGCTTAGAAACGCGAATTAAAAGACAAGCAAAAGCTCCGAACAGCAGGCCAGCGGTTGATTTCTTGAGACAAACGAGCTCCTGCAATCAAAGAGCAGGCCAGTGGTCCAAACAAGGAATAGAAAAAACAAGGCATTGAGAACAGCTGCAAAGTGTCCGCCCACTTAACTTCTTTTTGTGCCACTTCGCTTTAGCGCCGTCCAAAAACGTTTGAAACTTGGGAATTTCGATTTATAAGTAGGCACGCTTTCTACTTTTTGAGACAAGCCTTCCAGAAGTCCATTCGCAGCAAGAGAAGCAATCTGATAAAGAGAACTTCTTTTGAAATGGCCTCCGCCCAATTCTTCGTCATTCTTGCTGTTGTTGTAACAACTCTTGTTCCTTCAATCTTGGCCACGGAATTCACAGTTGGTGACGAGACAGGGTGGACCAATACTAAATATGATTACCAAGCTTGGGCTCAAGGGAAGGAGTTCCATGTCGGTGACACCCTTGGTAAATTGACCCTATAAACTCTATTGCTATTCTTTGTTAAAAAAATGTGCAACATTAGTTTTATGTTCCCTAAATCTTATTTGATAACACTCTTTATAAGAAAGAAATACATCAATATTTTTTAGTTGACTTTTGAATAGAAATATGCTTTGTCATATGCTATTTGAGCCAAGTTGAACTGTAATACTCTTTATCACACTCGGAATAGGGAAGCATATTAAAAATGGTGTGGCATAAGCTCTAATTGCCTAAATCTTGCTTAAAAATCTTTTTCACTAACGGGCCAAGATATAAGGGTGGCATTGTGATATCCACTAAAAAATGACAACTTTGTAAGTTCCGTTGTTTTTAGTCGGAAAGCTGATGGAAGAATGAACTTCTTTGTGCAGTTTTCAACTATCCACAGGGAAAACACAATGTCCTCAAAGTCAATGGCACTGCGTTCCAAGCTTGTGAGCCATCAGGTCTAATCGCGCCCTTGACTAGTGGGAATGATAAGGTTCTACTTACAACCACTGGAAAGAAATGCTACGTCTGTGCCTTTCCCAATCATTGTTCGGAAGGAAATCAAAAGCTCGTCATAACAGTGTCAGCAGCCTCGCCGGCACCTTCACCTGCTCCTGTTTCAGCTGCAAGAGGAGGCGTTACCTCCATGTACTTCGGCTGGATGATGGCTGCTTAAGCATTATAATTCTACAATATGATCTGTTTTGTTAGGTTCAGTGGGCACGGAAGGAACTCTCTGCTTGTTCAATTTCTAGCAGGAACCCAAAGGATTCAGACTCTATCGAATCAAAGTGTTATGTAGCTTTATAGTCATGTACGAGGATCTTGAATTTGCCAAAAGGAAATAATACCCATATAATCTGTTTGGCTGTAAAATCTCATGTGGTTGCAATTTTTCAAAGACACAATTGTTGGCCTAATTTTGATGGGCTCACTAATGTGAGCAATTAATAGACATTGTAGGACTCACTTGTATGAACTTATATTGATAAATTTTAGATTGGTCCAATTAAGTGAGATATATAGATTCTTAATAGTTGAATATGGACATGTTGGTTTGAATTGTAGCTTCCCTATTAGGTCTAGGGTGAGTTAGAACTATAAAACAACCACACACACTCACACAAAAAGTTAGGTCCCTCCTCTAGCTCTAAGCATACTACCTTAGGAATTCTATAAATAAAAAAGAGAGAGACAAAGAAAAAATAAACAATCATACTCTTCCCTTTAGGAACTCTCAAGATTCTTGTCTAAAAACCTCATCAAGCCAATGGATGTGGAGTGAGAATAGAGGGGTCTTCATCATGGACATTAAGAAAGGCATGTTTTCTTGTTCTTAATTTTGTTTATCTCTTGTTCTTCGTGTTCTTGATTTGACTTTGTAAATCCTAAGTTTTTCTATTTGATTGGAGAAGGATTAAAGCTTACAACAGCTACTTTGTTTTGTATACAAATTCGTCAACATGAGACTGGCTTTGAACTTGAGTGCTATAATGCATGTATCTGTCGTCATCCTTTCCTTCTTTTCCCGTTGGTTATCATTATCTTGGGTATGCTCTGTTTCTCACGCCTTCACATCATTTTTTTTCCCCTTGAGTTCTCAAAGAATTTGATTGCAGAAAAGAAGATCAATGAGAATCACTTTGGGAATCATTAAAAAAAAAAAAAAAAACAATCAACCTTTCATAACTTTGGTGAACTTTCCTTCAATTCAACTGCATCAGCTAAAGTTTCAACTTACACAGCATTAACTCCATGACTAGTCAAAACTAATGTGCAGCATTCAACCATATCAGCAAAAGCTTCAACTCTGCCAACATGCACATAATCTATGTCCTATAGGCTACCGTCTATCCGAACCAATTTGCACCATTCAACTATAACACCAAAAGGTTCAACTCTTTAAGCAAGAATACCCCGCGGTAATCTGTCCACACTATTTTGTTAAGGGTTTCCACTTCCTTTACAAGATATTATAACACTTTAGTACAAACGAAAATAACTTATCAATATATTAATAATGACAGTAATTATTATTTTTATAGTAGATATTAACTTTGCATAGGGTTTTATTTTTTTTCCTTAAAATCATTTGATAAGAAAGTTAAAAATACGAACGTCTAAGAAAGATATCAACAATGTGTAGACTATTGTTTTTATAAAATATATTAACTTTGCACAAGGATACAACCTTTTTTTCTTTTTCTTTTTTTTTTTTTTTTTTGAAGGGGGGGTTTCTAAAATCAATTGATAAGAAAATAAGACACATGAATATATAAGAGAATACCAAAATAAGATATAATAATAAGGTTAACTATTATTTCTACAATAAATATTAACTTTATTATAAATGGTTTAACTCTATTTCCTTGAACTAGTTGTTAAAGAATTGCAACACCTAAACATATATAAACTATATTAGATTAAAATACCACAGTGTTGGTACAATTATTTTTAACTAACTTAGAGGTACAATAAACCTTGAAGGTACATGTTTTCGTCTACTTTTGCTCTCGTTAGGAGTACCCAAGTCTTTGCTATCGTGCAATGCATTGAATCTGATGTTGGGGTTGTTTCTCATGAAGAATACTGTCAATATCATGGATGGCACATGAAGATGTGCTTTTTGCTTAACTTGTCTAGATGTTGAGTTTTCCTTCTCAACTTCTCTGGTATTAAGTTTTAGTTGTTGCATTAGTTAGAGAGCTTGGTCTAATATGTGGTAGATCTCTCATCTTTGGCAAAGGTTAAGACTTAAACCCATGTTATTCTTGTTAGATCCTATACCAACCTAAAAGGGAGGGGTTAATTAGGTTTATCAAAAATTCTTTTGTCTTTTTTGTTTTTCTTATGTAAAGTAATCGAGGCAGTAAGTAAGATTATCATACAAAACAAAGACAGATTTTTGGTCAGTGGTTCAGCCTAAGCCATCTCGGCACCTACTTCACCCCACTCTAGCAATAACCTGCTAAAGTCATTCTCCAATCAATTAACAAATTGATTACAAAGAATATCCAATCCCTTACAATGGAGAACTATTTCCCCAATCCCAATTACAAATTCTCTCTCCAAAAATTTTAACAATAAGTATCAATTAAGTACAAATTTTGAAACAATTGCTAGAGACTTAATACAAAATGATATGGACAAAAGTCCCAAATTCACATGAACCCTAGCACTATTCACTCGTATGAAATTAGCTCAAATATGATATGAATTGAAGAGTTATCTAATTTCCTAACAAGTATATGAAATCATTAATGAGCTCAGAGTAGAATCACCAAAATGTAAAACCAATTTCATGAGCTTGAAGAAGCTTGAGTGAAGAGTATAAGTTTCTAAAAGAAGATTGTTTTCTCTATGATTTTCAGACCACCATAATCAATGAGTAATATCCACTTAAATAGATACAAAATCTTAGAAATTGAAGGGCCCAACTAAAACACAGAACTGTGCTATAGTGGGTTGCCAGCGAAAGCTTATAAGGCCAGGCTCTCCTGTCGCCTTACCCAATATGGGACTAGATATTTTAACACTCCAACACTCCCCCGCAGTCTCACGTTGGGCACGGTGAGAGGTGAGACCAGTCTAGAGAGACCACACCAAGGCAGGCAAGACACAGGGCCGACTCTGATACCATCTTAGAAATTGAAGAGCCCAACTAAAACACAGAACTGTGCTATAGTGGGTTGCCAGTGAAAGCTTATAAGGCCAGGCTCTCTTGTCGCCTTACCCAATGTGGGACTGGATATTTTAACACTTCAACACAAAAAAAACTCACATTTTACTTCAAAAAGCCATTCTAACACCTTTGAAGCAAGTCACCTCTTCTTCCCGTTAGAGCCCTAATTTTCATCTTCTCTTTCTTCATTTCGAGCTGGTAATAGAGGAAGAAGGTAGAGTTGTGTTTTGTCTCTAAAACTATTCAAAATCTTGTTCCAAAATGTCACCGTTTCATCCAAGCTTAAGTGATTAAGTCAGAGCTTTATGGACCAAAAAAAGAGGGTCGAACTTAGGTTTCACTCAAATCTTCATAAAAGCTCTTCAATCTTGAAGTAAATTATTATAGGTGGTGTGCTGTTTCGTGGTTGTTTTGAATTATTGATTACTTAGTTAAGATATTTATTTTGGATTGATAAAAGAAGGATATACCTACCAAAAGCCATGTTTCTATTAAGTTAAGTTAAAGGGTTTGAAGAGTGAATTTTAAGTAGATTGTCGGTAGAAGAAGGTAGAATCTATTAGGTTTGTATACTGAGTAGATCATGAACTTTTGGTACATGTTACCAAAATCGTGCCTATCAAATTAGTTAATTACTAAGTTGGTAACTACTGATGGTCAAGGTGTTCCAGAGGATAGACCCAAAGAGTGCAGAGCTTGAGAGAAAAGAGAAAAGAAAAATAAGGAAACTTGAAGATTGTTTGAAATCTTTAGGAGAAAATAATGATACAGAAGTTAAAATAATGAAATATGGACGAATAACCCTTGCAAATAGGAACATGGCTAAAGAAAGTATGACCAAGGATAATGTAGCTCAACAAGACAAGATGAGAATTGAACAAGAAATCCAAGAAAGTTTATTCCAAGCGCCTTCAAAAAATAAGGAGAAAAAGGATAGGCTAGAAGAGACAAACAACATTATCTTTAAGGAAAGCTTCGAACATAAAGGAAAGCATGAATCTTGGAGTAAGGTTGTAGTAGGAGGATTAGCACAAAATGCTCATATGAAATACCAGCCACCGATATTAAATGATGGGAAAATTAAAGTTGCTCCTCTTATATTGAAGAATGAAGTAAATTCTATGAAAATTGTGTTGTGGGTTTCTTTTGGGGCTCAAAATTACCATTTTCTGTAGTAAAAGGAATTGTAGAAAAGCAATGGGGAAAACAAAGCTTAGTAGATATTTCTACAACAGACAATGGTTTCTTCTTCTTTAGATTTTCTGATAAACAAAAGATTGAGAAAGTATTAGAAGCTGGAGTATGTGATGTGGTAGGAAAACCAATGTTTCTGCAAAAATGGCATAATACTATTAGATTGCAGAAAGAAAAAATCACTTCAATACCAATTTGGATAAAGTTGCATAATGTCCCACATGCTCTATGGGATGAAATTGGTATGAGCTATGTATCTAGTGCTGTTGGAAAGCCACTATACATGGATAAAGCTACTAAACATAGACAGAGGATATCATATGCAAAAGTATGTGTTGAAATAGATACAAAGTGTTCTCTACCAACTTCATTTGAAATTGACATGGGAAATGGTGCTATTTTTGAGGTAGGAGTGGAGTATTGTTGGTTACCTGAAATTTGCAAGAAATGTGATTGCTTTGGACATAAGGAGTGTGTTACAAAGAAAAAAGAGATATGGGTTCCAGTACAAAAGCCATTAAGTCAGACGGAGAACTATGATGAAGAACGTGAGGATAAAGAACATTTGGATAAAGGTAATGAAGATCAAGTTCATGAGGACCAAGGACATGAGGATATAAGAGATAAGATTGCAAATTCAATAACACGTGAAGTTGAATCCACCATAAGTCCAAAGGCCAAATTAGAACAAAGTAATAAAGCAAGTGTGAATGGAAGGGGAAACAAAAGGAGCCCTAAAAGGAATACATGTGAGAAGGACAACTCCAGTAATAGGTTTAGTGTGCTGATAAATAATCATCAGGAACCAAATGAAGCAAGATGCAATGATATTGTAGGTTTTAAAGGTGTTGAAAGAGAAAACACTATACCCCCAGACAAATGATCATATTCTCATGGAATGTTAAGGGCATGAATAAAAGCCCTAAACAAAAGGAGGTACGAAAAGTTATTAAGAATGCTAAAGCTAACATTGTCATTTTATTATAACACAAAATAAAAGAAGATAAAGCACAATGGGTAATAGATTCTCTTTTTCCCCAATAGGGTTTTGTCCACAATTATAGAGATAATGAAAATGGTAGGATTTGGATTGTATGGAAAAAGCCACAACTAAACATCACAGTGCTTAGTAGTTCTAAACAGGTAGTGAATTGTAAAGTGGAAAAGGGGCATGAAGTATGGTACTTATGTGCCATCTATGCAGCAAATGCAGTAAATGAACGAAATGATCTTTGGAGTAACCTCACACAATATTATAACAGTTATGGAAATGACACTCAATGGCTACTAGTAGGAGATTTTAATACAGTGAGGAATCTAAATGAAAGGGTCAGTGTAGCTAGCAGATGGATAGAAGGAATAGAAGTTTTCAACAAGTTCATAAGTGATGCAGAACTTATAGAACCAAACTTTGTAGGACCTTTTCTATCATGGACGAACAAAGGTAAAGGAATAGGGTTCAAAGGCAATAAATTGGATAGATGTTTGGTAAACCCTAAATGGTTGCAAAGTAATATGGATTTCTTCATTGAATTTAGTACTCCTAGATTGTCAGATCACAGTCCTTGCACTATCAAGGTGGGCAATAATAGACCAAGACAGAAAAGTGCCTTTAGATTTTTCAACTTCTGGTCAGACAACCCCCAATTTATGACAATAGTGAAGAATATTTGGCAACAAAGGGTTGAGGGCACTATAATGTACAAAATAATGATAAAGTTGAAGGAAATGAAAAAATAGTTGAGAAAGCTAAATAGAGAGGAATTTGGAGAATTACCAAGGAAAATAGAGGTAGCAAGAAAGCAGCTACAAATAGCACAAGGAAAGCTTTTTTATGGCCCTTCAAATACCCAATTGCGCAATGAAGAAAATGAGTGCTTAGAAAAGTTACTAATACATAGCAAGCATGAAGAAATACTTCTGAAGCAAAAATCAAGGAATACCTGGCTGAAAGAGGGAGATTGTAACAGTAAAGTTTTTTTTAGAAGCATGATGAAGAGGAGAGCAAAAAACCATATTGTCAAGCTGGAAATAGATGATGGGTAACTTACTGAAGATCCTGAAATCATAAAGAACAAAATTCTAAGTTACTATCAAAACTTGCTAGGGAGGGCAAACCAACTTCAACCATCAGAGACAAAATTAAGAGAGTTATTTCCTATGGAAATTCCAGAAGAAACAAAGAGAAGCCTTATAACGGATGTTCAAAGAGAAGATATACAAAAGGTCTTTAATACTTTTGGTGATTACAAAGCTCCAGGTCCTGATGGATATAATAGCTTCTTCTTCAAAAAAGCTTGGAGTATTATAGGGAGTGACATAGAAGATGCAGTTATAGCTTTCTTTAAGAGGAAACAGCTACTGCGAAGCATAAATTCAACAGTAATCTCCCTTGTCCCTAAGAAAATTAATGTCATTAATATGAAAGATTTTAGACCAATCTCCTGTTGCAATGTGTTGTACAAGATCATATCTAAAATTGTGGCAGAAAGATTAAGTCTAGCTTTGCCTCATTTCATACATCCTTGTCAAACAGCTTTTGTGCCAAGAAGGAACATTAAAGAAAATATTTTGTTATGTCAAGAGTTAATCCACAATTATCACAAAGATATTAATGGGAAAAGGGTGGCAATTAAGGTTGATATTATGAAAGCATATGATTCAATAGATTGGAATGCAATCCTAAATACTCTAAAAGTTTTGAAGTTCCCAGACAAATTTAGACTGCTGATTGAAAGCTACATAACTATTGTTGGATATTCTGTGAACATCAATGGCTCTCATACAGGTTTTTTTAAAGGGGCAAAGGGACTTAGACAAGGAGACCCTCTTTCTCCTTTTCTCTTTGTTATTGTGATGGAGATTCTTAATAGAATTATACCAAAGAAAGTATCTTCTGGAAGGTTTAAATTTCACTGGAAATGCGCTAAAGAGAAGATCACTCATCTATGCTTTGCTGATGATCTCTTTTTGTTTGCTCATGGAGATATTGAGTCTATATTGTGTTTACTAGATGCTATGCAAGAGTTTGAAGATATAACATGTCTGAAGATGAATCCAGAAAAGTGTCAAATTTTCTTTTCAGGTTTGTCTAAACAGGAAAAGGCTCTAATACTTGATCATATTCCTATCCAAGAAGGCCAACTTCCCATAAAATACTTGGGAGTTCCATTGATTACTAAAAGACTCTCCAACATAGATTGTACTATCCTGACAGAAAAGGTACTGAGGAGAATTGAAGGTTGGGAGTCTAAGCATATTAGTTATGGGGGAAGACTGCAGTTAGCAAAAAGTGTTCTGTTCTCATTGCAAATATATTGGATGCAAATTTTTCTATTGCCAAAACAGACTCTTTGAAATTGAAAAAAGGATTAGAACTTTCCTTTGGGCAAGTAAATCTAATAGACGATATATAGCGAAAGTGGCATGGAAAGAAGTTTGTTGGCCTAAAATTTCTGGAGGACTGGGTTTAATAGACATTCATACTTGGAATAAGGCGGCAATTGGAAAACTCTTATGGTCTCTTGTGCACCCCAACTCAAACTCTTTATGGGTTAAATGGATGATAACAGAAAATTTGAAGGAAAGGAATGTATTAGAAGTTGAGATGAAAGGATCACTAGCTTGGAGTTTTAGGAATATTTTACAAGTAAGAAGTGAACTCACACAACTAGTGATGGACTCAGAATACAATATTGCCAAAAGTTATGTAGTACTAAGAGAGGACAGAGAAGATACTGAATGAGAAACACTTGTCTGGAAAGAAGGAGTACCAAAGCATAATTTTATCTGCTGGATCACTTTGAAAGACAAACTATCCACAGCAGATCGAGTGGCTAAATGGAATAGTTCAGTGGATCTACAATGCAACCTCTGCCAACAAGAAGAAGAATCACAGGAACATTTATTTTTTAAGTGCAGGTTCACAAACTACATTTGGAAGGCTTTGTTAGGCATGAATGGATTAACTAGAAGAATTGAACACTGGAGAGCTGAAATATGTTGGATGATCAAGACTGTTAAGAGGAAGAGCTTCGCAGCAACTTTGCTTAGTATATCTTTCAAGGCTGTATTGTATCACATTTGGAGCGAAATGAATAGAAGAAGATTCAGCGATACAAGTTTAGATAACTCAACCATTATTGCTAAAATCAAAAAGGATGTGAGAGGGAAGATTTCATCTACCAGATGAGTCAAGCTTACAAATTGTAATAAATTTTTACAAGAGCTTTGGAATTTTCCAAGTGCAATATTTGAGCTTAGATAATGATATTTTGTGATCGAACAATCTTGTAAATTTTTTTTACGGGTGATATATAATTTGACCTTTCACCAAAAAAAAAAAAAAAATTATTATAGGTGCTTTACAGATTGATAGACAAACTTTGTCTCTTCAAAAGCCCATGATTTTGGCTTCAAAAACTCCTTAATCTACTTCCAATTTCTTTTTTAAGCAGTTAGGTCACAAACTCGAATAATGCCTTAATTTTTTCAAATTAATCCTTTCTGAGCAATAGGTCTTTGATCCTTCTTAACATAATTGTTCTCCTTTCTGATGGATTTTGATTTCATCCTTTTTCCCCATTTTCTAAGCTATTTCCAACGACCAATTTGAGCTTTAAGGTGATGGTGTCGTCGAGTGGGAAGAACTCGGTTGCGGGTGCTTAATTCGGATCGAGCATGAGAACGGATCATGCACACGGGTCACCGATAACTCTATTTTTTATAGGGTTATTTTATGTATGTTAAGTAATATATAATATGGTATTTATTATATTATATTGCATGTGTTTATAATTATGTAACTTGTGTTGTTTTAGGTAGCAAACCCAAAAAGAAGGAAATGAAGCAAAATTAGAGACAAAACACAAGCAAAGGAGGATGGCTAGTCATGCAACACGTGGAAAACAAAGACAAGAAGAAAACTGCATAGGGCCTAGCAGGGCTTTTGGTCAACAATTGTAGGGATGAGAAAGAGAATGAGTGAATAGAAAAAGAACGGAGAGGGACTGAACGAGCAACAACCGGCCGACCTCCTCTATTGGCGCAGATTTTCATCAACCTGACAAATAGGGATACCTAGAAGTGTGAACGCCGTCTAGGATCTCCTTTTCCGACAGATTCCTGCGGTTTTGGCCATTTTCTAGTAGTGGGTGAAAACCCAGGCAGAAAGAGCCAAATCATGCTTTTTCTAGATAGATCGGACCGGATTTAAGTAGATCCAATAGGTCTATACCGCTCTTGACCCAACCCACCTCCATTCCAGCTAGAATCAACAACAAACGGCTTATGTGGTCAATCTCCAACAAAGATAGGCCCATTTTCGACGATTCTGGGCTTATTTCTAGCAAATTTACCTATTCTTGGGGTAGATCTGCACTTTGGGGTTCAGATCTAACATCTCTACGATAAGTGGCGGCAGCGCATAAGCGTGATTTTTCTCCCTCTTTTCAGACAACCTCTTTTCTTTTCCTTAATGTGTAGAGTTGCACAGAATCTTCTTGAAAGGAAAAATAATTGGTGACAGCTTTTTAGTTTTCTCAAATTTATATGTTTTGTGTAATTTGTTGCATTATTTCTGTCTGTTTTAATATTATGAACTAAACTACTCTTGTTAAAGCTAAGATGTAGCCTAGTTAGGATGCTATGAGTTCCTTAGTTGACATCTTATGCAAGATAATATATTTATGTGAGTTGTACATTATTACCTTCAATGTGATTGAGTGATTAATCATCAATTAATTAATCTGATGTGCATATTTGAGGCTAACAAGAGAAAATATAAATGCATCTTATAATGTACAACCATAAATTAAATTTTGATAAACATATACTATGTTGATTGTGTGGCCTTAGCTGGAATATTTATTAACTTTAATGCTCTTAGTTCATTTAATTCATGGGTAGAAATATAGTGAATTAATGAGCTAAGTAGGTTCACTATACCTAGACATAAGATAGTGAATATCTCATAAATATTATTGTTCTTGCAAGCATTTAACTATTGGAATTCATATCTACTAACTATGGTGAAGTCAGATGCTCTAGCATAATTGTCATATTTAATTAACTCATTGGAAGTTGATTGCTTTAGTGTGGTTTCAATTTAAAACATCTTTCCCATTGTGATTTGCTAGATAAATTATAGGACCAATTCACTATTAGTAATTAGTCAATTTGATAACATTAATTCCTGTAAGATGATACTAATCTCATCATTATATTACTTGTTCAACATATACACTTGCATGTAAAATTTCATTGAACAGTCACTTCGGAGCAAGTGCGGGCCATGGGTCACATTGTGGGTCGCGCTTTTGGACCAGGTTATGGGTCACGAACTTTGAACTAGATCTCGCTCACGCGGGTTAGGTCACACACATACTAGGTTTGACATGCTTCCACATGGGCTGGGTCGTGCAAACAAAACTAGATCTAGGTTGCACTTCACATTGGGCTTCCAATTTTAGACTAATCATGTATTTACCCATTTTCCTACACAAAGTTCTAATATTAATTTTCTTATAAAACCTATTAAATAAATAATCAAACAATGATTACAATATTATTATATTATAATTCCATTTTTCTCATCATCAAAATGTTAATATATTCTAATACCATTAAAATATATTCCAACAATTCTACTCCAAAGGTTTTGTCCTAATGAGTTTGTCAAATGAAAAGGAAACAAACTATTAAAAAAGGTAGTTGTTAATATTATTAAGATTTTAAATTTTCTAGTGTTTTTATATATTTAGTGTTCTCATCAATTAATAATCAATTTTAAAATAAGTTAAGCCCCTTTTTAACATAATATTAAAGTCTAAATTTAAGTGTAACATCTCATCATTAATGGATTAGGTTCCTATAATTTCAACATAATGTTCATAACTCATAAGCTAGGTCTTCATATTTTTTCCTACTAGTAGTGAAGAGATGCATTAAAAATAATAGTTGTCTTACATTACCAATTCTTTGATTTGTTATCATTCTTTAGATATTCTCCTCTCTTGATGATTTTTTTTTTAAAATGAATCTTATACCATTTCAAGCACGAACAAAAAAAGATCTTATATTGTTTCCAACATATTTGTTCAAATTCGTCCTTCATTGCATAGACATGTTCCATCTTAGCTCAATTAATGTCCTTGATACGAAGCTGAAATGTGAATATATATATATGAAGAACGTGATCTGCAATTCAACAATAAGCTTTTTAGCCTTTCATCAACACTACCATTCCAACCATTACCCAACTTCTTAAAAGTTGGACTCCTTTCTTCCCCGAAGTGGCTAAATCAAGGCCCAGCTCAAACTTGGGATTAGTTGATTAAACTTAAGTCTGCCAAACGTCTCGATTAGGTACCTTCTTAGAAAGTACCTTATTCTTTTTTCTTTTTCTTTTTCTTTTTTTGGTGGGTAAATGAAGGAACCTCATTCTTAACATATATAAAATACTTTTGACAAAGACTCGTGAACCCGACTAAGCTATGGGCTTGCTGCTTAAAGGTCAACCAAGTTATACACAAGTCCCTACAGCTTCCTCCCATCTTTTCTTCTGAAATCATTTTAATTTTTACTTTTTCAAAGAGGTTCAATTTTCCTTAACCTCCAACTCCCACGTTCCATTTTGATGGAAAAAAAAAAAACATTGATGTGAACTTTTAATCGCCTAAACAATCTTGAACATTAATAGATTCATTTTGAGATGAATTTGTAACTTACCCTATCTAGGTTGGCTTTAATAACCTATATTATGAGTTATTTAACAGCTAAGTTCAACATAGATACTTTGAAAGGGTTCATTTCCCTATAAGGTGCTTATAAGAAGAGTTATTTTCTTTGAGAAAAATATCATGATGAGAGTTAAACAATATCACATATACATTATTTTTGACACATTTTTGCACTCCAAATGTGGGCATATCATTGATTTTTTTTCTTTTTAATCCATCAATCATGCAATGACATACTTGAACATAACTTTTAATACTATAAGATCTTATTTTATCTTGAAATCAACTTAGAAGAAAGAATAATTTTTTTGACATAGAGAAATACCATGAGAAGTTCACTTAGCAAGTTATCTACTTACCTAAAAAGAAGAAGGACTTGGGTTGTTAGACTAAAAGTGTGGAATAAGATTCCATTGGGGTAGTCACTCTAGAATATCATCAACTATCTAAATTTATCCTTATGGAGTAGATAGATTTATAATAATAAATTTAGGAAAACTTTAGCTATGCATCTTGATTTCAAAGCAAATATAACATGAAGTTGGAAAGAACTTTTCAAGCTATGATATATTTTCACGTTTATGCTTTCCAAACTTTATTATTATTGTAAAAAAACATATAATGAATTATATCAAGTTAATGTTGAGGTTGAATGGCATAACTTGATATTGTTAGGTAGAATTAGCAAATATGATTTCATTAGATTGCTCATATATAGGAACAGACGTCATACATCATAAGTGTTATTTCGATTGCTCTCCTCAATTGACTTGTACTATAATTTGTTTGGGTCTTAATTTGCAAGTAAGTCATACTTGTTTTTTTAGAATACTTAGACGGATAAATTTCACGAAGTATCCTTGCACAAAAATGCTTCATAAGATTATTAAAGATTGAAATTCTAAATTGCAATAGATAATTACGACAACTAAAAGAAAATATTTGGTTGTCAAACTTTTAAAATGTTTTTTTTTTGTATGCATCTATATATATGGGCTTAACAAAATCATAGATGTTTCAAAAATAAGGCTATCAAAATACCAATCTTGTTGGTTAGAATTAGAAGAATAATACATGAGATAATATCCCTATCTAAAAATATTAAACTCTCTCAAATAAATATTGGTATTTTGATAGCCTTATTTTTGAAACATCTATGATTTTGTTAAGTCCATATATATACATGATTTTGTTATATCATAACTAAAGAATTTCAAGCTTATTTTTTTTAGATGAATTATAATTATGGGGTATACCTTAAGTCATTGTATTTTTTTATTCTTAGATGAATAAACACACATATTCAAAAAAAAAAAATACCATGACAACATTTAAATAGTAAGAGACATATACCTTTTATCGTATACCTCATCAAGTGCATTCTCTCTTTGTACGGTAATCTTATATTCACATATAGCCTAATGCAAAGTATAAATTTGACTATCTAATATAGAATAGAGTAGTTAGCACAAATGAAACCTTCTTAGAAGTTACTCCCAATTTATACCATGAAATTTCACAAGCACAAGCCGAGTGTTGCAATTCATCCATGCATAAATCTTAGTAGCACTAATTCCTCTGGCTTTTTAGTCAAGAGCTGTTAACTTTGATCAAGTAACATATATCTCAATACACCACGATTCCTGTAGTTTCTTGTTTCCTACCTTGCATTAATGCATTTCAATTATTCAGCTGACCTTTTTTTTTTCAGCTATGTCAAGGTTTAATCACATCAGTTCGGCTACTTACAACATTAACAATGTTTAACTATATCGTTATTTCAAATTCAGAATACAAAAATAGCAGAAAGATTGACTCCTACTTTTAAATTTATGTTGAGTTCTCATATCTATTATTGGTGTTAGAAAAATACGCTTATTTGAAATCAGTCATTAAAAGGAGGAAATACTATTATATATAAAAATAATTTGAAATTAAGATATTGAAAATATAATATATATTTTCATCTATATCATTTTTAATATGTCTTATAAAAATAAGATTTACAAGTGATGAAATACCTCATTTAAAACCTGAATTTTGATATTTGTTAAAGAGATTCATTTTTTCTTCTAAGAGAGAAACACTTTCAGTGTAAAAGATGCTTTGCCTTAGGAGGGATGCTTAGGAACGAGAATTAAAGGACAAGCAAAAGGTCCGAACAGCGGGCGAGTGGTTGATTTCTTGAGACAAACGATTTCCTGCAATTAAACAGCAGGCCAGCGGTGCAAACAAGGAACAGAAAAACAAGGCATTGAGAGTAGCTCCAGATAAGCTTGCATTTTATAACGTAAAATTCTCCGCCCACTTAACTTCTTATTGTGCCATTTGCCTTTACCACCGCCCAGAGACGGTGAACGCTTGGGGCTTTTGACTTATAAATAGGCAAGCTTTCTACTTTTTGAGACAAGCACTCGAGAAGCCCATCCGCCACAAGAGAAGCAATCTGATAAAGAGAACTTCTTTTGCAATGGCCTCCGTCCAATTCTTCATCATTCTTGCTGTTCTTGTAGCAACTCTTGTCCCTTCAATGTTGGCCACGGAATTCACAGTTGGTGGAGATACGGGGTGGACCAATGGTACATATGATTACCAAGCTTGGACTCAAGGGAAGGAGTTCCGTGTCGGTGACACCCTTGGTAAATTGACCCTATAAACTCTATTGCTATGTCTTTATTAAAAAAATAATGTGACATTAGTTTTATGTTTTCAAAATCTGATCAGAATAGAAATATGCTTTATTATATGCTATTGAGCCAAAGTTAAACTATAATACTTAGTATCACACTCAGAATTTCTAAGGGAGCATATTAGAAATGGTGTGGCATAAGCTCTAATTGCCTAAATCTTGCTTAAAAATAGTTTTTACTAACGCACCAAGATGTAAGGGTGGTATTTTGATATCAAATAAAAAATGGCAACAACTTTGTAAGTTCCTTTATTTTTGGTCGGATAGCTGATGGAAGAATGAACTTCTTTGTGCAGTTTTCAACTATCCAAAGGGAAGACACAATGTCCTTAAAGTCAATGGCACTGCGTTCCAAGCTTGTGACAAATCAGGAAGTCTAGGCGCGCCCTTGACTAGTGGGAATGATAAGGTTCCACTTACATCCACTGGAAAGAAATGGTACATCTGTGGCTTTGCCAATCATTGTTCAGCAGGAAATCAGAAGCTCGTCATAACAGTGTCAGCAGCCTCGCCGGCACCTGCTCCCTCTTCAGCTACAAGGGGAGGCGTTACCCCCATGTACTTCGGGTTGCTGATGGCTGCTTTTGGCATCCTCTTGATGATCATGGCTTAAGCATCATAATTCTACTGTTTAAGTACTATTTTTTATGATTTTATTTCGTTGGTGTTTGCATTGTAGTCCTCCTGAAAGCGTCTTTTTTTTTTTTTTTTTTTTTTTGGTATTAAGAACAATAAAGCACTACACATGGGGCTTTGATGTCTAACATTGTGAGCAAGTAGTGGAAACAATTTTTAATAAAGTTCGTCTATTTTATCAGCTCAAACATAATTCTGGTGGTCTGTGGGAAAACAAAGCTGCGCCCCAAAAATAGGTTTGTGTCCAAGGGCTTGCTGCATTAAGCCTATGTTGAAAACACAGAACCAAAACCCATTATCCTAGCCAATCGAGAACCTAGAATTGGTAAGCTTTGGCTACCTGCTCGAAGTAATCACAAGAAATAAACATATGAATTGACGTGGGATGTGCAGCAAACACACATATAATAATTACAAAAATATAGTGTGATTCGTAATAAACTATTCTTACATTTAAGGTGATTTTTTCTTTTTTGTCACGCTCATGACTCATTAAATAATATAATAGATGTAAGTTTTACAATAAATTAATATATAGTTTAAAAAGAATCCTAATGAGCAAAATTATCGATTTATCTCTTCTTTTTTTTGGTAAAATGGTAAATCGAATTAAAAATAATTGGAGAATGCATACCCAGTGTCCATTCTGTGTTTGAAAGGATAACTCAGAATGCTCTAAGAGAAAACCTGATGTTGGTTATGGCAATTGTATCCATGCTATCTTTTGCCCGACAAGTCATCCTGATGTTCTTCCACTAGCAGCAGATATTAGCCAAAACATCATCACCATGGCTATCATCACAGTGTAATAACCTTGAGATTGACCTAGTAAAACACCAACAACCAGGTATTTCGGCTGGCTGGAAATTTCAGATGGGTTTCCTAATTTTGTCAGGTTTTGAGAGCTGATTCAACAAAAAAAGACAAGGGTTGAACATGAAATACTTAGAAACTGTGTTAAAAGCAACAGAATGAACTAAGAATTGGTTTTCTCTTCTTTATTTTTTTTTCTTCAATTTGCTTTGGATTATGTTGCCTTAATATTTTACCGCAGCGAAAAATGCATGCTCAGCACGTATGAATTGACAACAAAATCCATCCACTTTATTCTTGGGGTAACAGTGAATTCATACACTCCATAACCAAAAGAGAGGAAACAAAAATAGAAACAAAAAAGAATTTGACATAAGCTCATCAGATCATGATCATCATCAGTATGCCAAAACTAGCCATCATCCAGCCAAAATATACAGGCGTAACCATTCTCCTTGCTGCAGAAGGGGAAGCCGCCGGAGACACAGGCTTGATCTGAGGCAGCACCGTTATGGCAAGCTTCTGGTCTCCGTTTACACAATGTGTGTCAACACCGCATATGTACGAATATCTTCCCGCGGCTGAGAGGGTGATTACATCGTTTCCACTGGTCAGCGGCTTGGCGCCTGCAGGTGCCTGACATCGTTGGAAGCCGGCGTCATCAACTTCAATTACATTGTGGTCTCCCTTTTGGTATTTAAAAGCTGCACCCAGAAGAAGGTTTCTTACATCAGTAACCAGACGAAAATGAAAACGTGAGAACATTTCTGTGAACAATTTTAAGGAGAATTCCACCACCCCAAACAGCGTTTTCAGAGCAGTTTACCAAGTGTGTCGCCGACGTGAAACTCCTTTCCGCGAACCCAACTTTGGTAATCAACGTTGTAGTTCCAACCGTTCGCATCACCAACCTCGAAGTCCGTGGCCAAGATTGAAGGAACAAGAACTGCTACAATGGCGAAGATGTAGAAATGTTTTGTAGACGCCATTGCAACCAGAAATTCTCTTTCATCAGGCCGACTCTCCTTGGTTGGCCTTGTGGACGTAGTCGCCTTGAATATTTCAATTAGGGCATATTATAATTTAAGAAACCTAAAATATCGACGTCTACTGACGGGCTTTACAATGGCAGATACATATATATATATATATATCCTATTGGAAGAAATAAGATGAGTGAGAAAGTCTAATTTATGCGTTGAATTTCTGGGAGAGCACCATCTACATTGGGAGAAGTTGATGTGGGACTAGCCGTTCCTCTGAACTCTCAACGGAGCTACGCTACAGGTGCTGCTCCGAGATTTGCTCACAAACTGGAAGGGAGATTTTCAAGGCCATCAAGCGTCAGTTGAGCTGCACCACGTTACACAAATATGGAAGATAGTCTACAAGCTGAAATTACAGTAAGAACAAACCGAACAGTCGCTCAATTAATATTTTGTGAATGTTAATTTCACAATGTGAGCAATAATTTTATAATGCTAAAACATATTAGGATTCTTACCTATATGTAGTAATTTGTTAGTATGATATATGTGATTGTAAGTTTTCTGATGAGTTGAGTCCATACATTATCTATGCAATGTAACATTACAATAATCTAATATTTGATCATCATGGTAAAAATATGTATCACAATGATCTTACATTATTAAGAAATATATTATTCTACTTATATAATAATAATTTTCATCAATTCTTAAGTTAAAATTTAAATTAAATAAGATATCCCTTATAGGTTAGAAATAATTTATTTTTAAGCATGTAAAGGTTTTGATATTCTTTAATGCATCTCTCTCTCTTCTTTTTTTTTTTTTTTTTTCCTTTTTAGGTTCTTGATCATCTCTTACACCCGTGAACAGTAGGAAGCTGCCTCTTTCTCTCTCCCTCCTATGCACGGTACGCCTTGAGCTTCCAGTCTTCTTCCATGTTGACGCTAAGCTTCACAACACCAGGCCAAGCGTTCCAAAGCCACAAACTTTGTATATACTCTCACGGGATATCTCTTCAAAGCCCACTTGTCCCAAGAAAGCATTGGCTTTCTTTTCATCTACCAAACAACCACCCCCAAGAAACTACACCTCTTCTTTTGCCACTTCTCGTGAAGCATCCCAGAGAACACAAATTGACTTGTGAAGATACCATATATTTCGTATACCGTTATTAAAAGGCCTAACATAAAGGCCAGCCGGGACAGTTTGCATAGTTTTCTTCTAGTCCTGGAAGAAAAATGGAAAGCAGGCCAACTTTTCCTAGTTCTCTTCAGACCCATTTCGTAGACATCCATGAAGTTTTACCCGAAGAGGAGGAAGAGGAAGAAGAAGAGAATGGAAGAAACAGAAAGGTAGACAATGCTGAAAAGCGTTTGAACAGACCCATCAAAATTAGAGACGCCAGGAGACCGCATAGGGGTTTAAACAGGCAAGTTTCGTTAGAGACAGGTTTTTCAGTGCTCAATCGGGAGTCTAGGGCCAAAGATGAGAGAAGGGTTCTTCCGAGAAGTGGAAGAAGTTTCGGAGGATTTGATTCGGCCAACAGGATCGGTTTGGAAGGCCGTAAAGCGGACTTCAGCATGTTCAAGACAAAAGCATCGATCAGTAAGCAGAAGTCTTTGATGCCCACAAAAAAGGAGAGGGAAGCGGAACCTCAAAGAGCTGATCCCTCCGGCGGGCCCGATGAGTCGGTGAACAGAAGCGTTCCCGCCGGAAGGTACTTCGCCGCTCTGAGAGGGCCTGAATTGGACCAAGTCAAGGTACGTTAAAAGGTTCATTTTCTCCTTAAAACTGACATGAAAGGAGAGTATATAAATTTCATTTTGAATACGCTTTAGAATTAGGATTTAGATAGTGTAAAATATTTTCCATAATATTTCTTTTTAATGAATATGTGAGTTTATTCATTAAAAAATAAAATAATATAAAAACTTATAGGCATACTCCATTATTACAATTTCATATGAGAGAAAATTAAATTTAAAATCTTTCCGTTATGACATAATAAAATATTTGGTTATAAGGGATTAATATTTTTAAATAAAAATATATTTCACATCCTTATTTTTTATTCTAACCAATAAAATTAATATTTCAATAACCTTATTTTGAAAACATCTACAATTTTATTCAAATCATATATAATAGATACTGGCTAAAAAAAGTTTTAAGAAACTTGCAGCCAATCTTCACAATATTTTTTATGCGTCCCTTATTACTAACATAAGTTGTAGACTTTGTCACAAAAATAATGTCTCCTTTCATGCACGGGTGCCACCAAAATATACTGAATTTCTAATGGTTCGCACTGTATAAATTCATGTTTTTAGCAAGGAGACTTGTTTTCTTCATCTCGACTTCCACCGACGTAATCCATGTTTTGCAGGACGACGAGGACATTCTCCTCCCCAAAGATGAGAA
The DNA here is from genome assembly GCA_028551485.1 of Casuarina cunninghamiana. Taxonomy (NCBI): domain Eukaryota; kingdom Viridiplantae; phylum Streptophyta; class Magnoliopsida; order Fagales; family Casuarinaceae; genus Casuarina; species Casuarina cunninghamiana. The sequence goes on from CM052365.1 coordinate 6,907,540, forward strand.
GTGGCCCTTCCTCCTCCGCTTTCCAATTGGTTGCTTTGGTATCTGCCTTGGTCTGAGCAGCCAAGCAGTTCTATGGAAAGCCCTGGCAACAAGCGATGCTACCAAGTTTCTCCATGTTAGCCCAGTCATAAACTTTGGCCTCTGGGTATTGGCCCTGGCAGTCTTAATCTCTGTCTCCTTCACTTACATACTCAAATGCATATACTACTTCGAAGCTGTCAAAAGAGAGTACTTCCATCCTGTTCGACTAAACTTCTTCTTCGCCCCCTGGGTCGTTTGCATGTTCCTGGCCCTTGGTGCACCTCCCAAGTTAGCTTCTCGCTTCCTTCACCCTGCAACATGGTGCACCTTCATGGCGCCATATTTCCTCCTTGAGCTCAAGATCTATGGCCAGTGGCTTTCAGGAGGGAAGAGACGTCTCTGTAAGGTGGTCAATCCCTCTTCTCATCTGTCAGTAGTGGGCAACTTTGTGGGTGCTATCTTGGCTTCCAAAGTAGGGTGGAATGAGCCGGCCAAGTTCCTGTGGGCGGTCGGCTTTGCCCACTATCTAGTGGTGTTTGTGACGTTGTATCAGAGATTGCCCACCAGTGAAGCATTGCCGAAAGAACTGCACCCGGTGTACTCCATGTTTATTGCTGCTCCCTCTGCAGCAAGCCTTGCTTGGGCGGAAATCTATCAAGAGTTTGATGGGTTATCAAGGACCTGCTACTTCATCGCATTGTTTCTTTACATCTCTCTGGTTGTACGAATCAACTTCTTCACAGGCTTTAGGTAAGCTGCTTGCTATCAGTTCATCCACGGTCCAAGTAAGAATCCTAGTTTAACACCGCGTAAGTTACAAACATAATGGACAGTGCAAAATTTCGAACTTTTAAGCCTTTTGTAAACTGCTAAAAATGTCTAACCCTATGTATGGTTAAAAGTGGACATTATCTCATAGTAGAAGTATAAGAATGGGCTTTTAAGCTTAGAAATATAAGAACCCCCAAGATTTTAAGGTATTAAGTAGAAAAATTTCATTACTCATAAACTCGATGATCCATTTTGTGCTTCTTATATGAGACAATACTCACTTTTAACGTGTATAAACAAATTATATTCTTTTTTTATAAATTGATTTTCAACCAATAGTAAATCTTTTTAATACAATATTAAAATTCCTTATTCAAGTGGATAAGATTATGTTACGGTCCATGACTTAAAATATTTTTTTCACACAATCCCTCATTTAAGATTATGGTAAATATAAGTAAATTTTGAAATATCTTGCATTACTTACAATCTTGTTTTTAACTAAATTTTAAAGAGAAAATCAACTTTCAGGCCAGAAACTTTTCTTTATAAAAATCGTCAAAGTATCATGAAACTCTGCAATTATCTAAAGAAGTTTAGGTTCGACAGTTTTGGACCTAAACTATCATCAGCTCTGAGTATTTTCAGACATTACAATGTAACCACCCTCTCCATTTTACAGGTTTTCAGTAGCATGGTGGTCTTACACATTCCCCATGACAACAGCCTCGGTGGCCACCATCAAGTACGCAGAACATGTCCCTACGGTTCCAAGCAAGGGCCTTGCACTAACCCTTTCCTTCATGTCATCAGCAATGGTGTCTGTTCTGTTCATTTCCACACTTCTCCATGCCTTCGTATGGCGCACACTCTTCCCAAATGATTACGCCATAGCCATTACAAAGACTAGGCTCGTCAAAGAGAAGAAACCCTTCAGAAAAGCATACGACATAAAGCGTTGGACAAAGCAGGCCCTGAGCAAGCACAACTCACTGAACAAGGATCAGAAGTCATTCAAACAGCATCCTTCTCATCGCAAAGAAGATGGCCTTCCGGACAACGAGAAGTCACCCTTCTGTGAAGCTTCCATCTGAGTTCCAAATAAGACAATTGCAGAACCTATTTCTTCGTTTAGCTCTGCTATTGTTGCTCTGCATTAATCATGATGTTCTTGTCGTTTCTGTAGCTATAACCATAAGTTGTTTACGACTTTCACCATAGACTTTGAATTTAGTTTATAATAAACTAGTTATTGTAGTGGAATCCAGTGGAGATTAACATTTAATCTGCACAACTATGTTGATTTTGACAGATTGGTCCGAAGTTTAAAGTGCATAGTTGCAACTAATAGATTTCTTAAATTCTAGAACCAAATTCCTCCTTCGATGCTTATTTATAAGATGAAAACACGGTAGTAATGGACAGGATTTCTTAGAAGAAATTGATGTAACCTGTGCTTGTCAGTTTTCATGTACATTTACTCTATCCTGGCAAGATTCTGACCTCTGATCTTGCCAATCACAACCCATCTTAGACAAATTTATTACTGTACCAACTGTGCAAGAATGTTGTGTATATATGCAACTGGGGGAAATGATTGAAAATGGCAAGTGCAAAAGGAACTAGCAAAATTAACCAAAATACATGACAATTAAAGGAAATGTGCACTGTATTTCTTATATTCCATCGTAGACAAATTTGTTATTGCAACAAACTGTGCAAGAATGTTGTGCATGTATAGCAACTGGGGGCAACGATTCAAAATTGCAAGCGCAAGAGGAACTGGCAAAATTAGTCAAAATACACGACCATTTAAGGACCTGTGCACTGTATTTCTTATATTCCCTGCCTTTGATCATTACATGTGGTGTACAAAAAGGATGAAGATGACGCTATGAGGCAGAGGTGGCTTTGATGCCTATACAACACCAGCCTTCTAACATGTTTATTTGATTATGAACTGAAACCTAGAAACCGTATGAAAATGAGAAGCTAATTGAACATAATATTGTGAGGCTGTCAGTTTCTTCGTAGGGGGGTTAAAGACAGTGGACTTCCAATGAATCCATATACAGCAAGTGAGCTTCAGAAACTCTGATGTGCAGTACACTTTTATGTACATTCATCGATCTTCCATGCTCTAACAGCAGAAACTCAATTATGCTCCTGGCGCTGAAGACTATTTTTGGAACTTTCTGGTCTTGTCTTCTCAGCGGATGCCCAAGGTCCTGGGGGAATATTATAGAGAGAAGTTAACAAATCCTGAATGGGAATCTTCGTAAAGAAAAACCAAGAGCAAAACAATGGAGAGTTTGATATCAACATCGGCTGTACTTTTTTCAGTAGGCATACCTCATACTCTGCATACCAACTTCAGATATGCACTCATCACCCCCACATTGAACCGGCTTTCCACCCAAAATAGGAGGTTTTCCTCTCACCGGATGCAGTGTCTACAAGAGAGGAAACGACATAAGCTTTACATTTATGAGTAATGTTTTTCTCATTGATGTATGAAGCAGATGAAATAAAAACCAACAGCAAAAAGCAGTTCTTTTTAATCAAATAGCATTTCCTCCGTCCATCAAAAAGTGCTGTAGGATGAGGTAATATTTCTGTACGGCTGCATATAAGAACATGATAGATAACATAAAGATAAAGTGGCATATATACCTCATGTTCTCGTTGGGAAGAATTTGATCTATTTTCTTTTGACCCCTTCCACCAAAAAGTGTAAAAGGAATAACTCAGTATGGTAACAAACAAACTGAAAACAATAATCAACGGTACACATATTCAATTAAAACTAGCACGTTAAAAGTAGCAAGGGTAACCTTTGTGGGCAGAGAGAAAGGCTGGGGCAATTTGAACCGAGACCCGTTACTTGGCTGGAGTTCAGATGTCAGGGAGAGCTAGCATTCAATAGAACAAGAAATAAAAAATATTAGGAGATAAATCTAGTACTACAACTACAATGCACAAAAGTTATGTAAATAACCCTTTGAAATAAAGGCGGGGGATACAGCAGAATGCAACTAATTGATTTCAAGGATTACCTTACTGAAAAGTTCTGTTGGTGGATTATTCTGTATTCTCTTTTCTGTGTGGAAATTGAATTCCTATATGGCAAAGTCATAATCAGATAATTCTGTCAACTAGAAATCTACTCAATACAGTGACTAAGGAATCCAGAGATTACCACTGGAACTGTTGTTTCCCGCTTGCTATTTCGGAAAACACCAATATCTCCTTTACTTGAAAATATCTGCATTAGAATAGCAAATAAGTATAAAAATAGCAGCTGCCTCAAGAACATTCAGCAAACTCATCTAAACTCACAAAAAAAAATTACCTTCTTATTGAGAGGAAGAGCTTTGAAGTTGTGCACGGCATCACAGCCATCCTGCTTTGAAGCATCCATCGTACTTGGTCTAGACAACACATAGGTCAGCATAAAGGAAGCACTCTTGTCTCAATTGAGTACTGTCAAATGTAACTTTTAGTGTTTTTATTTTCTCTTATAGTGAAGGCAAGATGTTATCCCTTCATAATATTACCTTCTGTAGTCCTTGTTTCCATTTCCCACAACAAGAGAAGTGCCAGGCTTGTCCAATCCCTGAAAATCAAGAACTTGTTCAGGGCAATCACCAACTAGAAGCAAGAATAATACCCACATATATCACCAGAACATATTGTTCCATGTCTTCTTAGGCATAAGGTTGGAACCAATGACAAAAAAAATGATATATTGTAATTAGGATAAGGTGTTATTTAATATCCAATAAACTGAATAACAACCTTGCCGGAATCATTGCAGTTAAGCAAAGATGATGGAGTGGATGTGTGTTGCATAGCCCTTGCTGATGTCTTCAGGTGAAATTCCTAAGCAGCAATAGGAATAAGAAAAATCAGCATGCAAATAGGACAAGGAACTTATATTGCAAAATTGATAACCGAAGTGTTGGTTTTCCACAATACTTGCACCTAGAGTAATTCTAATCTAGCAACAAGCAGGAAACAGATCAGAAGCACTTACTTGAAAATCCGGCAACTTTGGAGTGCTCTTCTTTGGAAGTGATAATGAAGGGGCCTCAAGAATCTGCAAATCATAATCATAAAATTGAGGGGAAATAGGCAAACAAAGCAATTTATACAAGCTTCTATCTCCATAAATTTCAAGTACCAACTTTTCTGTTCAGTGGGCGTGCTTTAAATCTTCGTGCAGTTGACTTCACATGTTCTAGCTCTGTACTATTCTTTGGCCTGAAAAAATAAATTTCATTTGTGCCCAAGCCTGTTAGACAACACAACATTTGATATGTGAGCATATAGATGAAAAGAGACACGAGTGTAACCTTATCCTTTGTGCCCTTTGTGCTGTTTCAAGTTCAGGCTCTCTTGGAATGGTAAGTCTCAGTCGGCCATGCACAGAGTTCTTCTCAACTGTTTCATCCTGCAAGAGCACCTCATGTTTAATGCGACTAAAATATACCCAAAAAAGGTCATTATACTACCCTCGAATCCAAAGAGAAAGACTTCCCATCTAAAGTCTACAACTTCAAAATACTTATACTTCCAATAAAAACTCAAAGCCAACTACGGAAATTTTCTTCTTTTTTTTCCCCCCCAATGGTTGAAGTGACCTGTTAGGTTAGATCGGATATCATTCCACTCAATGGAACTATAATGGTAATGTTATTACTGCTTGAAGTCACAAATGTACAACAGGAGATTTATGAACAAATTTACAACAAGAGATTTATGAAGCATTAGCTAATTGAGGTAGGATATATTTTTAAATATCAGTGTGGATCAACCACTACATTTATCAGCTTATAACAACGATGAAATGCAGGAAAGTTGGTATGTAGTAGACGAATCAAAGTTTAACTAAAGAGAAAAATTCAAACATCGCGAATAGGTGATGTACCTTCTTAGATGGCTTGTGGACCAAATTGGTTTGCTGATTTGTGCCTGTTACCTGTTATAAAAAGCAAATGCTGAGTCAGGGGCCTGCCTCTCTTGATGATAATTACATATAAAAAACGTCAAAGCATATCCTGAACCGGAAAGCCTATTCTGGAACAAGAAAGACTTCACAACCTAGCCCACCAAAACAATTGCGCTCGGGAGGACACCTTAACATTTCTAAAGTTTCTAAAAAAGTTCATAATTGATAATCAAAGAAAAGTTCTAATGACATGCATTCATGTCATAGTTACTGGTTACTGTGAGATGCAAAATTCTTATGATGTTAAGAAAATTTCTTTCAAAGCAATCACTAAAATTTCAAGATGGCCAGGAACTAAGAACAAATATTTCTATGACAAGTCCCTGGAAAGGTTAGGACTAAACACATGTAAGCACAAGTATTTATCGGCTGACACAACTTCTGTACCTTACGCAAGTGACCTCCCTCCAGTTTCTGTCTCTTGGAAGCTTGACTTTCAACCCCAGAAGTAGGTAAGCTCCTCTCAAAGTTTTGAACTTGCATTTTGAATCTACAAAAGGATGATACTATATAAAAAGGTGGAACATTTTTATAAAGAGGCATGTAACTGATAACTTCCACAATTGTTAAAAGGTAATGCCTCCCATCAAGGAATGTGGATACTAGGGGCACCAAACCACAGTGCATACTCAAATTAAAAGCATTTAAAATACTCAGCCTAAGATTTTAAACCATTGTCGAGAGAATCCTGTGATAGCAAAATAAACGAGGAAAAAAAAAAAAAAAAGGAACATCAAATTTCCTTGGTCACCTAGAATAAGCAACTTGGTGAGCATTTAAAATACTCAGCCCAAGATTTTAAACCATTGTCGAGAGAATCCTATGATAGCAAAATAAACAAAAAAAAAAAAAAAAAAAAAAAGGAACATCAAATTTCCTTGGTCACCTAGAATGAGCAACTTGGTGGGGATGATTTTGCTTAGCCAACTGGCTTGCCGTAGGCTTCAACAAGGTTGAGCTTCTAGGGAAAACAGCCTTGACAGCAGACTTTGCTTTAGATTTTGGTTCATCAGTGGACGTGTGATGGGAAAATGTCATTCCTGCCAAAAAGGACATCACAGAGTAGCAATAATGAGAATGATCTTTAGAAACATGATCAAACTATGGAAGATAAATTAGTCTGATGTAAAGGTGATCAATTTAACGGCAGTACTTGAAAGATCAATAAACTAAACACCTTGAGGACTTCAAATTGAGACGGCTCAACAGAACCCAAAAAAATTACGCTAATAATAATAATATGTTGCTAACAATGTAAGTAATCCCAACAAAAATAAAAATAAAAATGGAAATCCTTTTAACCCTCTTAAAAGGTCATCCATACACATGCATTTTATGAAGGTAAAATGTTCACCTGTAGTTAACTCCAAGGGTTGATTCAGAATTTTTTGCAGATAGCCACTCTGTAGTTTGGTTAAGATGCTTGTATCTATCCCTTCACATTCTGGAAGATCAGGTCAGTTATCATATCATTAAAAAAACGCTTCAACAAAGCAAAATTAAGATGCTAAGGGAGCTTTCTTGACAAATCCCCTCTTTTGCACTATCCAAAAAATAGTCCTGCTACATACTTACCATAGTAACTTTTCATGAAATATCTGCTGGTTGCAAACACATGAAGTACAGAGAAGCTAAGAAGTTCCTAGCCAACAGCCATCTTGACCAGACAGAGCTTTAGACACATATGGCTGGGACTCATACTCAAGGTGCATCTTGAGAAGAAAATTTTAATAAAAAGGTGTGGGTTTAATACGTATACCATATCAAAGACATTATGGGAGACCATCACAACCTAAACTTCTGATGGATTAAGTATTCACATTAAGAACGGAACCGAACTTCTTCAATCTTTAAAGCCTTGCAAAGTCAAAGAATCCTATGTTGCCACCATTCCATTGAATCAATTTAAGCCATATTTGCTACAATTTGGCGCCATCATTCCACTAAATTACCTGTGCTAGCGCCTAGATTTGTAATATATGAGAAACTAATGACATCATTTGCTTTCGCTAAAAATGTAGTGATAACTGACTCGAGGTGGCCATGGGTCAGTCATACTTCGAAACAAGTTCACTTAGGAGATAAGTGGCATAACAAGTATCCTCGTTGATGGAGAAAGGTTGAATCGGGTCTATCCAATGCATGGTAACAACCATGTATAGAACAGTCAACAACAACGTGCAATCGTCTTCTGGACAGGAATTTAAACTGTGGGGAGTACCAAACTTAGAGATCATGCTTAATAACAAGAATAAGGCACATAAAATACCTTTGCTATTCACATCCAATGTACAAAAATCTCGGCTTGCACCGTCGTCGGTGTCCATAATGCCTTCCAAATCCTTGGATTTTGGGGAAACATTCACATTTCCCATTTGGGTATCAACCAATTTGACCACAAAAGCTGCAAGGAAAAAAGTACATAATATGTTATAACGAAAACAAAAACAAAAACAAAACAAAAACCAAAAAAAAAAAAAAAAAGAGAATCCTAGTTAACAGAGAGTAATACACTCAGCATTGGATTACAACATAGAAAGCTTCAAAAAATTCAAGAATCAATAAGAGAATAAAAAAGAAAAAAATCAACACCAATATCCCAATCCTTACAAGGAAAATGAAAAAAAAAATGAGACATTAGTCATAAAAACGAAAGCAGATTAGGGTTTGAGCTCACGAGAAGGAGGATACTCTACGGCGGACTCGAACCAGAGCTCGGCCTGGCGAGCCTCCGCCGGACTCTCCGGCCGTGTGAAATCGAAGTACACTGCGGCATCGAACTCGTAGTCCAGGTCCACTTCTCGAACCCCAAACATCGGCTCCACCTCCATTCCCTCTCTTCTCTCTTCTCTCTCCCTCTCTCTCTCTCTCCCCTCTCCCTCAGTCCCGCTCTCTCTGGCAATGCCAAGCGCGTAAACCCCCCCCCCCCACCGCTCTCACGCAACCACCATCAACACCAAGCTTCAGCCTCCCCCTCCGTCTCCGAGCTCCGGATCAGAACCGCGCTTCGCTGTGCAGAAGAGAACGGCGAGCCAGTTCCCTATTCTTACTCTTACAGTGGGATTGGAGGCTTTATGATAAAAGAAGTCAAAATCGAGGGACATTTTAGTCATTTCTACTTCAAAAGAAAACACCCCCTCCGAGAAGCGAAACAGAGTACAAGTCTTAATCCCTGTGCCCCAATATCAGCTTTTTTTATTTCCCTTTTTCAGACAAAATATTTGGTAAATTGCTTTTTATTAATATAAATAAATAAATAAATACCAATTATTCTGGTAAATAAAAATTATTATGAAACCAAAAGAAAAAAATACATATACACATTTTCTTTTACACTGTTAAATAAATTTGTAAAATATTTAAAGCATTGAAGGGGTTTTTAAATCCTTTTTTTTTTTTTGTAGAGCCCCATAATTGTTGTAAGAAACCGCAATTCGAAACAACAGATCTGCACAATGGAAAGAAATAATATTTTAACATTTTGGTCAATTATGCCCCGTTCTTTGTAAGAATGACAAGGTTGTGTTGTTATTGGGTCGTGGGATTTGGGGACAAGTTGAGGGGTGAGAATGGAAATTGGGTGGAAGGTGGAAGGACTTCGGTCTTGGTCTTCGAAGTCAGGGACAGTGTTATCGGGTTCCGAGCATAGTTTCGGGAGGTGACATCCTGTCGAAGGCTCTGAAATTTCGGCGCGTTAGGGATTCGCCCTTGTGGTTGCTCATAATTGCAAGATTGACCCTAACGGTTGTGTTTGTCAGGTGCCTAAAGTCAGAAAGAACATGGGCCCGCCTCCGCAAATTCAAATAGGTAAATGGGAAGGGTAAAAAGGGAATTGGGTTCACATGGCTGGATTTGTGATAATGATTTGAAAACGTTAAGCAAAGAGTTAATCTGCTTCCTAATTTGGAAGAATTGGTCAAGTATCATTACAATGCTTCCTAGCAAGATTTGAAAAACCCTTTGAACATCAGGAAAAGCAATAATTATTTTCATCCCAGAAAGTAATAACAAGATTGTCATATAGTAATTCTTAATAAATTGAATTGGGAACAGATGTTATTTGAGACTAATTAATTTAATATTAGATGTGAGTGTGGGAATGTATTAAAAAAATATTAATACTTTGTAATAAAAATATATATATGTATAGGATATGTATTTTGATTTAATTTGATATATGTCAAGTTTCCGCAAAACAAAATTGGTTACACCCAAAAGATTGGTTAGCAACACGTAAAAATGGGTGATTAGAGTTAACAAAGGGGCATTGAAAAGGTGGAACTTTTAGGTGTCTTGAGAAGAAACATGAAATGCAGATGGGTCATTGGGATCCAGATCAGAGCTTGGTAAATAATTGCTGAAAGTTTCAGAAACAGTAGAGCCAATAGATGTTGATTATGTTGTAGTACCAAATAGCCAGGTTCTTTATTGAGTTCTATATTGGGGACCATGGATTTTAGGACGTATCTATTACCAAGCTACAAGCCCAGCACATTCAACTTTCTGACGCACAATAATGGCAGACAATCAAGAAGGTAAGAGTGGATTGCAGTGTCAGAAAATTTAATTCTATTTAAGAGTCTGGTTCCAAGATTATAAAGACGATTTAAATATAGTTTAAATAATATAAGACTTTTTCATAATGTATGTTCTTGACATTTAGAATAAAAATGAAAGAATTCTTTAAGTATGGTATAGTCATTGGCATTTTAAATTGTTTAGTTACAACCATTCAAGACGATTAAGGTAAAAGAATATGAACTTTTATATCTTTTTTTTAATAAGCAAAAGGAGTGATGGATTTTGGTGTCATACTTTCTTGATTTCAATTGAGCCAAAAAAATTTGACATAGCATTAACCAAAGTTATCAAAAGATAACCATATAAAAGGGGAAGAGAATTAAACTTTAATTATGTACTATTCTAAGTAGCTAATACAGGTTTCAATGACTATTAAGGCTCCCCCAACGTCACTTTAGGATAGCTGTTACTAACAAGACAAACTACCGATATGCATCTTTAAACATTCTAATCCCGGCTATGGCAATAAATAAATAAATAAAGAATTACAAGTTTTAGTTGAGCCAAAAACTTCTTACTTCCACTAATTAAACATTTATTTTTGTTAAGGCATCATACATCCCATATTAAAAATGAATCTTGGACAACCTAACTTTATTAATTACAAAGATTTACCTTCCATGACCTATGCGTTCTAGGATGGGTCTTTTGATTTCAATATGGTAGCAAAGCTATAGACCTTTTATACCACAAATATCATCCACATTATTTGTGTAGAGAGGGTGTGTTAAGGCATTATATATCCCATATTGAAAGTAAATCTTGGCCAACCTAGCTTTATTAATACTAAAGATTTACGACCTATATAGCCTATGGGTTTTAGGATAGACTTCCCTACTTTAATATTTTTCTACATTAACTCTTTGTTGAAAGGAAAATCATACAACAAACACATATATTAGTAACTAGAAAAAATTAGTAATTTTCTCTTTATTTAAGGTTCCAATATACCTAAAGTCATCAAAATTTCTCATATTTAGTGGCTTACTTTCAGCCTTCGTAATAGGTCATTAATGATCCAGTATACACAAAGTTTTCAAAACCTCATACCTACATTTTTCAAAAACCTTATGCCTATTTGTAAATAGGCATAAAATACTATACAATATCATTGACATTTTAGCTCACTAAATGGGAAAGTGTATTACTTTTGGACTCAAATTAGAAAATAATGATATATCAGTGATTTTATATATAAGATCAAAGTATAATTCTTGTTAATTAAGATTTGTTACAATTTCCTTATATGTATGAGACCTAGAGAAACTCTTTTGTAATATATTATTTGATAAGTTGTCATAATAATCATAGGAAGAGCCATCAAAAAGGGAAGATTCTCCAACAACTACAATTTGAAAATCTCAAGCAAAGAATTATATCAAACTACATAGATCTTAAATGTTCTTATGGTTGTTTATTAACACCCTTGTGCAATTTTATTGTTCGTAAGCATAGAAAAGAAAAACTCTTGGCTAATGGACACCAAATACAAGGCAAACCCGTTGAGGTTCAGGGCCGAGAAGCGGATGTTTCATTGGGCTTATAAGTCCCTCAATAGTAAGTTTACAAGGCCATGAACATCAAAGGAAATTTCTCCTCAATAAGAACCTTCTTCCATCGTTTTCTTATCATTCCACCTTATTTAACTACATGCTGGTAGGTTTAGGCCAACTAACAGCAAACTAAGCAAGACCAACCATTCTCCTAGTCATAAACCACAAGAATCCAAAAGGGTCACTAAATTAAGATTTAAACCTTGATGGGTATGTCTCTTTGATAAATAAGCTGTTTTTTTAATGTGACTTTTCCATCAAGCCAAGCAAAACTTTAACCCCTCATAAATGCCCCCACGATTCAAGAACAATACTCTCAATCCCAAAAAACAAACTCATTTAAACACTAACTTGATCTTTACATTTGGTCTCGATTAACATATTCCCTCATAAATGCCCCCTCAAAGTTCAAGAATAATACTGTCGATCCAAAAAAAGCTCCAGATCCAATGTTCTCTATGGATTTGCAAGAAATTTAATCTTCCCTTTTGAACTTCCACAAGCATTAACTTTGATCCAACCTCGTTTGGGGAAGCTTTGCCTGTAAGACTAGTTGCTTGAGAGAGATGAAGGAATCTTGAACCACTGTTCTTTCTATATCCAATCAATGAGTGATTCATCGCTGTGCTTTGTTCAGCTTAACATGGTGGCAATTTGATAGCCATCAGTCTCCAAGAAAAAGACACTTCAAGCTGTCGCATACCATGAAAGCATGACAATTTTGCAAGCAAGCCTCGAAAATCTCCCCTTAAATTTCCTCCAGATTTGATTATTTAAGATATCACGGTCGTTACAAAAATAAAATTATCTAAAATCTTTGGGTTCTTTTTTTTTTTAAGATAAACAGAATAGAATTTTAGCAAGTTTTTTCTTTCAGCTTTAGGAATAAAATCATCATACAAAAATATAAAAGAAATATGATTTCTGCTATATAAATTTCTATTGAAAATAAGACTTGAGTGACAATTAGTTTGATCAACACTCGGGCTCATTTATCCATCAAAAAACTTTGCTTCTAATGCTGCAATTTTCCTCCATCTACCAATGTTTGCTGTCCAAAGATGGAACACGAAATCAAGATTGTCGACCACAAGATACAGTCGGCAGGTGGGTTGTCTTGCTCACCATTTTCAAAGTTTTTATTTTAACATTTTCTTTTATTTTTTTCTTTTTAATAAGAAGAGCATAGAATTTATCAAAAAAAAATTTAAAAAAATGCAAGGGGAGTGGGGGATTTTAATAGATTTTATTAGAGGAGGAGAGGCTCAAACCCTAGTTAAAAATCTCTTCAAGTGCCATTGAGCTACCAAGGACACTTGTAAACCTAAGATCTAAACATGCATACTCTTAATCACCTGAATCAAGTAAATATTATATTAAAGTTAATGAAATAATATTGCTAATTATACACCAATAGATATATTAATATTATTATTTCTAATTAGAGAGTGATTAATAAAATTATCACTCTTGAAATTTAGTCAATTTTTTTTATTTGTATGTTTTTATGCTTACTTATGGTATTCAAAATACATAATTGTTAAGGATGAAAATTATACAATTAGATCCATAACTTTATTATCATTATTATTATCATCATCATCATCATCATCATCATCATCATCATCAATATTATTATTATTATTATCATTATTATCTTTTTGTGAGGTATGGCATGTTTGGAATAAGGAGGTGGCAATAGCTACAAAAGGTGTAGGAAAGTGACAAAGCATGATATATGAGAGAATTGGACCCACGTATAGTATGAAGGATAAACAAGATGATGCCCACATCCCCTCCCTTGTATGATGCCAAGGGAACGCATGGTGTCTTGCCGTGCTGGACTTGGCTGTGCTTCCACTTGTGGTAGACATGGGAAATGACAAAAATGGAACTTTGTCATTTAGCTGGAGCTTGTGGACCAATTGTGGGTAGATACTACCGATGCTTTGTTCCTTAGATTCCTATAGAATTTCAAGTGAAAAGAGAACCTTACGATAAGTCATGCATAAATAATGTCTACTTATCCATTTAATGATTAAATTACTCTTCTAAAATGACCACAATGCCCTAGAGATCCATTTTTTTTCCCAAGATGGAAAGAGTTTTGGGGAACTTCCCACATGGTTGGTGGCGTGAGGAATAGCCCATTTTGCAACTTGTTGGAAAGCGAAAAGTATGGTTTATTTAATCACTTTGACAATTAATTGTTAATTGTTTTGGTACCATCTTCTATTCAAATTTCGTACTTGATGTTCTTCCGAAGCAGAGAACTCTTTTGGATATAAGCAAGACTAATCTAGCTATCACATTCATCTCTTCTTCTTAATAATTGCATAGTTCTAGAAATCATGCCAATCATATTCAAACTTATTTTTCACGTTTAAGAACTTATAACACTCGATTTCAATTATCTTTTTAATATGTAGTTTGATCATCAGTTTATGTTTGTTTTGATAACTAACTATATTAATAAAGGAAAAAAAAACATAATTAATATAACTATATCATATCAGGTTAATGTATGCCAATTAAATCAAGATGTACTTCCTATTAGAGATGTGATAGATACATTAGATTTTTTTATCAAACTTCAACCTTATGGTTGAATTTTGTTGAGATAATAAATGAGTAGGGAGAAGAAAATGGCAGATGAGGAAGCCACGTTCCAACATGCACAAGCAAGTAGAGAGGGAAGGAAGAACTAGTAAATCATGGGAGGGTATAAAGGTAAAATCACCGGTGCCACCTTACAAAAAATCTCAACGACTAGACCCATCTTCGGCCTTAAACGAGTAACGGCGCACAACGAAAAATTGAATAGAAAATCGTGGGTTTGCAGTCCCATTTTCCCTCTCCCACACACAAACGCTAGCCCGATATCCACTCCTTGTCTTACTTCCCTTCTTCTTTGGAGTCTCCGGCCGCTACCACCCACCTCCACGGTGGCGTTTTAACCCCAATTCCGACATCCCCACCACTCCATGTCGTCTCTGCAATGACCCGGACCCGGCTCTCGCGGTCTCGGACCTCCGAGGAAGCCACAGCCAAGCCTACCACCATGAGAGTTATAGTGCCTCTGCAAGGCGTGGTTCAGGGCAGGGGAGGGCTTATTTTGGGGTCGGTGATACCTTGCGCGCTTTTCTACTTTCTTCAGCTCTATCTGAGACGACGACACCGCTCGGCGCCCACACCCCCGCCTCCGCCGGAGGAGCAGTTGGCTGAGGTGGCTGTGCTGCCGAGGTCCCTGTCTAGAACCCATCTATCGCCGAGGAGTGCGGGTGGACCCGCGTACGTGTCGAGTCGGGCTTGCTCGGTTGCGAAGAGTGGGGACTCCTCGTATGACGTCGGGTTGCGGAAGGCCTCGGAGGATCCATACGACGAGTTACACAATCCCGATGGTGTTATTCAGCTTGGCTTGGCAGAAAACAACGTGGGTTTGTCTTGTTTTGCTTTGGTCTCTCTTCCTGACTTTTGCTTGTTATGACAAATCTTGAGTCTTTTGTTGCCATTTTGGCGCTGTATACATAATTTTGGGCATTGGTTTTGCTGTAGTTAACGTTGGACTTGGTTCGAGATTGGATGGTGGAGAATGCGAGGGATGCAATATTGGGTGTAGCAAGGGGTGGTGGGGAGCTGAGCATCGGCGGGATTGGATGTTACCAGCCTTTTGACGGTTTGATGGAGCTAAAAGTGGTAATTCATTTGAGTCTATCTAATTATGTGTTTTTCCTTTTCATAATCCTCATTCTGCTATTGATTTGGAGATGTTGGGAGTATTCTATTGATGTATTGGCTTGCAGTTCTCTACTATTGGCAGGAGGTGTCATGTGAACTTTCCCAGTGTATAGGCTTGACCGTGTTCAGAGTTTTATTTCTATGGCTCGATTTAGCAAGGACTATGTTTTGTTTTGTTGAGTGTGTTGGATAATAACATGTTACTGCTTGAAAATTTTCGTTTGATAAAGGATTACGGCTTATAATGAGATGGACTGCCCTGGATGCTTGGGTAGAGTATGTGGACAGAAATTTACGATGATTTTGTTCAGTTTGTTAGTTTTTCAATGCTGTTAGTGGCTTCTGTATGTATTTACATCCTTATAAGAAAAGTACAAGTGTTACTGGGCCCATAAAGTTGGAGAAAAATATGAAAGTGAGTTGACAAGACGGTTCAAAATCTGTGCTAATCATAATGCTATTTAAAATCTAGATAACGCTCTTTTGATTACTTTTTTTTTTTTTTTTTCTTTTTAATTTTTTCCTCCTGTTGATTACTTTGACTAGTAATTGTCATCATCAGGATATGAAGAGACAAAGTAGTAGACTATACTTTTCTTTAGCCCATTGTGAGTCGTGAATAGTATTTAAGGATATTAAGATTCTATTAGGAAAAAAGAACTCAAAAGAACTATAGGATCGTGTTGAGATCCTTTTTCCTTTTAGATTACAAATGATTGATTTAACTCACTATCAACTTGTAGATCAGTTTTTAAGGGTAAAAGATCTCCTTCGAATTTTGTAGAAATAAAGATTCACATTAATCTCGTATTTTAATCCATCCTCTAAATAAAATAAGTACCCAACATGGGACCTCCTTTGCAGATTAAGGAAAAGGATGTTCTTACATGGTTAATCTTAATTGACACCAGCAGATATCATTTTTATGTGGTTTTTTTGACTCAAGAAAACAGCTGAAGTTTATTTTGGCTTCCTACTAGCAATTTTCGTTTCATAAAAGACACAGGACTGAATTAAATTCTGGCTTGAACTTAGCTATTATTTTGTCGTGGAGTCTGAGTAATCAATTCGATCTTGAGCTTATGGCTTATGCCTTAATTATCTGTGATCTTTGTTCTATGCAGATTTGGAAGGGAAGTTACATATGCATTTGACAATTCACATTTATGCTCAACTATGGATATAAATTTTGTCACAGATTTTGTGTATACCCAAGTTTCTTACTCAACCAATAGAATGTGCTCATTTCTAAGTGATTGAAGACTTAGAGCTATGTTTTCTGCATGAGTTGTTGACCAGTGAATACTTGTGGCTTTTTGTACTGCAACTTCAAAAGGTTGTCATTGTTTTACTTATTGGTTGATTTCTGGCATTATTTGCAATAAATAATTGGAGATCTGGATAGCTAAATTGCATGTGAAACAAACTTACTAGAGGGGTGTATCAGAACTAAGTATTAGTCTGGGGTATCATTCCTCTTCTCACTTGTTTGATAAAAGCTTGGGACCTGAGATGGATGGTAATCTGTACCAGGATTCTGAGGTCGTTGGTTGGCAAAGACATACACCTTTATTTATGTGATCCTTAGAGATTGAAACCTGTAGAGCTTTTACTTCCATGGACCAAGAGTGTTGTTTTCTAGTATGTGAATAGTATATCTATGAATTGCAATTACTTTGTCTTCTCAAAATTCTCTAGTCCTGCAGGCAGTGGCAGGGTTCATGTCTCAAGTCATGGATGAGTCAGTTTCCTTCAACCCCTCACAAATAATATTAACTGCTGGTGCAACCCCTGCAATCGAGATGCTTAGCTTCTGCCTAGCAGATGCCGGAAATGCATTTCTTGTACCCACCCCATATTACCCTTGGTAACTAGATGTTTGTGCTTCGAAAGTTCTCTTCATATAACTAGCTATTGAGTGAGAATGCTGAACATCTAAACATGATCTGCAGTTTCGACAGGGATGTAAAGTGGCGAACTGGTGTTGAGATAATAACTGTTCCCTGCCGCAGTGCTGACAATTTCAGCTTGAGCATAACAGCTCTTGACCGAGCATTTAACCAGGCAAGGAAACGTGGTCTAAAAGTTCGTGGGATTATCATCTCAAACCCCTCAAATCCTGTGGGCAATCTGCTTGATCGGGAAACACTATACAACCTTCTGTACTTTGCCAGAGAAAAGAACATACACATTGTTTCAAATGAAATTTTTGCTGGATCCACTCGTGGAAATGAAAAATTTGTGAGCATGGCAGAAATTGTTGATCTGGAAGATTTAGACAGGGACAGAGTCCACATAGTGTATGATCTATCAAAAGATCTCTCTCTTCCAGGTTTCAGGGTGGGCATTATCTACTCCTTCAATGAGAATGTCCTGGCCGCTGCTAGAAAGTTGGCTAGGTTCTCTTCTATTCCGGCACCATCCCAGCATTTACTTACTTCCATGCTTTCAGATACAAAATTTACGCAACAGCTCATTGATGTCAACAGAGAGAGGCTTCGAGGAATGTACATAAAGTTTGTGGCTGGCCTAAAAGAATTGGGAATAGATTGCATAAACAGCAATGGGGGTTTCTACTGTTGGGTTGACATGCGGGGATTAATCCGATCCTACAGTGAGAAAGGGGAGCTTGAACTCTGGGATAAGTTATTGAATATAGCTAAGATAAATGTAACTCCAGGATCTTGTTGTCACTGTATTGAACCTGGATGGTTTCGGTTCTGTTTTACTACGTTGACAGAGAGTGATATCCCTGTTGTCATGGAACGAATTCGGAAAATCTCCGAAATCTGTAAATCTCATAGTTCATAATTGCTGCTTGCTTCGTTTTAGAAGGCTGAGTTCTTTCTGTAGGGATGATTGGAGTAGCATTAGGTAGCTTTCTAGGATTGAAAAACAGATTTCTAACTTTGAATCCAAGAGCATAGTGCTAGGACTTGCGCTCAAGGTTTGGGTTATGGAATTGTTAAAAATGTGTTCTTAAAATTGGTTGTTAAAAGAAAAAGACATGCCCATATAACGAAACATACTAAAAAAGTGATAATGTAAGTTGCTCATCAACACCATTTTTAACACTCCGTTTGTTCTGATCAGCAAAATGAGAAACAATAAATGAATGATTTTATTACAAGGGATTATAAATGTCATGAACAATTGATGATGACAACTGAAAATCAGATACAAAAAGAATGAATTTTCTATTTCTTATAATCGTCAAATGGGCAATTCCTTTGTCTCCTCTGCACAACTAAACAATGGTCACTGCAGCTAGACTATTTGCTTCCACTTCTGCTCTGGAAATTTACTGTTAATTTTTGTAGGTTCTCCAATAAACCCTCCAATGTACAACACTATCTTATTACCCCAATCCATTTCTGATAGATTCAAGAACCTGAACAACCTCTGCCATGCTTGGTCTCCTTGAAGGAGCCTCAGATGTACAGATGAGTGCCAACTTCATGACCTGGATAAGCTCATTCTCTGCAAAACCACGCAAACTTCTGTCAAAACAATCTGAAGCCCGGCCACCCTCCAACAACGACCTAACATATTCACACAAAATGACCACCTCATTTGCGCTTGGACTCTCCACCGGTTTCCTCCCCGTGACCAGCTCTAAAAGAATAACCCCAAAGCTATAGACATCACATTTATCACTCACTCTCAAACTTTGAGCCAACTCCGGGGCAACGTACCCAACTGCATTGTGGAATTTAGTTAAACCATAGTTATCCAAAATGGGAAGCAATTTTCCCAGCCCATAATCTGATAGCTTAGCCTCATAGTTCTCATCTAGGAGTATGTTTGTGGATTTGATGTTGAGATGAAGAACAGGAGGTCTACAGTCATGGTGAAGATAAGCTAGGGCTCTAGCTGTTCCAACCGCAATCTGGAACCTCCTAGACCAATATAATACAGTACTGCTGCCACCAGTACTGGTGCCTTCATAACTAACCCCATGAAGATTGTCATACAGATTCCCATTTGGGACAAATTCAGAGAGAATTAACTGCATTGTTGAGGACCAGTAGTAACCCTGAAAAGCAACCAGGTTTGGGTGTCGGAGGTTGCCTAGCTGGCCAACTTCTTGCTCAAATTCATCTTGGTTTCTGATCCTTCCTAGAGTGTCAAGCTTCTTCACTGCAATTGAGATCCCCCCTTCAAAATTAGTCTTGTAGACCGTACCAATCGACCCACCACCAATCAGACTCTCCTTGTCAAGTAAAGCTTTGGTGCCTGCCTCCCAGTCTTCATACTTAGAGGGCAAACTTTTACTGAAGAGAACCAGTTTCCCAATTATTACATTTGACTCTGTTGAACCTAGTGGTGTGCTCTCAACAACCAATGTTTCCTCAACTCTTTTCCTCCTGCGAGCCTTGATGTTCATGATGGATACCACACATACCCCTGTAAAGATCACAGCAGCAGCAACAATTGCAACAATGACAGAATTACTTAGCACCTTTGGTTTCCTAGGACTGGTCCTATTGGCTGAGCAGGATTTGTCCAAGGGGGGGCCGCAGAGGAGGGGATTGTCCAAAAATGCAGATGCACCAAAACGCTGGATGGTTGAAGGAATGGTACCAGAGAGGTTGTTGTCGGAAACATTAAAATGAGTTAACATGGTAAGATTCCCAAGGGAAGTGGGGATTGGCCCGGAAATCAAATTATGTGACAGATCAAGAAAATGGAGTTTTGAAATGAGTCCCAGGCTTGGAGGTATGCTCCCCTTCAGTTGGTTTTGATGTAGGTCAAGGACTTCCAGGTTAGTCATGTTGTCAAGGGCACCAGGAATTTCCCCCTCTAGAGCATTCCGAGAAAGATCCCTGCAGGGAAAAAAAAAAAAGAGCATTTTTCTCAGGTTTGCGTCAAAGCAGTTTGATTTGAATGTAGAATAATTTAAGGAGGTCATTGAACTTACAGCTCATGAAGAATCTTGCAGTTAGTTATCTCACTGGGAATCTCGCCAACAAGTTTAAGATTGTGCAAATCCAGAACCAAAAGCACCTCAATGCTTCCAAACTCTTTTGGAATTGTCCCACCTATCAAATTATCACCCAATCTGATCACCTGCAGAGTCTTCATGCTCCCAGTTTCAACTGGGATACTCCCATTCAGCCTGTTAAATCCCAAGTCCAAAACCTCGAGACTTCTACAATTTGTAATGCTCGGGGGAATTCCGCCATCCAAATTATTTGCTGAAGCATCCAGAAACTCGAGTCTCTCACTGCAAGTTGTCATGTCAGGAATCTCCCCATAAAACCTATTGTGGGATACATTGAATAAAGAAATATTTTTGGATGCAAGAATGCCAAATGGTGCCAGCCCAGAAAACAAATTGCTACCCAGATCCAAAATTTTCAGGCTCTGGCATGCTGAAAGCTGCTCTTGAACACTTCCTGAGAGCATATTGGTTCTTAAAATTATGTACTCTAGCACTGGAATATCACAAACACCCGAAGGAATGCCACCACTGAGATTGTTGAAGGAGAAATCAAATCCTTGAAGGTTCATGCAGTTCACAATTGATACAGGAATAGAACCCAAAAGATTGTTCTGAGACAGAGAAACATACTTGGTTTTGTTACAGTACTTGAATAAAGCTGATGGAATCTCCCCAGTAAAACCATTCTTTGACAAATCAAGAAACCGAATGCTTGGTAAATCACCAATAAACTCAGGGATTGACCCTGATAACGCATTCGAACTCACATTGATCTTCCACAATGTCTGAATATCAGCATATTCTTGTGGGATTTTGCCCGAAAATCGATTTCCAAACAATGTTAAAATCCTCAAGTACTTCAAACCCGACAAGGCCGGGGATAATACTCCAGAAAGACTGGTGTTCCACAACACAATCCTTTCAACAAACCCAGCCGAGTTACAGAAAATACCTTTGTAATTTTGGCAAGGGTCCCCACTCAGAACCCATGAACTCAAGCTATTGTACGGATCATCCACAACACCACCCTTGAATTGAAGCAAAATCTCTTTCTCGGTCACCGCTGAAACTGTAGCAATCCCAAGGAAGCAAGAAATAAAGCACAAAAGAGCATGAGAAAGACAGAATCGATGAAGTCTTCTCATGCTCGCAACACTGGGCTGGTAATTGAAAAAGTGTATCCTTTTGGCATTATGATAGTTGGATCCAACATAGACAAGATCTGGGTTCACTAGCTACTGTGCTTGGAATGCGACAAACTTTTAAATGTGAAAAATACAGCATCAAAATCATGATCGAATAACAGCATTCTTCCAACCGGAATTGAAGAAAGAAACTTCCAGTGTACGAACACATTTATGCAAGCAAAAATTTAAAATGCAAGAACCTATACCAGTATGTTCCTCTGTTTCTGGGTTCTCTAGGTCAAGCCTGAACAACAAAGATCTCGATCTTTTTGTTTTCTGGGGCTTAACCCAAGTGCCAAAACCTAAACTTGATGAGTGAGAGAAAGAGGAAGAGAGAGAAAGAATGGGGGGCAGCCAAGCATGGGAGTGAAAGTATGGAAATGGTGAAATATAGTGACTGCTGTCTTGGCTGGAAAGGAAGCAGGTGAACGAAATTTAATACAAACTGCTTTAAAAACCCATGTACTTAGCGGTTGGCACCAACAGAAGCTAAACCACGTGCATGTTCATCTCTCTCCCTTTCCCAACACTTTCTTTTCCATCAATGATATGCATCAAATATACGAAACCCAAACTCTGTCTTGCTCTCTCTCTCCTCTCTCCTTCTCTCTCATAACTCATAAGCATCTCGCAGAGCCTCTGTTCTCTTAAACCCAACATTTATTCTCCCCCACCAACCACACCACCAGTGCCATAATCACCAGCACAAGACCGCCATCACTGTTGCTGCTGCGCTACTACCACACAAGACAATGAACGCACAAAAAGAAGAGAAAGAGGAAGGCTTTTCCCCGCTTGTCTGCTATACTGTTTGACGAGGAGGACCCTTGCTTTTCTATGCATTGAACTTTCTTCTATCCGTTTCGAATGCGACTTCGAGAAAGACATTCGTTGCCTCTCTTTATCTTTCATCTTTTCTAATATTTAATTAAGCATCCAATTAGTCTCTTCTTCCTCTTTCGCTTTCCAACATGGAAAGAAAATGACAGAGAGTTAGATAATACATACTACAAAGTTGTAGTATTAATAATGTTAGATAATCACTATTCAATAAACTTCTCACTTCAAATACAGATTAATCCACGAGTGATTAGATGAAACAATGGACTAAAGATCTTGAAAGGTTCAACTTCCTTTCAAAAATCAATCATTAAAAGATTAATGATGTAATAGTTCTAAATCAGGAAATGCACTTACTGATTATTCAATTTTCAGGTAGGAAGCCATTGGAAATTGCATAGTCATATTATGGCTGAATTTTGTTGAAAGATCCAATTAAAGTAAAAGTTCCGCTGATCAAAGTTGTAGTCTTTCTTTCATTTGACTGAGTGCAATTGATGTTGGTGGGTGATGTTGATCTCATTCAACTTTTGAGTTGGAGAAACTTCCTATGCCTTATGTGGAAATTTAGCCTAATCCAATTTCCTTCCTATACTTAGCAAGGTACCCATTGTGGTCCCCTTTTGGATATCATGTTCTTCTTCTAACCACATTAATGAATTTGTAATATCATGAGAATTTATATAGTGGTCCATAACAATTCATGATGGGTGTTTATGTTATCCTTTTGCAATCTCTTGGCCAACCGATTTAAGAAATATCCTTCTTCTTCTTTTTCTTTAGTTTGATTAATTTTAGAATTTGGTCAATCTTTTTTACTCTTTTAGAGGATAAACAAATTTTTTTTTTTTACATAAATAGTTTTAGATGTATTTCAAACCCTTAAATAACAGCTAATTATCTTATAAAAAAATCCAAATATTTGAGGTGGATAAATAGTAAACAAAGTATAAATTTCTTCCCGTTAACACAGGATCTTTCTAGAAAAATTTCAGATACTTAAGGGTTTAGGGTTTAGGTATTAGGTGAAATGAAGATTTTGAGTTGATTAATTTGAAGAAAAGTAGACATTTCACCTACTTCAGCTAAACATGTGAACCCTATACAACGTACTCTTGAACGTTACACTTTCCCTTTCAAACTTATGGCTGTTTCGCTTTGACGAACAAAGGTGGACGCAATCAATGGTCACGAGAACTTCACCATATCACCATAATAATAATTTCAAGTAATTAATGACCGTCGATTTACTACGGCTTTGTCGTGCCGTGCTAGAAGATCTCCATTGCTGATTCTTATGCTGTGTTTGGCAGGTCCATGAAGCACCTTCAATACTCAGTCGTGGTCCCAAACAGTGCACTATTCACCATCAAGCAACGCTGTTAAGTACACAACACATCAAGGAGTGTGTATTATACCCTCTGTTCATGGGGCGCGTGGGAAGATTAGTCATGTAATTAGTGAGTGTTAATTATAATCAGCAAGCACTGTTCACGACGGCATCTTAGTTGGATGCATATGTCAGTGTTCACCCTCCCTCTTTTTCTTGGTGACTCTGCAGAATCTTTGCCCATAACCACTTGTTTTTGGGTCCGAATCTCTCTGCATAACTTTCCAGATGAGACAGTATTATAGTGTATTTTAGTTCTTTTGATGAGACAACCACTTCAGAACAAGGTTTTAAGTAATCATTTAAAAATGATGTATTCGTGTCTTCTTTTTATGAACTAGTTTTAAATGAATATGATTTAGCTTAGAGTCTTGGAGTTGTACAAGCTCAATCTGCAGAAAGATGGAGTTCCTAGGGTTACCATTTCATTGTGGTCTATGGGGTTCTATACTAAGTCAAACTGCATCAAACTTTGGATAATGCCACTTTGAATAAGAAGCCATTAAGAACCCAAGTTCAAGAAGAGAGTTGGTTTGCAATAAAAGTCAGAATATTTTAACCATTCTATTCAAACTTGTAAGATGATAATGTTTGGTATTTTGAAGATGAAAGACAATGTTATGATGATGCCGTGAATGCAATATGTTTACTGAAAACGAAGCTTCATAATGGGTGTCACCGACATGAAAACAGAGTTGCAACCGACGACAGGTTTTTTATCGATAATAAGACACAGACATGCTATAGATTTAATGTCTGCAAGTGCGTCACAGAACAAAAAAGCCCCCATGTTCACATGATATCACATATACTTTCTTGTCTCCGAGGGTCATCAAACAACTTAAATGTTTCCAAGAGCATGATCTGCCAGCTCGAATAAAGGAGATGGTTTCATATATAATGGATGAAGCACCTGTACTGAGGAGTGGATGCAGTATCCTCATGGATGATGAACCCAATTTACGAATGTGCAGTAAACTCAGTTAAGGAAACAGGAAAAAGAAAGTTTTAGCTATATGGAAATAATTGGCAATTATAGGGTCAGACGTAAAACCCTTCAAAAATAGCAATATCATTTCAAATAAGTATATTTCTGATGATTGCCGTATGCTGCTGAAACATAATGAGAAGTGAAAATGAAGGAAAGATAGCACCAGAAATAGATTGCATGAACTTAAGGGTCCATAAAAATAAAGGATCTGTCAGAAAAAGCAGCCCCTGTTGAGACCATTCAGTAATGAATAAGCTTAGGGATCCAAACAAATGGGCCATTAACTGCTTCCCTTTTGGAATCTAAAGCTTTGCGAATGCACCTTTAATGCCCCATTGGACTCCAAATTCAGCATGATGCGCCTTTCTGTCCAGAAAACAAGCCAATGGGCCATGTAAAAACTTATCAAGACATTTGTCACAGTCCCTCGCGTCTGTAAAGAGTCTTATCAAGTCATTTTTAATGCTCCCAAGCGCTTCATTTTGTTTATGGTCCTTCCAAAAAAGGGATACTTTTCATTATGACACATAGATAGACTGAAGCTAGAAGTGGCATGTGGTTGATTCTTAACTTTGATGGGTAGATGACCCAGTACTGGATTTTCACTTTTTGTTTCTTCTTGGACGTATTCTTCGGGTGACTGGGCCAACAAAGAAATGCCGAGCTCACTCAAAATAAAAAATTCTGCCGGACATTATACATCATCCACAGCAAGCCAACAGAAATTTATATTCAACTATACATCAAAAGTGCCTGTTCAAATCCATTTCAACCTTTAAGTGCAACTGTTCAATCCTATACAAATGAAGATTCAGAGAAATTTTTTTAAGAAAAAAAAAATGCAGATGTTGACGCATGTCAATCATGTTAGATGTCTTCCTCTTGGCTGCATCTTGTCGCCCCTTACCACCATTTTTATCATATACATCAATCACTACCATGGATGAAGTTGTTTAAATAAATAAAACCTCATCCATTCACACACCGGGTTTCAACTGCAATTCTGAAGTGGCTCCCAGAAGACGGGTTCCGGCCAACCGAAAGTAGAACCAGAAGCTTACTGCAATAATTGCTCATCTTCATTATGTACATGCTTAAGCTTGTTTTTGGCATACAGTGTCACTAAAATAGTAGTGGCGACAGTTGCAGCAAAACCAATGATGTTGAAGGCGATCTGCGAGGCTGAAAGGGAGTGCCGCTCATCTGCCAAAGTCCGTATGAGGATCCCACTGAAAGAACACAAAGTAGGAGATCATCAAACAATAGACAATGGCACCATATGAAGAAAAGGAAATGGGAAATGAGGAGTCATTACGTATAGATTGCAACAAAGATCTCCGGCACTATCCCTACCAGGGACCCCAGGATGTAAGGACCATACTTAACATTTGTTGCCACGGCACAGTAGTTATATATGATGTAAGGGAAAGGCGAAATCCGGATTAATGCAACAGATTGAAATTGATGAAACCAGTTTCCTTCACCGGCTGTTCTAAGAATGGCTGCCTTCTTTGGATACTTTTCCAGCCACCCCTGCATTAGAATCACAAAATGTTAAACACAGCACAGATGCCTGAGAGACAAAGAGACAAAGAGAAAAAGAAGAGAGAGAGGGAGAGGGGGGCGGATATTTTATACAAACCACGCACTTGAATTTTATGATAGAAGAGGGAGCCAATGAAAAATGGAAGTGAAACGCCCACAGCCACCGCTGGCATGATTAGTAAAAATCCATAGCCATAACCAAAAGTCATCCCGGCAACCCACATAGAGGGGGAAGATGGTATTAGTAGAGTGGGGAATAATGCCACAGAAGCAAAGACCAGAACGGCCAAAACTGGAGTGCTGAACGTTGTTGTCTCCCAATTTATAATTGGAATAATCTCCTGTAAAATGTTATCTGATTAGTGAGAGTTAAAAAGGTGCAAAAGAATTCTATTGAGAACATATCCACAAGATATGCAAACGCTTTTTCACAAATCTGTCGGAATCAGAAATTAGTAACACTCCAATCAGAATTTGATGCTGGTATGGCATACCAATAAACACCCCATATTAATCAACTACAAGCTCAACTAAATACAACTTCTAGTTTGTTCTGAAGCGTCAATTTCTTCAGGTAAACAAAACACCATATTACAAATAAACATCAGCTCGTTGAATCAATTATCAAGTAGTGAAATTTTATAACTCCACCAAAGCATAAAAATGCATGACTAGTCAACATTTCGGTAGGAACTGTATCGTCTGATAGATCAGAGTCCAATGAGTACTGAAATTGTCGCATAATTGAATTCACCATCACCATCAATGTCGTCAGAGTTTTAACACACATACGTGACATTCTATAACAAACTTAAAACTGATAACCAAAAAATATAATACAAAATTCACCCAGGAACTTCGACAATCACGCATTCCCAAATGCTAAAAGCCACACAATCACGAATAAGTACTTTACAAAAATCACAATATATATATATGTGAGTGGCTTGCCAGAAGAAAATTGAATTGCATGAGAAAAATAACTTCCATATATTTGACTCAACCCACATACTTCGTGTCTACTTCACTTAATTTCCTCTGCCGTATTGGGCTTTTGGCGGTATTTACCATGCAGTGCTGCAAAAACCAGCCTAAAACCTCAAGCAAACGATAATGCAACAGAGACCCTTCATGCAAAACCCCTAGAATTAACTCTAAGACAAACGCTTGCATAACCATAACCATAACCACAAAAAGCAATCAAATTATCATCCAAAACTAACCAAATCAATAGATAAGTATCTGGCCCATGTAATACAAATCGCAGCCAACTCAATCCATAGACCGGCTCAGAACCCCGAGCAAATGTCAATTCATCAGAGACCCATAAGCAAAACCACTAGAATTAACTCTTAAGAACACAGACATGCCAAACCTGAAACTAAAAATTTGATCAGTCAACTCAACCCACAAACCGATCCAAAACCTAAAGCAAATTCCAATTCAGCAGAGATCCAATATGCAAAACTCCAAGAAGTAACTCCAAAACCACACCCTTCAAAACCATAACCACAGAATTTGATACAACAGCAGCCAATTCAACCCAAAAACCAGTCAAAAACCTCTAGCAAATGTCAATTCATCAAAAGACCCATCATGAAAAACGCCAAGTATTACCTCCAACACACAGACATACACAACCATAACCATAAAAAGCAACAAAATTTATACCGAAAACAGACCTTATCCATGAAAAAGGGCACGACCCACTTGATACAAACCGCAGCCAACAACCCCAGGGACAAACACAACACGAACAACTTGATCCACTTCCACAAACGCCCTCCTCTTCTGGGCAACGAATCCTCCCCCCCAACCCCTACCGTCCCTTCCCCTGCCTCGCCATCACTCGGCCCGGGCCCCAATTTCACGTAGTCCCCATTGGCACCGTCGTCATCAACCCTCAGCCTTAGCTCCGGTACCACCTCATCGCCCCCGCCACCATCTTGGTCGCTAAAAGTCGTCATAGAGCCCCAGCAACCTGGTGGCACGGAGACCCACCCCCCACCCCTCCTACCACCTCCGCTGAGATCAAGAAATTAAAGCGCTTCAGAGAATCGGAAACCCTAAGACGAGCGCAATGTGGGACTCTGTTGGGGAATAACCGAAGCGAGCGATGCGATGCCGAGGTTGAGAGAGACTGGGAGATGCGATGCAAGTGGGTTATCGCTGGATAAAGCAAGAATAACCACACTAATTACCACTTTGCCATTCCATTTCCTTAAATAATTTAGATTTCTAAAAGTTCTTATACATAAAAATATTAAAAATTAAAAATTTCGAATATTAAAATGAAAAGTTAAGGTTAAAGCGGGGTTGATTGGCTAAAGCTGAATTTAGTGGCGTGGAAAGTGCGATGACTTTCGGGACTGAGGCTGCACGGTATTGGTTGGGTGACGCAAATGGGGACTCGATGCTGTCACGCTACCTTTTCCTTCCTCCGCCGGGGCACCTGATGTGACGTGCCACTCAGTCGGTATTTTCTTAACACGTGTAATAAATGCCGCCATGATCACGACACGTGGATTCGCGGTGGCTTCAACCGGATTGTCAACGTCAATAGTCGACATGCATTTGTTTTGTTAGTGGTGGGGAGAATTCAAAGCAACGGCCACGGCGACGGGGAACCCACTATTGCTTGAAAAGCTGGTTGTTGTTACTTCCAAGATTTTGTTGATGTGCTAGTTTTAAATTCATAAAATCATGGTTAAAAAAGATCATTAACTTGTACCATAAGACAATAAAGATAAAAATCGAGCAACCAGTCATGAATGAAGATTGTAACCGTAGGTTTTGTTTAAGTTTGAATTCAAGATAACAAATATTTGGGTAATTTATTATGTCATATGATTGTTAAGTTTTTTTTTTCTTTAATTGATAGGAAATTTTAAGTGATTAATTTCTCCAAGCATCATTGATTCACAATTTTTTACATAATATGATAAGTAACAAGATAATAAGTGTTTAACTTATGAATCTAACAAGATGAGAGTTTGACACCTTCTTTCTTGTTAAAAGAAAAAAATTATTTAACTTAAATAAAAAACATACTTAAAGAAATCAAGATTATATTTAATTACTTTATTATTATTATTTTGGTAGTTAAGTTTTTTTTCTTTAATTAGTAAGAAATTTTAAAGAAAAGATCTCTTCAAACCTCATTGAGTCACAATTTTTAAATAACATGATAAGTAACAAGGTAATAAGTGTTGGACGAGCCAACAAGTCTAAGGTTCGACACCTTTTGTTTTATTAAAGAAAAAAATGGTGGGCTTAAGTAAAAAGCATAATTAAAGAAATCAAGATTCTATTTAATTATTTTATCATTATTTTATTGGTGGATACAATTTTTTTTTTCAATGTTACAATTGCGTTTCAATCACGTCATGAATCCAGTTTCCCAAACGGATTGACTTCTCAACAAATAAAAACAAAAAAAATTGGGTTTAAAAAATAGAAATAATACGTGGAAAACTATATCAACTATGGGGTTGACCGTTAGCATCTGTAAGCTACAGATATAGAAGTTGGGAGTATGAGTATGTATGCGTGATTTGGGAGATTCGATCCGGATTTTAATAGGGACGGGCTGATTCGATTGGAAAATACTTTTTCCTCCCCAATCCCAGCTAGAAAAATCCGTTTTTTATCCCTGCTTTCGTGTGAAAATGGAATTGCGTATCAGTAACCAGCTAAAGATCCACAGTCCCCGGTTCTCGGAGCTCCACTGTCGAAGTGTCTACGGTGAACCAAAAATCCGGCACCTTTCGCTGCTAAATCGCTCACCATCCTCGTTGCCAACGCTGGGGTTGCAGTTTCACTGTGGCTCGGATTTCCGAGGTGGGAATTGGCGTTATTTTTTGGTTTCTGAATTTTTGATGGTGCGTTTCATGCATGGATGTTTTACTGCCGTATTGTTGCAGGGACGCATTGCAGTACAAGGCCGTCGTTTATCGTCAGGTGCGTACCCGAAAAGCTTTCGGGTCATTCGGAAGCGGGTCCGGGTCCAAATGTTGAAGACCGGCAAGCTCAGGTGTTTACGACTTTTGTTTCCTGCGAAATCGGAAAGATATTGATTGTTTATACTGGACATTGTCTTATGCTCCTAGCCAAGGAGGAAACTAGATGAAGTTTTCAGTCTGACGTCCGTGCAGTTCAAGTTGCTGAAAATGTTTTAAGTATAACTATTCTTATTATATGTTAATCCGCATGTGTTAGAATGTTTACTTTCTTCCGAAACGTTGACTCAAAACTAGGGTTTTTTTCCCCATTTGAAAAGGGTTACTAAATAAGATTTAAAGAATGTGGGTACATTGTATTGCTACAATTTGATCACTTCTGAATATGTTAAATTGACACATAAATGTAACACAAGGATTCTTTTGCTTTGTGAAAAAAGGAAATATATCACTTTGCTCCCTTTAATCTGAGGAGGATCTTTTGTTCTCAGTTTCACGAGTTTCCTTGATATATACATTCATGTGCAGAGTTCTTTCAGGCCACATTGATCACACTGCTTCATGTCTTGTTTCAGGTGCCTGAGCAAAAGGTCAATGCCATACTGAAAATTTTGAGCGAATCAAATTCCCTTTTGCCTCATGTAGTTCTTGCTAGTACGCTGTTGGCTCTTGTTTATCCACCTTCCTTTACATGGTTTACCAGCAGGTGATTGAACACTCTTTAGACAATTTGGTAGACGAAGTTTTGCCTGATTACATGAAAAATTCATCAAATAGCAACCTAGGATATACTAAGGTCTTAATCTATGGACATTAAGAGAATGCATCATTATCTTTTTGCTGTGTCGTATACTAGGGTGAAACCATTGAGGGGTAGAAATTAGTTTTGACTTAGTTTTGTAATATTGATTACCAAAGAAACATGACAAAGAAAAATTTATACCATCTATCGAAGGTTAATGTTACAATTCATGTTTTGTTCATCCTTATTCCAGGTATTATGCACCAGCATTGGGGTTTTTAATGTTTGCTGTTGGGGTTAATTCCCGAGAAAATGATTTCCTTGAAGCATTCAAGAGACCAGCAGCTATATTTGCCGGTTATGTTGGTCAGTTTGTTATAAAGCCTCTTCTTGGATATCTTTTTGGCACAATCTCAGTTACATTATTTGGCCTACCACCTTCCATAGGTAAGGATTAGTCTCCTCCTCTCTCTCTCTCTCTTTCTCTCTATCATCATTGTTCTTTCTCTTGATAGCTATGTTTATCTCACCTCCAAAAACCTGCTGAGATTGGTCTAACATTTCCTTAATCTATGTATAGGTGCTGGGATCATGTTGGTATCTTGTGTTAGTGGGGCCCAGCTCTCAAATTATGCCACTTTTCTCACAGACCCGCTTATGGCCCCTCTAAGCATTATCATGACATCATTTTCTACTGCTACTGCTGTATTCGTCACACCAATGTTATCACTCTTGCTTATTGGAAAGAGACTGCCTGTTGATGTGAAAGGAATGATGTCTAGCATTACACAGATTGTAGTTGCACCCATTGCTGCAGGCTTGCTATTGAACCGGTAATATAGCTATATAACATATCAACTCTTCGTTGGTTCTTACCTGTCTCTTATATTTGTGACTCCAGGTTCTTTCCCGTGATCTGTGATACTATTCGGCCTCTTTTGTCCCCACTCTCAGTCTTTGTAACTGCTCTCTGTGTTGGAGCACCACTTGCCATCAACATTGAATCTGTTATGTCTTCTTTTGGAGTCACAATTTTGTTGCTTGTTATTGCATTTCATCTCACTGCGTTCGTAGCTGGTTATCTCTTCACTGGTCTAGTCTTCCATAAAGCAACTGATGCGAAGGCCCTGCAAAGAACGCTATCCTATGAGACAGGTCCCACCTTTTAGCCATTGCCAGCAATCTAATATGCTGCATGTTATCCTAGCAAATTGATGATTTTGCTTTTGCAGGAATGCAAAGTAGTCTTCTGGCACTCGCACTTGCAAATAGATTCTTCCAAGACCCACTTGTCAGTGTGCCTCCAGCAATCTCAGTAAGTCCATGCCATCGCTTCCGTATCTCCTATTTTTTTCCTCCGAGGAATGACATTCAGTTAATAACCCACCTTTCTTAATGAGGGAAGCAGGGGTTTTTTGCCTCTGACATGAATAACTTGGTAGTAATGTTTGATTTTGAGGGATTCACACTTATCTGGTGGAAGCAATTATTGTGGGACAATGAGCAGTTTTGGCATGTTATCAGGGTTTGGATAACATTTGTATATTACTATTCCTGTCACCAATCAGTTCCAGGTGTTCTGATTTTTGTGGTACATGTTAGAGATACATTACATTACCAGTGTGCATCGCTATTTGTTGCCATATTATCATATTCGCATCCTCATTTTATAGCAAATTGAAGTAAGAACTGGCACACCTCCGTGGATTTTGAATCTGAAACATGCGGACTGTAAATTACATCATTGAATTTGTTGTTGATACTTTGCATGTTCCATGTCTTTTGTATGCTCTGCTTTCACTGTAGATCTTGAAACAAGCTGAAGTTGATGCGTTCTTAAAAGGTTGTGAGTGAGGTGGTGGTGGGTTGTTGGACAATTCTCCACTTCCATTACAATTATGCAGAGAATTGTAACAATTCTCTACGTCCATTGCAATTATGCATAGAATTGTACATCACATGCTATATCATTATCATCATCCCCTCTAGGATGTTGCAGAGACCTTAGCCTCTTGCACTCTTTCAATTTAAATAACCTTACTCTGAGATGTTTACCGTATTATGACCTTCCACTTCCATTAAGATTATGTATCAAGTTGCATATCATGACATAACTATTATATTATTACATCACCTCGGGATGTCGCCAAGATGTCTGTCTGTTATGCTGCCCCAATTAGAATAGGCTTTGCAGTTACTCAAACCACTATTTAGAAGCTCTATATTTCCTAGTCATCTGCTGACTAAGATTGCTCTTTGTTCTTTGATTTTCTGGAAATACATCTGCTGCCATTCTAATGCCATATCATATATCAAACGATTAGGAAACTGGGCAGACGTTTTTTCAGCCAGAGTATGTTCCGGGTTCTCTCTTCCGTTTTTTATATGAAAACTTTGTTTTTATTTCATTAAGACCGCATCTGGTGTAGCACAATGTCTATCATTTATAATCTTGATGAATGTCCTTATCGTTTTCTGTGATTTGTAGACTGTAATCATGTCTTTGATGGGCTTCTCTCTCGTAATGCTTTGGGCAAAGAGGAAAGAACAGGTTTGATTTAAAAGCAGCAGTAAAAATGATATTGCGGCTTTCTCCATCATTATCCTTGGGCGAATGGGCAGTGCAAAGGCCATCATTCGGCACTTGAAGATGGGACCTCCAGAGAGCTCTTTGAGGTGGCATTCTTCCTTCATCTACTGTAAAGAACAAAAACAGCTTTCCTTGGTTTCATTTTCATCAAAAGATGGGAGAATAAAGGTTGCAAATTTATCGGGATATGAGAAGGAATCGATTGTGACAAACATGGGTTGGCATATTAAGTATGAAGAAAACATGAAATGGCCAAATCTTTGGAAGGTTTGCATTAATTAAAAAAAAAAAAAGGATACAAAGCATATGAAGAATTGGATTCAAAGCAACAATCCAGCACAGGGCAGAAAACGAAGCTTAATTGAATGTCAAGACAGAGTGGTATTTTATAGAAAGATAAAGCTGCACTTGTTCCCATTGAAGAGAAGAAATCGTTGCCCGTTTTCCGCTTGGTCTTGTGAATGAGACCGGTCCTCACTCTGGCCGCTAGCATGCTGTTTCCATTCCTATGCTTATGCTTCAAAAATAGCAGGAAGGAGAGTATACCTTGCCTAGTTAAATGAGTTCTTTCTTTTACCGTTTGAGTCCATACATAGTGGCTGCCTTGTGTCATTCGCCATTGGCATCTTGCCACATCAAGCCTCAATCTATGCTATTCCCCTAAACCGGTTTATAGAAGTCAAAGAACCTAAACTTGGAGAATAGGAGATATTTCTATATTTTTCTCAAAGGCTTTGTCAATACACCCGTTGTCTGATTCGAGGTTCCCACCTGTGCCATCCTTGCAAGCACTTCTTTGATCTTTTCTTTAATAAAGTAGCAATTAATAAATGTATGGACATACTGTCCACTTTCGTCAATGTATGAAGTTTTGGATAATCCTTTTCTAGTTTTTATGGTTGGATGGATATCTCTAGTAGATCTCCTAATAAGTATATGGACATTTAGAGTAGAAATACTTATGGATGAGGAATGGTAATTAGGCTCATCTAGGGTATTTGAGTGAGATATAGAAGTGTCTTGTAGTGAAAAAGGCTACTTAGGAGTCTTGAGAATTCTTACGGGGTTTGGATGCACTTTCAATGTGATGTTTGACATTACATGGTCTAGGCTCCTTTTGAATAGGAAATGTTGGAAGGATTTGCTAATTAGAATGTGGCATAAGCTCTAAATGTGAGAATGAGAAAATGTTCTCATGAAAATGCCCATCTTTCTCGCAAAGAAACAACATTTTTCCATGTTATAGAGATTGTATTCTTTCTATTTGAAAGGTATCTCATAAGTATGTTGGTAATAGCTTGAAAGACAAATTTGTTTTCATGTTTCACATCAGTAACATAGCAAAGACGCACAAATTCTCCAAGATGAGAGGTGTTAAACAACTTCTTAAATAATCTCTCATAAGGTATTTGACCATGTAAGGCCAATGATGGTGTTGTATTTAGAATGTATGCTGTTGTAATTATACACACACTCCAAAACCTTGTAGACATACTATTCTAAAGTTTTAGTGCATATGCAACATTTAGGATATGTCAATATTTCTTCTTGATGTACCTAATCCCTGTGAGAAGCGCAAAAGAATATAAGGTCCACACAAACTGAGGGCATATTGGTGCTTTCAAAAACTCTTCTTGCCAGTGACGCTCTGGTAGTCTTTGTGAATAATCATCTATTAAGGAAATATTTTGACTTATAATAATTGTGAATATTATGTGTTTTGTAAATATCAATGTGGAGCAAGTCAAATGCTTCCTTGCATACTCACTATGTGAAGAAAATGGATTGTGAATTTATCTTGCAATAAAATAGATAGAATAACACATGTCATGATAAGATGTGAAATTTTCAAAGCATTAACTAATTTAACTTTTGTATAAAGTATGCATCTAAATGATTTCTTAACAATCTTGGTCATATGATGTAATACAAATAATAAAGCTTGCCTTCTTCTACTTATCCATTTGATGTCATTTTTCAAAAGGTCCCAAAACATGCAAAAGTTAGGATAAAACACAATGGCACATTTATTTTATAAACTTGGATACCAAAGTTAAGTTGAATTTAAAAGTACATGAATATGAAATTATATGCAATTTCAATTATTTGGATATGAAAATTGTTCCAGTATGTGTTACCAGATCAGTCCTCAATCTCCAACACAGTAGTTGACTGATTTGATGAGATTCGAGAACTCTGATTTTTTGGGAACTGCAGATCCGTTTCCTTCTTCCATTGTCAAGGAGTTTCAACAAAGTATCTGTTAAATGAACTAAAACGAGAGATATTTTGGAGTAAATTCTTGTTTATTGATGAACAAGATAAACCAAGACTACAAGAGATATGGGAGATGTGAATCCCAGGATGATGAAGAATGGTTGTATGGCTTCATATTTATATAGAATTCAAAATGTTAAGGAGCGTCCCGAGGAGCGTCTTGAGGAGCGTCCCGAGGAGCGTCTTGGGAGCGTGCTGAGGAGCGTGCTCATCTTTGAACAGCCCCCCTCAAGCTGAAGGTCGATATGAGTTGATAACATTCAGCTTGCCGAGGAGATGAGCATGTTGATTTGCCCCTAAAGCTTTTGTGAAGACATCGGCTGGTTGATCTTTAGTCCCCACATGATGAGTCTTGATTGTGCCTCGTTTCATTTTTTCTCGGATGAAATGACAATCAACGTCAATGTGTTTGGTACGTTGATGCACCATGGGATTTGCTGCGAGTTCCATCGCAGCCTTGTTGTCACAATGTAAAGTTACTGGTCGTGAGACTTTAATTCCCATGTCCCCAAGTAAACCCAGTAACCATATAATCTCACATGAGGTGTAGGCCATAGCTCGATATTCTGCTTCTGTAGAAGAAAGTGACACCACTGCTTGCTTCTTGCTTTTCCAAGAAATAAGTGAGTCCCCAAGCATGATGCAAAAACCAGTGACAGATTTCCTCTCAACCTTGCAAGTTGCATAGTCTGAGTCGCAATATGCCTTCAATTTATATCCTCCAGAAGCAGGAATGAATAAGCCAATACCTGGACAACCTTTTAAGTATCGCACCAATCGAATGGCGGCCTCCCAATGAGATTTTTTCGGGGAATGCATGAACTGAGCCAAGTTATGAACTGTGTAAGAAATGTCAGGCCTGGTGACGATGAGATAGTTTAATTTTCCAATGAGCTACTGATACTTTAGCGGTTCGCTCATAAGTGGATCATCATCGCGAGGCACGTGTGCTCCTTGATCATGTTTATAAGTGGTCAACGACAAGTTGGTGTCCTTGGGGTTGTCAACAGGTTTCCCTCCCCCAAGCCCAAGCTCGTCTATCATCTCGAGAATGTACTTGCGTTGACTTAGATGAATTCATTTCTCATCACGAAGGACCTCAATCCCAAGGTAATACTTGAGATCTCCCAAGTCCTTGATGTGGAAAACTGAATGGAGGTATGTTTTCAACTCTTGTATGCCCTCAATGTCACTACCTGTAATGAGAATATCATCAACATAAATCATGAGGATGACGATATGATTACCTTTCTGGCGGACGAATAAGGAGGTGTCATGCATAGAGTTCTGATATCCAGTAGCTAACAGGGCCTCAGTGAATTTCTCATACCATTGTCGGGCCGCTTGTTTAAGTCCATAAATAGACTTTTTTAACTTACAAACTTTTCCACTAGCCTCTGTTGGATCTCTTGGTGGGGGTCTCATGTAGACCTCTTCATCGAGATCTCCCTGTAAGAAGGCGTTGTTGACATCCATTTGGTGGATACCCCACTGGTTCTGAGCAGCTAAGGAAAGAGCACACCTGATTGTGATATGTTTGACTACAGGAGCAAAAATTTCATGATAATCAACTCCCTCTTTCTGACTGTATCCTTTTGCCACTAATCTTGCTTTGTATCTCTCAATGGATCCATCAGCCCGATACTTGATCTTGTAGACCCACTTGCAGCTGATAGGTTTCCTACCTCGAGGTAAATCCACTACCTCCCATGTGTTGTTTGCCTCCAATGCTTGTATCTCTTGTGCCATAGCCTCTTGCCATCTAGGATTGTTAATTGCCTCATGGTGATGCATTGGCTCAGTTTCAGTGGAGATGGATGCAATAAAATGCTGGCTAGTTTCTGGCAAATGAGCATATGAGATGTAGGTGGAAAGAGGATAAGTTGAAGATTCTGATTCGGCCACATGGATGGTAGGGCATATGTAGTCTTTGGACCATAAAGGGGGCCTGGTTTCCCTAGTAGGACGTCGAGGGGGTATATGTGGCTGCAAGGTAGGGCTCGATGAGGAGTTAGTATCGCCGTCATCGGAGAAGATGTCGAGTGGATCAGCTGAGGGTGGTGACATGATAGGTGTTTGAACTGATTCAGGCAATGGTGAGGGATGTGAGGGGTGGCTATGATCAGAAGCAGGCAATGTGGGTGTAGGGGATGTCAAGTTAGAAGATACCTCAATGTCATGTGTCTCTAGAGCCTCTGGAATGAGTTCTGTCAAAGGTCCCAGCATGGTAGGTTGTGATTTGGTCTTTATGTCCGAGAAGGGAAACACATTTTCATAAAACTTGACATCCCTACTTACAAAGAATTTGTCATTTTTGGGGTTATACAAGCGATAACCCTTTTGACTTTGAGCATATCCCATGAAAATACTAGGGATCGCTCGGGGGGCAAATTTGTCTTTAGGGCCAACAGTGGTAGCGTGGCATAAACATCCAAAAACACGGAGGTGGGAAAATTTCGGTGATTTTCCAAAAAGTTTTTCAAAAGGTGTGACTCCGTGCAAAATAGTAGAAGGCATCCTATTTATGAGATAGGTTGCAGTAAGGATGTATTCCCCCCAGAATCTGTCAGGCATTGAGCTTTGAAATTTTAAAGCTCGCGCAACGTCCAGAATGTGACGATGTTTGCGCTCAACTACACCGTTTTGTTGCGGTGTGTGGACACATGAACTTTCGTGTCTAATGCCTCGTGATGTGAACAAGTGTTTTGTGTGTTGGTTGAAGAAATCAAGTGCATTATCTGTTCTAACACATTTGACCTTCGTGTCAAATTGGTTCTTGACCAGTGCAAGGAACTCTTCCAACCGTGAATAAGTTTCACTTTTGACTTTCATGAGAAATGTCCAAGTTCCTCTAGAGAAGTCGTCCACAAGAGTGAGAAAATATCGTGACCCGTCATGATTGGGGATTTTGTAAGGTCCCCAAACGTCCATATGAACTAGGTCAAAAATCTTTTGCGCGGTATGATCGCGCGTAGAAAATGAGTTGCGAGTTTGTTTCGCAAGTGGACAAATCATGCAAGGCTCGTGTTGAGAGAATTTTAAAAATTTGAAATCATTGATAAATTGAAATTTTGCATCAGACATATGTCCAAGTCTACAATGCCAAAGTTTAGAATTCAAAACATTACTAGCAGACATTTTGCTAGCAACAACAGGAACATGCTCTAGAGAATGTGTGACAGTTTTCTTGTCAGAGCATGCGACAAAATAATAAAGACCATTTCTAACGCTACCAAGGCCTTTGACTTCACTCGTCCAAAGGTCCTGAAACACACAAAATTCAGCATAAAATATGATGCGGCATTTGTTTTCATGACAGAATTTTGAAGCAGAAATGAGGTTGAATTTAAAATCTGGAGAATATAATACGGTATTTAATTTTAGGGTATCTGAAATGTAAGTTTCTCCAATATGTGTTACCAATGCACCATCACCATTTGGGAATTTAACTTTCTTAGATCTAGAGGCACATGGTATAACTGAATGCAAGCATGGCAAATTTGCAGTAATATGGTCGCTAGCACCGGAATCTATTATCCAACAATTTTTTAAGAGATCAGAAGTACCTGCCAAGTAGACTTGAGTATTCGGATTGTCCTTTTTGTTGCCAAGAAGAGTCATAAATTTTTGATAATCCGTCTTGGTGATGAAGACGTGATCCGAATCCTCTGTTGCCAAATTGGCTTTGGTCTCTTCTCTAAAATTCCGGTGTCCTGGTGGGAAACCATGAAGCTTGTAACATTCCTTCTTTTCGTGGCCATACCCCTTGCAATAGTCACATTGAGGGCCCACTAATCGATAGCATTTTTCCTTTTTGTGGCCTTTTTTTCCGCAGAAGGCACATTTATCATTGCATGGGAAAGTTGTCCCTATAAATGGATTCGCCGTAGCAACTCTCGACCCCCCTTCTGGGGCTATTGCATCGGGGCAATGTTTTGCCGTAACAAACGCAAACTCGCCAGTTGTCTTCCCTAATGAGGTCCGGCGATACTCGGCTTGACAAAGGATTGAGTAGGTCTGAAAGAGGTCGGGGGCGGGCTGCATGACGAGAATTTGCTCTCGTAGCGGTACATAGCATTCATCGAGGCCTCGAACGAATTGAAAGAATTTCATTTCGTCTTCATGCTCTCTCCAATCGTTGAAGGAGGCCATCCGAGGGCGTTTCAACTCAATTAGAGCATTGAGCTCATTCCAGAGCTCTTTCAATCGACCGTAATAGGTTGCGATTGACTCTCTTCCTTGCTGAATCGTGCACAGTTGAGTCGTTAGGTCAAAAACCCTAGACCTATCGACTTGTTGGTATCGACTTCTTAATTCGAACCACATCTCAGCTGCAGTTTTGGTATAGAGGAGCCCGTGATGTAGATGATCAGCTATGGAGTTCAAGATCCACCCCTTACACACATTATTGCATCTTTCCCACTGTTTCCTGGTTGGAGAAGTAAGCTCGGGGACGCAGTAGGAACCGTCGACAAATTCGGTTTTGTTCTTGATTGATAGTGCAATCATCATGGTTTCACTCCAAGCTGCGTAGTTAGAGTTTCCTTCGAGCTTGATTGCAACCAGAGGCGTTGAATTTGTGTCACTGGGTTGCAAATAGAGGGGGTCAGATGCATCTAAAGTTTGAACTTTGGGTTGTTCAGGTGGTGGAGGAACTGAAGAATTTGGGTTTATAGGCGGCGGAGTGAGTTGAGGAACCTGCTGATAGGTGCTGAATTGGTTCTGACTTCTTCCGCCGCTGCGGTTGGGCGGAATGTACCGTGGAGTCTCGCTTGATTCCGTCATTTTGGTGGTTGGAGTAGTGTTTGGTATTTAGAAAGGGTAGAAAATAGGACTGCGTTGTTTTGGGTTCGTTGTAATAACGAGTGATCTCGAAACTACGTCGTTGTTTTTGAGAAGAAGATGAAGGTGGGTTTTGAGCGGAAGCGAAGTTGGATCGAAAAGAAAAAAAAATGAGTGAATATGAGGCTCGTTTTGTGGAGAGAAAAAAATAAGAGAACCTAAGCTCTCGATGCCATGTTAAATGAACTAAAACGAGAGATATTTTGGAGTAAATTCTTATTTATTGATGAACAAGATAAACCAAGACTACAAGAGATATGGGAGATGTGAATCTCAGGATGATGAAGAATGGTTGTATGGCTTCATATTTATATAGAATTCAAAATGTTAAGGAGCGTCCCGAGGAGCGTCTTGAGGAGCGTCCCGAGGAGCGTCTTGAGGAGCGTCTTGGGAGCGTGCTGAGGAGCGTGCTCATCTTTGAACAGTATCAATGCCATCTACTCTAGTAATCGTTCTGGATTTCATTAGTTGCAGCTAGAGATCAAATGGTCAAATTTTCTTATTGTTCTTGTTTACTCCTTTTCGCTCTCTCAAAAATCCAGTCCTCTGCATTCAATACGCAGCAGCAGGTTGAGTCTTAAGCAAGCAATTAACAGTATTAACGACAAATAAAAACAAAAACCACTACTTAATTTCTAAGAAATTTTTAAAAGTGGAGTTCAAGTAGTAAATTGAATCTCTTGAAATACTTCATGTATATATTCTTGGTTAAACTTTCTGTAAATATTGACTAAAGTTCAAAAATTTTATCTTGTTTTATTTTTTCTGAGGTCTCTCTCAAGCTCCAACTTAATCGGATAATTTTACAGTGCATGTAAAAGAAGAAACTTCACATGTTCAAGGAAACTAGAAAGAAAAGATAAACTTAATCAAGAGCTCTGGCTATGGACTAGAAGAGCCTTCGTTTGGAACCAATTTTCCTGCTAAAAAAGCGTTGCTTGTTACTGGAAAAATTCGTCAAAGCCACAGCTATGGCTACCATTAGCTTACTCTGCCTTCCAAATTCTATATTGCCCTGCAAATCCAGAAAACCCATTTCGTCTTCCTTGTCAAGGTACGCAGCACAAGGAACACTGCAAACCCGAGTCCAGAAACTTACCATCAAGCCCGCCAATTTTCGTGCCATCCAGAACCCGAAGGCGCTGATGGTTCTGTTAGGAGCGGGTTTGGCGCTGAGCTTTGTCGGACCTGCCTCAGCTGCGGAGCTACCCTTTCTGGGTTCTCCTCTGCAACTCAGTGAGCCTGCCAATGCTCTTTCCTTGCCCACCTGGGCTGTGCATGTGTCCAGTGTGGCCGAATGGTGAGCGGTTTCTCGCATATTCTGGCGCTGTTGTATTGGGTTCTGAGAATTTCTTGTCAATTTCGTGGATTTTATCTGGTTATTGTTTTCTATCGCTTTGGTTGATGTGAAAAGAAAGGATTTATGCTTTCTGTGCTTCATTTACAAACTTTAACCTCAAAGTTAGTTACTTGTCCGAGTTTAATGGGAATCAAAAACTGGCTTTGAGTTAGTTTCCGTTTGGTTGCTGAGAAATGG
The DNA here is from genome assembly GCA_028551485.1 of Casuarina cunninghamiana. Classification (NCBI taxonomy): domain Eukaryota; kingdom Viridiplantae; phylum Streptophyta; class Magnoliopsida; order Fagales; family Casuarinaceae; genus Casuarina; species Casuarina cunninghamiana. Next base: position 6,950,060 of record CM052365.1, read on the forward strand.
AACGAAATGATTATGTGATGAAATGGGGTATTTTATGTTTTCTTTGTTCATATCTCACGTAAGTAGCTAATTGATTAATGGTGGTCCTTTGTTTTTTCCCCCCTAAAAAAGGATTACAGCAATGGCTTTGGTGTGGCAATATGGGAAGCAATCCGGGTATGAGTCTTGGAAAGGACTCTCCTGGGGTATGGTGAGTGATTCTTCTGAGTCTTCCGATATTAGCTAGCTAAATCTGTTGTCATTAACAGCAAAGCATTTACAAGTGTTGTATGGGTTAATGTATCTTTGCTGGAGTTTGACATTGTGGTAATAATTTCTGTTAAGTGATTTTAGCTAGCAGTTTATTTTTTAAACATATTGTGGTTCACAGTTTATGAATGGGTTCTCTTGATAAATTACAATATCATGAATGATATACCTTAAAGGTTTGGTGGATCAATGTTGTTGCAATTGCTGAGCTGTGTCAAATATTTTATAAAGTACTAACAATGGGAAGGTGATTGTTTCACTTTGTCAATTCATTGAAAGAAAGGTATTTCCTGATTATTTAGAACTGTGTCACTTGTAATGGCCGTTTACTCACTACAACAAATTTGACTGGTTGCCTGAGGTCTTAATCACGCACAGCTAAATAAGGCCTTGATCATAATTAGATAGGAAGAGTTAGACTCGGTCTAATTGCTATGAGAAACAAAGTGGATGTGGTTCAATTGTCTTTTGCGTATAACACAACTAAACAAAGATGGTATTTGATCTATGAAAGCTCCTTTCTCCCTTGAGAGGATGCTTTGGTGCTTGCTATCATTTAGTTCATCATTTTCTTAATTCAGGCTGTGTAAGTGATGCTTGCTTCTTTTATAGATTCATTATCAATACAATTGGCAATTGATTGGTTCAGGTACCCCTCCTTGGTGGAGCATTTTGTGCATGCACATGGCATTTCTTTTATAACTCTGAATCTCTTGAGGTAAGAAGGTTTGCGTTTTCTCGTGTCTTTTGTTCATCTGCAAGAGCTCCTCTGTTGCATTTTTTCTTTACCTAAATCAACACACCTCTATATTATGAATTTGTTGCTAACACAATCAATAATTGATAGGTTAAGGAAAAGCTGCTTGCTGTAACCATTTTGTGCATGTAAATGGCATTTCTTTGTAACACTCAAGTCTCTTGATATATATAATGCACATATCTATGGAAACATATTTTTTGTTTTTTTGCAAATTTTCTTTTTTCTATATCAATAAAAATGTAAGTATTCAAATCTTAGCCTATTACAAATCTTTGTTTGACACTTTACAAGGTTAAGAGTTTGTTTGGTTTGTTCTGAGGTTCCAGATTCCTTTGCAATCTCAGTCAACACCGCCCTGGTTTTAGGACCAACCTATTAAGTTATTACCAACTCTACCTGTGTGATTTATATAAATGGCCTTCTGTTATATGCAACTCTAAACTATCTGAGAATTGCGTTCTCTTTGAATTGACACTTCGTGCTCGTTTGTTGCAAACAGCTGGGAAAATTCTGTAGTGCTTGCAGGACACCTGCTTAAGCCATCTCATCTGGGTTACTGCCACCGGATAAGTACTGTTATATTTATACAACATTGAATGACCTTTACTACAAACTGCACATGCTGGACTAGTTTATAGATCATTCCAAAGTTTTCCCTTTCATCTTTTTGTTGATTATGATGAGAATAAGCAGTACAATAGATTATGTAAATTACATGAGTGTTCCTTGCGAGGTGCAGGTATTAGTGGCTCTTCAAGCAGCATTGACAGTCATAGGTAATGCCACAATGTGCATCGCAGCATACAGGATATACAAATCATCCAAAGAGAGCTCCAAGAATATCTGATAGTTTCTGTGCCTGCATACCCATATTTGTGCCTTAACAAATCCTTTCCCTGGCTTTGGTCTTCCTGTTGGATAGGTAATATTCTAAGCTTTGAGGGAAAAAAAAAAGAAGTTTATAGAACTACTAGTAGTAGTTTATAAGTATGATGCGCTTAAGAAGAAAATCTTTGTGTGATGTGTGCAGGAGACTCTAAAACAACTTGGTGGAAGCGTCCCCGTTAATGATGAAGTTGATTTTCTTGAGGCTTTAGATTAAGTTATAGAGTAAAATGATAGCATCATTTGAGCTTATCTGCTTGTTTGAAGCTGTGATTATGATGATGAAAGTGCCTTTTGTGCCTGGTGGAATTTGTCAATCGAGTGGATTGACCTCCGCCCGCTATTTGGACAAACATGCACATAAGTAACCATTTTTAATTTGTTTAGATCAGATATAATAAAGTTGCCGCATATGTAGACTTGCTAAAGCTTATTATTATACATTTTATGCTAATATGGTGTACTTTTTCTATAGTTTCTGTTTTGACTCAGACGCCCCGCACCTGATAAGCCCAAATCTGTTTGAGTCCTGTAAACTGCTAGAACGTTAATGTTGTGCAGCGGCTTGTTGACAAATGAAAATTTTCAATCATGGGATTTTGACATGGTTGGTTCGAGGAGAATGATGAGGCAAGACTCTGGACCACACCAAATCAGATGGAATTCCACTTGCTTCTGCTTGTCCAGCTCATGGTTCTGTAGAACCCGGAGTTTCAATAACTGTAGATCAAAGCTTCCAGTTACTTCCCTTACTTACATGGGAAGAAATAGGGAACCCATATCGTATATAATCCAAGGGGAAGTTTTTCTTCTTTTAATCCCATCTGACCAAATTGTTTACGCTTCATGACTAGAGACCTGTATCAGCAAATAACATCGCTGAAGGCAGGACCAAATCTCATTTCCACGAAGAAATTGAGAGTTTGAAGTTATGGGAGAAGCAGAGTGTAAAGTCAAAAGAGTATTGATTTCTCTAAAAAAGATCAATCACAGCAAAAGATTTTGTCTGAGAAATCCTGTTTTTAAGAGGCATGAGCTTGCTCATATTGCCTACAGGGATGATGAATCTTGTTATTCGCCATTGTATAGTGTTATAGATGCTAAGAAACTGAGTACCATACTGCTGTCGACTATGATGGATGCAAATGTTAGCTTATCAATACACAAACACTTCTGATCTATGCTTTATCTGAATAGGTTACTACACACAGAAAGTGTCTAAACTTCCATCTCTTATCATATTTCACCTAATGATTAAGGATATTAATCCCTGGAACAATTGTTTCTAATTCTTCAAGCACATGATCCAAAAACAGAAAAAAAAAAGAGAAAGCTACAGACTCGAGAGGTGCACAGACAGAATCACTTCTCTTCTTTTGACATCAGATTTTGTGCAGGAGAACGAGAGTTGAAGAGAAACGGTCCAAATGGGGGAACTTCTTCTGAAACTCATATATTAAGGCCAAGTTCTCTTGGTGAAGAAGACTTGCTTTTTTCTTCAGCTTCTCATTCTCTTCGATGATACTTTGGTTCTCCAAATATAGCTTCAGGTTCTTTAGCTCCATATTCCTTTCTTCTACCTTTTCTTCGCTTCTTTTCCTGTTGAAAGACATCGACACATGGGTCCTCAAATATTCACTACATTAAAACATAAAAACTTTGAAAAGGGTGAAGGATTCTCCCGTGAAGTATACCTGGTAAGCCTGTGAACTTGAACTTTGGGTCGCTTTGCTCGTTTCTTTCTTCCCAAAGACAGAACTAGATCAGATGGGATCTTCTCATTGCTGCCGACACACATTTTTCTTTGGTTTTTATAGGCCTTCCTATGAAAACTAGCTGAGATGAATGAGTAAGAAGTGAGAGGAGAGTTGGGTGCGAGGTCCTATATTTATAGTTGGGTTTGCATTTGTGTATGTATAGATGTGGATGGCACATTTAGAGAGGAAGAGAGAGAGAGAGAGAGAGATTTCTCTTCTGGTAATCATAGCAGGTGGACTGATGCTGAATTGTATGGCGGAACCTGCCATCAAAAGATGAAGAGAAGTCCTTGGAGTGAAAGAGATCATGGAGTTGTAAGAGGAGAGTAAACGTTAATGCAACACTGAAAACTTGAGTACGTACGTTGAAATAAAATCCCTTTCATCATTTCAGAGAGGTGATCAAAATTACCTAAAGGCCCTTCATTTTTCTCTTTGTTTGAATTTCCTGCTCTTTATATTATAAATAAGTTTATATTTTTCTCTTTGTTTGAATTTCCTACTCTTTATATTATAAATAAGTTTAAAGTCATGCTTAAAAGTCAACTCTTGATTTGGAAAATATTTTTTATATTTAAATATCATTCAAGAATTGCACATGTCTAATATAAAATTTTTATTTTCAACATAGCTCATTATATGAAGTATATATTGAGTTCAAAATTGAATAAAGTAAAATGAATGCTTCTCATATCTCAAATATATTTTTAGAGTTCAAGGTTGAATATGAATTATAATTAATCAATTTGGACTTTGATAATAAACTAAAAATAAATCTAAAGTCGAACTTAAAATTAACTTTTGAATTAAAGAGGTTTTTTTAATATTTAAATACTACTCATTAATCATATCTTCTGGTTCCAACACTTTATTATATAAGTAAGTTTTATACTTTCTTTCATTTAAAAATATAAGAATTTGTAAATCGTGTTAAGGAGAATCACTTTTCCATACATAAAAGATATCAAAGAAGAATCTTTATAATGTTAGATATATATTATCTTCAACTTGTCTAGAGTATGGGTATTATAAGACTTTTGATAAATAAAAAAAATCTTGTACTCGAACTTGAAGTTTGATATTACATTAAAAAATATGTTACCTTTTTAAAATCAACTTGTAAGAAGAGGGCATATGTTTTAAAAAAATAATTTTTAAGCATCATTTTATTAATATACGACAATCTGTACTGTTCTTAGGATTTTTTGTAATGCATGACACTCGAGCTAAAGCCGCCAGAAATGGAGGAATAGGCTTCCACAAGTTGCTCGTAAGTGGCCCATAAATGGAGGAGGGAGCACTGTAGTAGATTGTCCATCTTCTCTGTCTTTCTCTCTCTTTCTATTTCTCTCTCTCTCTCTAGGATTTGAAGCTTCATGTGAATTGGTGGCCCATTAGCAGGGGAGGAAATTGGAATCCTCATACGACTCTTTCCTTGCTCCACCTTTTATTTCTCTCATTATAGGAAGTTTGAACCCAAATATGTAAGAGTCAAACGCTATATCGAGGGCATGGAATCCCCAACCCCTTTAATTATCTCTGCATTTGATTGCAGATGCTGATGATGGCGATGTGGATGCGTGGTTGTGCATACAACTGGATCTGCACGATTATGGTTAAGACGCAACAGATAAGCTTTTCCTTTGTGTTCATGCCTCACAAAGTAAAAGGATGGGAAAAACAGTTTGTCAAAAGGCAGGTTTGAAATTTACACTCTCCTTAATTATGTTAGACGACAAGCTTTGTCTTCTTCAAAATTTTAAGCATATAATGTTTGTTATGAAGTTGGGATAAAATGATGTCATTATGACAAAAGAGAAAAGAAAAGAGATTGAAATAGAATTATTTTTTTTTATTCATGTAAGTTATTATTATTATTTTTTTTTTTTATAGTTGTGGTAGTCAATAAGCGTATAATTCAGTGATAAGCATATGTCACTTAGAACCTCTTAGTCATAGGTTTAGCATAATTTAATGATGAACATATGCTATTTAGGATCTCTTGGTCATAGGTTTGACACTCTAAACATGCATGAGTAGGTGTATGACTTGTAATGTAGAGAAACAAAAGACTCAAAATTTTTAAGTATGGTGCTTGTGTGTTGTTTGATCCTTCCTAATCTCTAACATGTAGTTTGGCTGGAAAGCACTTCTCTAGACGTTATGCTTATCCTGATGTGTGTGTGTGTGTGTTATAAACTCCAATCGTTTGACTTTCATCTTTAGTCATTTGATTGATGTGATACTTTTCGGTCCTGCTTTCTTGTTTTGGAGGATACATTAGCCACCAAGTTTCACGTAAATGTTCAGATATATGTATCTTGTGATTACAGTTCAACATAGCATTCAGATCTCTGCAATCTTTTTACTGTTTCAAATCCATCTTGGTGGCACAAGTAAACAACGATGAAGAGATGATAGAGTGGACAAACTTTGCCAAACTTTACTTTCGTTTTTATAGTTTGTTTGCAGGTCTTTTAACAAAAGAAATGCAAATTGAAGAACTAAAGTAAGAGAAGTATATAAATAAATCTGAACCATGTAAGTTCTTTATATTATTTGTGATTGAGCGTCCATGTATCATTATTACTACTCATTTATCTCATAAGATTAGGTCTAATAGAAGTGTCTGGGAGGAATCTTTTTCTATTCATACAGTTCAAAACACAAGTTAGTGCAGAATTTTCATACCAAACAACTTACACCAAAGTTGATCCTCATCAACCTAATGGAAATACTATATATATCATGTTACCGCGAAAGTGGGATGATGCATGATGGAATGATACTCGAATAACATCTGACCCAAATGCAAGTACTTGATGAGTACAACAACATGTGTGGACAAATTTTCAAACGGATGAGGGATTACAAATTCCCTCATAAACCTAATGATTTTGGTTTGAATGGTTAAGTACTCGAGGAGGACTAGAACCATTCAAACTTACACTTACATCTTGTTTTACCACCGCATCATGTAGTATACATAAAGGATGAGCTATACATGTAGTATAGTCAGCCTAGCCAATATACATGCATCAATCATGATGGGTGTGCATTAATTCCTCCATGGGTCCAGCTCTGCATCAACCATCTCTCCAGTCCATCCAACTAGGTGCCCTGCAATCAATTACATCTCATATTGGTGTGCACCTTCATCATCAAGATGCACTGTAGTCAAAACATCATGGCAGTTTTGATTCTGGGTATTAGGTATTTCAGGTTTCATTCAACCCGTACATAATTATAGTTGTCAACATTGCGTTGTGTATACATATGTAACTACCAGTGCACAAAACGATGTAGTTTTGTGTACATCTTTCACCTCAAAAGGCCAGCAATCTACTGAAAGAACCTGAGCATATCACCGACCTGCAATGATGAACACTAAAGGTTATGATAAAAGAGATGTACCTATGAAGAAAAGCATCAAAAACCCAGTAGAATAGGTTCCTTAAGGTGTAAAATCCACATGAAACAGACAAACACTTGAATCATAACTGCATTTTTTTTCGGCTTTATGATGAACCCCACTTTGCTTTCTAGGAAAGATTTGGCTAAGAACAACCTCCAAGACCAAGGTTCTCAAATGTCGGAAGAAACCAGAATAGAAGGAGCTGTTTCATTTTCCAATTCGTCGAAGGCCATCTTCAATGGCTTACTCCTTAGATGGGCCTAATTTGGAATGGATAAGCCCAATCTGTTCTTGCACTTTCCGATTCTAGCAAATGGGTGCAGGCCAAGCCAAGCTTGGGCTGATTTCGGCCATGTTAATTTTATATTAAGAGGAGGGATACAATGGTTATTTTATATCTAAAAGGACGGCGTTGTGGGTTCAAAGGTTGTCTAGGTGAGGTGTAAAGGAGCCAACCCAACAAACCGCGGCGGCTCGTACATGACATACTTACCACACTATGACGGCATAATGTGTCCGCGTTCCTTTTCGCCGGCGTGATAAGCTCCGACGCTCGGACTGCCCACATATTATTGTCCATGTTGTTGTCATAATTAATTTTTTTTTTTTCCTATACACGCAGGGGTGGGGGTTTTGAACCCTAAGCTTGTGGTAAATTAGGAGCTTCTTGACTTTTTGCCATAAGACTAAGGGGACACTCCTTTGTCATAACTAATCACATGTATGAAATATTTCTTACACTATTGTGAGATAATAATAATGAATATATATATCTTTAACACACATTAATATACCAAGTATATTTCGAGTTTAAAGTTAAATAATAGAGAATTAATACTCATCTTTTATCCAGTATAAAAAGGTAAATGATAAATGAGAATTGTAGTTGATTAATTTAGGTTATAGTATCATATTATGTGTTAAAAGATCTAAAGTTTAACTTAAAAAGTTAATTTAATGGTTGAAAGAAACTTTCTTTGTTTAAATTTAATCATAGGTTTATTTCTTTTAGGTGTGAGACTTGTGGTATTCTAATAATAATAATGTTATTTTTTAAATGAATTCAAAGTAATACTTAATTTGGATTTTAATACCATATTAAAAAGTTTAAAGCATAACTCAAAAGTTAATTCAAAGCTTAAAGATATTATTCTATTTAAACTCAATTATATATTTACTTTTTTCTTATATGGGACTCGTGACTTTCAACCTAAAGTATAATGTTTAATTTAAAAGTTAATATATAAATTAAAATGATGTTTTGTAATTTTATTTAAAGAATATAATACAAATAAATATTTAGGATAAATTTTTTTTAACCACATCACCTTCTAATAAATTAAATAATTACTGTACACTTTTTTAGTCAAATAAACAAATAATATGAATGAAAAGAAATTCAAGATCATAAAAAAAATTAAAAATTAGAAGTAAAATGAAATGTCATCTTCAAAACCCTCCATGCGCGTGTGGAACAGAAAACCCCAACCGCTTTACACAGGCGACGGCCTTGGCCACGTGCTCCCAAAGAAATTCAGAGTACAAGGGATGAAATTCCGAACCTGTGGGCCTACGGCGTCGGCCGGTTCTTTGTATGCCATGCTTTCAACGGTCTCTTTATTATCTATTCTTCTAGAGTCTCGTCATTCGTCCGTCAACCACGTTAACTTAATCAAAAGGAGTACTTGTTCGCATATAATAATATATATAAAAAATGATGATTTTTTTTTTTAATTTTTAGGTTTAGTACGGTGTATTGAACATTGTTTATTTCTTGACTTGAGAAGTTATAAATACGTAAAATCTAATTCAAAGAAAGAAGTAGAAGAACTTTTAATAAGATATTAGGGTTGATGAGTAGGTATGGATACTTTTTATTTATCTTGCATCAAGATTTTTTATTCTTTTATGTTCGATGTAGTGAAACGTTGTACGCATCTTGCATCATTGATATCTAATGTGATAAACTATTTATATATATATATTTGTTTCTTTGCATCTCTAGTCCTTATTTTGGGGACTCCATCTAATTCAGTGGTAATTAGATCAAGACGTCTAATTGGCGAGTTCAGGTTCGAATCCTTTCTCTCATTCTTTGTACAAAATTATAATAGAAAGAAAAAAAATTTATTTAAGTATAAGGATTTGATCTTATAGAATAATGGGTTTTAGTAAAATAAGTTAAAACATTATTTTCAATTATTTTCTTTCATTTAAGTTAATTATTGAGTAAAAAATTAAAAATGTCCTAAGAGATGTTAAATCTAAAGAATCACAAATAACCTTAGCCTTGTCAACTCAATGATATTCATGACTTCTCAATGCCTCTCACCCCATCTTTGATTAAAAACAAAAAAATCACAATAAAAGTAATAAGTTAATAATTTAGATGCATGATTAATTACAGAATCAAAATTAAAACGAAAGACAAAAAAAATTGATTGACTAACATTGATCTCAAATGACCTATATTTATAAAGTTTTTTTGAAAATTATATATGAGCCGTGTGGTGTCAATGCAGCGAAAGAGTTTGTTGAGTATCAAAATCTCTAAAAAGTAATAGCTTAATATCAATACCCGATATTCTTTGTTTGTTATAGAAGCATACAATAAACGATACATATAAATTTTTCCCCAATAAGATCTACAATACTATAAATTTACTTAATATTTTCAGATATGTACGGGGGTAGACAAATGATTAGGGCGAGACAAGATTCTGTACATACGGTTTAACAGTACGATTAATGACAAAATCTCACTATTTAATCGCCAGGTGATATGATAACCACGTATTAACCACATAATTTACTCCGATCTTTTCCGCGGCGGCCGATTCTCGGGAAATGGCGTGTTCACCACGGATCTGGCAGAGGCCACAGACGGAGAGAAAGAGAGAGAAAGCAACTTTATGATATGTGTTTAAGTGGAATTACGAAATACGATGGGTGGGGCCGGGGACAATACCCCAAGCCCAGCCGTAGATCCTGGAAATGATGACGTCATGATCAGACTACGAACCGATCTGACAGCTAGCGTTCGGCGTGGGCAATCATTCTCATCGCCTTTGGACCATACAACCCGGGACGGCCAGCGGAAATATAAAAACTGTGGGTATGCGTGTTTGGACCATTTCGATAATCCTCATAAGGTCTAACGCTCCTTCGTTTTTCTCCATTTTCTGAATCGGAGAATTCTAATTGCTTTGGTTTCTTGAAGACACAGAGGGTAACGATCGTCGGAGGGGAGAAGAGGTATGGAGCTTTAATTTGTCTTCGTGTTTGGTTTTTGAATTTCGTAGGTTCTTGTGTTGTGTGCGGTTAACGAACAGATCCGGTTGTTCCGATTCTGGAGATCAACGTTAAGAGTTTTTGTTGTGTTTCCGGGCTTCCTTGTGCACATCGACGTCGGAAATCAAATCAAATGGGCCTCCGACGTCGGGGGGGGGGGGGGGGGGTTGTCGGTGAGGAAACTTGGTTCCTCGCGGCTTCCCTCGTTGGGAGCGTGCGTCGTACGAACGCGATGCCGACGCGTGGGCGTTCTAGAGCCTCTTAGAAGGCTCTCCTCCGGGAAGTCGGCTCATGGTTGTCGTAAAATCTATTTTTTACCCCCATGGCGTGCCTGAAAAGGCAATTCCGTGAGGGTAGTTTCGTCCTGTCGTGTTGGTGTCCCACTCAACCGGGGAGTCCCAACTCCGAAGGTTTACGGAACTATTTATTTTTTTCTATTTTTATGTTTGGTCAATGAACTCCCAGAAGAAACCTAATATTACTTGACTTCCAAGCTATAATCCCAGCTACTTTCCCTTTTCGATAGGGGTATAGACGTCATTTTACAAATCAGAAACATGACGGGGAATAGGATTATTGACCAGGCGTGCTTGGGTATGTCGTGTATATATAAACCCATGAGAGTCATCGATTTCACCGCACAACGCAATTTTTCCGTGAAATCGGTCTCCTTGGAAAAACTGTTCCTAATCTCTGTTTGGTTACTGTTCTTTGTTTTTTGATCGAAGGCAGCGAATCGATAGACAGAGAAAGAGAGACAGAAGGGAAGATGGGTTCTGAGCAGAACGAGCAAACAAGCTACCAGCCATCAGAGCCAAAGCTCTGCGCCAACAACTGTGGGTTCTTCGGCAACGCTGCGACGATGAATCTCTGCTCCAAGTGTTTCAGAGATTTCCGGATGAAGGAGGAGCAGGCGGCGTCCGCGAAGGTAGCCATGGAAAAGTCGCTAAATCCCACAACACAGAGTCAACAAGAAGAACATCAACCGACTTTTTCTTTCACAGGATTCGTCCCTTGGGGGGGGTCTTCATCGTCAGCATCGGCGGCATCATTCTCTTTCGGGACTGATGGCGAAGAGCCACAGCAGCCAAAGGTGGGGAACAGGTGCGCGAGCTGTAACAAGAAGGTGCGGCTGAGCGGGTTCATGTGCAAGTGCGGGAGTACCTACTGTGGGTCGCATCGATACCCGGAGAAACACGATTGCACGTTCGATTTCAAGGCCACCGGCCGGGAGGCGATTGCGAAAGCCAATCCGGTGGTGAAGGCCGACAAGGTGGAGAGGTTCTGAAAGATGTTATACAGTGATTGTAAGCTGCGTTCGTGGTAGTATTGTTTAGGTGGGGGTTAGCAGGGACATGGTTTGCTTTTGATTCTCATGTATTTGCTTTGATAGTGGTGAGTTTTTGTGGGGGAATTGGGAGGTTGATTCCATAATAAAAGTGGATCACTGAATGGTTGTTAGTTGTAGTTTGCTTTTCATTGTTTGCCTTTCTTCTTCCGGTAATGGCTAAGCATCTTCTCCACACTTTCTCTCTCTCTTTTATTCTAACCTTCTGTTGAATATCATGATTACTTATATTATGCTTAATCAGAACAAAGCAAATTGATTGCCTATTTTCAATCTATGGAACTATTTTACATGATATATACATGTAATTCATATATCACGTATTGAACTTGAAATCAAGAGATTTTTAAATCTTGCTAGTTTACCACTGAGCTAATATACTATCTACGAAAAAGATAGTAATGGATTTACAATATGTTATGGAAGCTACCAAAAAAGATATTGACAACATAAACTGTTATACAACATATGGTTCATCACCTTCAAGAATTTAAAGCCCAGCTTCCCTTGGTCTACTCTGCATGATTGCAGATTGCAGAGGACTAACTCTAAAAGTTTTTAGCGTCAGGTTTTGGATTCATTGATCTTCAAAGATGCTTCAATGGCAGGTGATCCTACCTTTATTTGCTGTAGCAACAAAATCTTTCAACCTTTATTTCTCTCCCTATTGGGGGTTTTAGAGGCAGATTCTTTACCCTTACACATATTTATACTTTTCTTTTCATTTCTTTTCTTTTTTGACATGACTTTTTTTTTTAATTTATCATTCTGTGTATGTATAATTCATATTCTACTTTCATTAATTAATTAATTTTATTTCTGAAATTTCAATGCTTTTCTTAAGATGCTTTCTTTAATCAAACAAAAAGGATGGTTGTCCAATTTTGCAAATTAAGTTTCCCTCCTTTTCTTGAATGTCATATGTTAAAATTAGAGAAAAACATACAAGAGAAAAAAGAAAAAAAAGAAAGAAAGAAAGAAAGGAAATGCTTTGGACAAAGAACTCAGTGCAAAGTCACGATACTTAACCTTGAGAATTGTTAAGGCATGTAACAAATACTTTGTTACTCTACTAAACAAAGCATAAAGGAAAGTGCGTTGGAAGGCAAGAAGGTGCCTACTTTACGAGTGCCACTTCAAAAGTTGGAACTTTTTTATGGACTATAGTGGAAGCATTTCTTAGTCGATTCTGATATGCCTAACCTCAGACATTGATCCTAGTCCATGTCTATATCATCACAAGAACGAAGTTAAGTTGATATTTTTGTTATAATCAACTGGTAGGACTATCTCAGGTGGTGCCCTGTCAAGTCAAGGAAGTCTGCTGCTGTTTCATAGCCCGATTGTTGTGATTGAGACAGCCTATTTGATAGAGATAGATAAGAGGTCCAACGTTCTGTTGCTGAGGCCCGTGTGGAATAATTGCTTGCCTTCGGTCTTTTCCATGGAAAAGAGATTATGATCTTGCAAGTATTTACAAAAACAAAGTATATCAATTCATATGTATTCTTAGTCGATTCTAATATATCCCTTGTTTAAGTGCAAAGAAACACATCTCATAAGAATACATATGTGCCCCACTCAAAATTTATATTTTGATATTATATCAGAAAACATATTTCTTTTCTTATAGTTAGCTTATAACAGGAGGAAATACCTTTGCATATAAATAACATATTTTCATATTTGAAGATGATTAATTAAGCCACATAAGCCCCTCATGTCGTTTCTTCTTCATGCAACTTTGCTCGAATCCTAGTCCAAGGCAAATAAAGAAACCTGGTCTAAAACAAATACGGAAATCCTGGTTCAAGACGAATAAAGAAATCCTAGTTCAAGGCAAATAAGAAAATTTTGGTATGGGAAAAACAAGGAAATCTTAGTCTAAGGGAAACGAGGAAATCCCAGTCCAAGGGAAATAATAAAAATCTTAGTCTAAGGAAAATAAGGAAATCCTAGTCCGAGGGAAATAAAAAAATCTCAATCATGGAAAAATAGGGACATCTTAGTACGAGGGAAATAAGAATAGCATTTTTTTTTTTAAAAAAAAATTCTCCTTCTCTCTCCTTTAGAATAGTAGAGTTTTGTATATGGAGCTTCAAAATTCTCTGCAAACTCTCTTGTATAATTTACTTGTAATTAATAACAAACAAGTTTTACCCATCATATAATTTGTTCTCTTGTAAGACAAGCACATACAGAGTGCTAGATTTTTTATGGTATCAAAGCCAATAATCTTGCTAGGTTCATCACTATCATTTTGTAACCTATAAAGCAACGTCTATTCTACATTAGACTATGTTTCGTGCAAGATAGATTTGACCAATTTCTTCATTTTGTTTGCTACCTATGCTTCTTCAAGTAAGCAAGCTTTTCATAAGCCTTTTCAAGTAAGAATAACCTCTTTAAAAGGATTTCTTTGTTTTGCTTTAAATCAGCTGATGTCTTGACTAAACCCTTGAGAAGACAACAAAATTATCATCTTCTCTCCAAGCTTAGGGTCTTAGATTTTTACTGACCACAAGAGTGAGGAAGAGTGCTGAGAGCTATAGTTTGATGTGGAGACTTGAAAATCCAATGTTATCTAGATGTTGAGAGATCATATCTTATGAGAGACTTCTATCAACCACTAGCTTTAAAGGGGGAGAAAGGGGTAGGGTGTTCATATATGAAGACAACAAATAAGGTCATTAAGCCCATCAAATTGTCTCTCCTTCATGCATCTTTGCTCGAATTATAGTCCAAGGCAAATAAAGAAATACTAGTTTGAGGCAAATAAGAAAATCAATTGTATGTAAATATAATTATTCTTCTTTCCCCTCTTTTAGAAAAATAGGATCTTCTATTAGAATTTCAAAATTCTCCACAAACTCTCTTTTATGATTTACTTTTAATTAATAACAAACAAGCTTTATTCAGCATATAATTTGTTCTCTTGTAAGTTGGTAGATACGAAGCACCCAATTTTACAACATGTAACACAAATTCATATTCCCACAAGTGGGAAGCATGTAACCCACGTCATTCACTTGGGCATATAAAAGACTTGGCAAGCCATATAAGTGTTTGAACATATAAAGTATTAAAAATGATCTAATTTTGTTTTACTTAAAATTGGTTATTAAAAGAGAGACACAAGTGAAAAGTGTGGGAAGGATACCATATAAAGATATTGGTGACAAATAACAATCAATGTCTTAACATCTTGTCTTATTCTATGGGTAAGAAAATCATGAATACTTAATTGATAAGTGATTAAGAGATAAAGTGAAAGCACAAGGACTTAATCCATAATGGGACATCATACTTGAACTTAGATTTTGATACTATGTTAGTTAAATGTTCAACTTCTTTTAAAATTAGTTAATATGAGAGGAAGACATTAAAATTTTAAAAAAATGATATCAAGCCAAAATATTAAAAATATAAAATAATTATAGTTTGTAACAAAGAACGTTCTTCTTCTAAGTATCCTAATGATCGAATGACATGGTGTATGATATAAACACTGGTTTATCACTCACATAATTTAATATGTTTGCATGAGGAAGTTTTACAACAATGTTGAGGTATTCAACAGGTAGATGTACCCGATTTAAGGACCGCCTCATCAGCAAGCATAAACTTGTAAACTCATTGGTCTTTGTCAGGAAAGTGTTTTAAAGAGAAAAAGTAAAGGCAGTCCGGGGATTTAAGCTGGTGGAGCAGACTCGCCACAGGGCCAGCGGTGGTGCGCACAGCCTGTTCGGTGTCTATGTGAAGTTTCTATCAAACCATTCTTTTTCTCTGAGGCTCCTAGCCTTTAGAATTACAAAAGATATGAATAATTTACTTAATGTTTAGAATGCTTGCAATCCCATCATGTGAAAATTCGATTACTTTATAAGCATCCACTCCTATCTGGATGAGCGCGTGCAACAGTTTGGTACTTCCTTTTCTTTGTTTGGATGTCCTCATAAATAGCAAATTATCTCTTTCAGAAAATAAAAAGAAAAAAGAACCCATTAGATTTTTTAATGGAGAGTTTGCAATTATAATGTATTAGGAAAATGGGTTTCATGATCACTTAGTATTCCTGATTTTGTATGTAATTAGTTGCTTCCTTATAGAACAATTACTATATGTGTTAGGTCTAAGCTTGTATTTATAGGCATAATGTTATATAGCTCATATTACCAGTTTCAATATAATTAAATTCTCTCACTCCTTGGCATCCTCTCTCTCCCCTTTTTCCTTCAGATCTTGTGACAATATCCCTTTCATGGTTCTTGAATCATATATTTAGAAAACTCATTTCTTTTTTCAAAGTTGGATTTGAGGAAAAAATGAACTTCCTAACATATAATGATAGAATTTATGATTTGATGCAAATAAGATTTTATTGTTACTTATTGTTCAAGTGAATAAAATCCTATTTTAACTTAAGGTTTAGACATAGCTTTTTTTGTGATATCAGTCATGAATTTGCTATTTTACCTCATAGTGATAACAAAGGACGTTTGACTGCTTTATGTTGCCAATAATCTGTTATAGAATCACCTATAAATGAACAAATTACCTCTTCTTGAATGCTTTATGTTGCTTATAATCTATTACAGAATCAAATATAAATGAACACATTAACTCTTCTTACAAGTAGGTTTTTAAAGAAGAAATAAATATACTTCTTAATTAGCAATATAAGAGCTCTTTTGCAAGTTGTTATGTCTTAGTCAATGCGCTGTCATTGTTTAAGCGAACAGCACATCTCATTCCCAAAAGAGTAATTTAGAGTTAGGCATTTCCTTTATGTTGAGTAAACTCAAAAAGAGGTCCCTGATTAATGGACGTGTTAACAACTAGAATGTAAATTGAGAGTGAATATGACACAACCTCCGACCACTTGATGCTGCACATCACCAGCTTGGCACGTTGATTTGGGCTTCCTATCTTCCTTGATTGCTATAGAATTTTATACAAATCGACAGTCACTATAAGGTACCAATCGCGTGACCCACCATGTGATTTAACAAAGCAATGAAGATGAAAGAGACATATCCAGCCACATTCTTTGCCTCCTAGTAAATGCATCCACGGCAAATGCAGAATTGGACCACTTCTTCCTTTGTTCATACAACCAAAAGAGCTCCTTTCCAAAAAACCCTTTGCCATTTCTTTGTCCCCACAACCTCTATCATTGGATTTGAATAGAAGATTATTAGATCAATTCACTTTGTAAATGTGTAGTTTGATTGCAAAGGGCTTTTTGAAGGCATTATATAGGCCTATTTCTAAATTATTATTAGGGTTCCACATCATAATATGAGTAAACTACAGAATGTGGACATAATAAAAGATTATTTTAATCCATATAAAATTTTCATATCCTTTGTGATTGTGTATTTGTCATTTTTTGTTGCCTATCATTATCTCCCTACAGTAATGACTCAAAAAGTAGGAGGTCTCGAAGTCAATAAAGTGAAAATACTGTTCATGTTATCGTATTTGCTGCATCATTCTATAATGTATATGGTACTCGTGGACATATTGTAATGTCGAAAGAGAATAAGAAAGGTGTAACCCCTTTTGGGTGTGACTCTCTTTAAGAGTTTCTAGTCTGCTGTGACACCATAAGCATTACCCCCCACGTTCGTTTGAATTCGTTGGACCATGCGTCCGGCTGACAAGCCTTTGCCGGTGTCAATTTGCATTGGCCATGGCGACACCGAGCTTCACCAGCCATGCAACTCCACTACCCAATACCATTTTGCTGGGCATTCGACCCCATTTCTGGATCCCATCCCACCAACCTTTTTGGTCGCAGTCGATCTATCATCCACCTTTAACAATGCCTTTACGCAACCCTCCTTGTGCTTGCATACGGAACTCACTACAATGTAGTGTATCTAAAGATTTATAAAAAGGGTTTTAAATCATCATATTTATGGACTATTTTAGAGAACCTAAATTCTTTTAGAATGAAGAATTTTCCCCCTATGAACGAAAATAATCGTTTTTTGTAGCTTTAGCTGTCAAAAGTAATCATATTTACTCCTTGTACTGTCTATCTAATACCTCGCTACCCATGACTTGTAATGTAAATAAGGTGAAGAAAAAGATGTAATCATTTAGGCCGTGAATGCAATCTTCGTTGGTTGAATGACATTAAATCTCTCTGTTGATCTTTTCTACCTTGTTTAAAAGCCTTCATTTCAAATGTTAGGAGAGGTTCAAGCTCGTTTGGCTCCATAGTTGATTCGAAAATTCATCTGTCAGTTTTGTGGATTCTGAGGATCATCTTTAGCTACTTTAGTTCTTCTTTAAGCAAAAGTTTTCTCTCTCTCATGCACTTCGCTAACCTTTTTGTTTTCTTTTCTGGGTCCATGCACTTTACTCATCTTTTCTCTCCTTTCTGCTCTTTAGTGGGCTATCTCCAAATTTGAATCCTACTGCTATATTTCGGAGAGTCAAGATTGCCCTTCTACCCTCTTTTACTAATCCCAAATCCTTGAGCATATCTTATTTCTTGGTTAAATTTGGTAGCTCCGATAACAAAGATAATCATGTGCTATCATTTATCTCTTATTGTATAACTATCCTTGTATGTTCCATATAATTAATATAGTTGTCGTGTTCCTTATATGCGGAGATCTTCTCTAGACATCCACTTAATTGTCAACAATGATAAGACATATCAATTGATAGCTGTCCTAAAACAATCTATTTTGTTACTAATAGGCTTCACAACCTTTGTTATTTCCATATAGTGACAAGAAAAGAAAAGAAAAAACTAAAATTTCTCATTCCAAACTTTGAGTTGAGTGAAGGCATAGAGTTTTATTTGAATTAAGTGAAAGAAGATTTGGGGTATAAGCTATCAAGCCTAAGTTCTAGGCAATAATTCTTATATTACTAACATGTTGACAAAACAATGAAACTTACATAAGTATCACAACTTTTCTTTGCTAAAAGGCTCATTGAATTCACTCACATCCTTTACTTGCCAAAGATATGTGGATGAAATGTTGTGCATTTGCAAAGGAGTAAACAATCATACTACATACCTATTTGTCAAAGGACAAATAAGTTTCAAAGTATGACACTTTTTTATTTTATTTTTACCTATGTATCTAGATTCATATACTCAAGTGTCAAATTTGAAACTAAAAAATAACTTATCACTAAATTATTAAATGATTGACATACAACACCTTTTATAGGATTCTATATTCACAACTTGCTAAACCTTCTACAAGTTTTCTTTTACAAGTAAATACGTTTGAAAGCAAATGATAAATCTTTCACATTCAAAGGATTCAACTATTGTGAGATGAAATTGCATATCATAGGATAGACACTACATATCAACCTACGGGGTCATCAAAATTAATAAGAATTCTAGATCATATTGTAGGAGATTTAGAACATTCCAACATAATCCATCTGCGTGTCAGACAAGCAACAAAATGAAACCTCGCAGGACCTTTTCCTTTCCAAGCTCGTCGTGAAGAAGCTTCCGTGTAACCTCAACCAACATCGTGGGCTGTTGGAGGTTGGCCACTGAATGCTACCCTTGATCGTGGTGGTCGTGGTAGGGGCAATTCGGTCAAGCAACAAGTCCGTGACCGTCCTCACGATGCCCTCACCAAACCCAGTTATCCACAACGGTAAACCAAAACAGGCTCGGAATTCCAACTCTATCCGACACAAAGTACACGGATTTTCAAATCTAGAAGGGCTGTTGAGTACTTTCATAGACCCCCCCCATTAATACGACCTCTTCTTGTCTCTACTTCCCCGTTGTGAAGGCAAAGCGAGTCCCGGGTTTCTCTGAGTCACATACTACACTACTTTGGTCTACCTTCACTGAGTACGACCTTAACCAATTGAATTTCAACAGTTTGGTGTTGTTGGGTGTCTCTGTTTCTCTCATATTACCCGTAAAAGAAAATTGGTACTTTTGCTGTACATTTTCTGTGCTGTTGTGAGCTGCCAAGGAGAGGTTATGCTTCGATGGCTTGAGTGGGAAGACGAAGGTTGAGTCTTTTTGGTTGTTGGCGTTGTTGTTGATGAGAATGGCAACTTCTGGCGGTGGGAATTATAGAAATGGGGCTCAGAGGAGCTCTCTGAAGGTGGACAAGCTTCTATCTTTGAACTCAAACCCCAAGGTCCCTGTAAAATCCAAGCCTTTGCAGTCTTCCGGGCCTCGACGAAACAGCACTGGCTCTCTCGGTGGCGCCAGCGGAGCGGCCAAGGACGATTCTGGCGGTGAGTTTGTGGCCTTTGCTGTCTTTTCTAAGTTGCAGGCTTTGAAATTCTTATTTTTGGAGATTGAGATCTTGGCCTATCCATTTTCGTGTTTTTGTTCGTATGGGTTACGTTTTTAAGGAATGTGAATTGTGTTATAATTTTGATAGGTTTTTTGTGTAGAAGGAAAATATAAGTGCTTCTGGGGATACCTGCATTATGGGTTTTGTTTGTGAACTGATTTTCTTGCATTTGAAACTGGTATTGAACTGGACTGGCGCTTGAGGGGAAGAAAAGTACTTTCAAAGGACCGGGCAAATGGGACTATAGATTTTGAATTCATACCATAATGACTTTTCGAAGAAAGAGAACGTTAAGAACACTCATGGTCGAAAACCCTTTAGTCGTTAATCAGTTTTTTGGTGGGCTGGCATACAAAAATTGATAATATTTGGCATTAAACTTATCAGTTCTTTTTTTCTTTTTTTTTCAGTAAGTTTAAAACTTGTTTACATGCTTTTTATTATCAAATTGACCTGTATCAATTTTTAAAACATTTTCTTTGATAAGGTTCTGGAGTATTGTGATTTTTTTTTTAATTACCAAGGAATTAATAGGGAGATTTCCTATTTGAGGAATCTATGTTCTGAACTTGAGTTGGATAAGGAATTTTTTTTCTTTGCTATATGCTTCTATTTTGAGAACAGTTCCTGGAAGAGTTCGAGTAGCTGTGAGATTGCGACCACGTAATGCAGAGGAATCAGCGGCAGACTCTGATTTTGCTGATTGTGTAGAATTACAGCCTGAGGTACTCTTCAATTCATGTTGATACTTATGTTCTTGATGGTTACATTATATGTTCATAGTACTGTGGTTCATACCTTTTGTGTTCCTTCTCAGCTTAAAAGGTTGAAACTTCGGAAAAACAATTGGGATTTAGACACTTTTGAGTTTGACGAAGTGCTCACTGAGTTTGCATCCCAAAAACGTGTCTATGAAGTTGTGGCAAAGCCTGTCGTTGAGGTGTGTATACATGTGACTGTAGTTTCTTTAATAAATCCTGTACGCCTACGAATTTCAGTATTGCTTTACGAGATCCTGGCTGGTGCATGTATTAATCACATCACTTGGCAATGCAAGATTCAGTATGTGATAAAATTAAGAATCCTACCGTACATGGAGTTAGAAAAAGTCTTATGTGTCCTAACTTTTGAAAAGCCTAGAGTTTCAAGTGTTGAGGGAAAGGAGTAAAAAGGCTCTTGGATAATGTAGTCTTTCAGGTTAATTGTGAATACACCTCATTCATAAGTCATATGATGGTTGACTGTCTTTGTTTTTCCTTAACCTGAAACTTCCATTCGCTTATGTGAATTGTGAATTATTCGTAAGAAACCATTTCAGAAAGTCATTAACTGCTTGTCTGCTTTCTGCCTTTTGTTTTCAAAGTACCTTTTCTTTCAACCTCACATATGTCTTATAGCGCCAAAAAGTGTATGCAATCCTTTTCCTTTAGATTGCCTGAGTTTTGGTAATTTGTTTTCTTATTTTCTGTGGAACTCCTTCCATGTGACATGCCTTTTGGTAATTTTCTTTTACAGAGTGTTCTGGATGGATACAATGGGACCATCATGGCATATGGGCAGACTGGTACTGGTAAAACATATACACTGGGTCGACTTGGAGAGGAAGACACAGCTGCTCGTGGAATAATGGTTCGTGCTATGGAGGATATTCTGGCAGATATTTCTTTGGAGACTGATTCCATCTCAGTCTCATATCTGCAGGTTGTTGGTCGTTGAAGCAGATCCTAATATGTTGTTTCTAATTTAATTTTTATAATCCATCAAGTGTTTATTAACTAGTTTATCCATGTATGATTTTGTTGTCATTTTTCAACTCTCCCATGTTCTGAAGCATATGTTAAACATTCTGTGGACAGTGTTGCTAGTTCATGCGTAACATTTTTGTTCCTTCCTTGTAAATGCAGCTTTACATGGAGACTATACAGGACCTTCTTGATCCTGCTAATGATAATATCGCTATCGTGGAAGACCCTAAAACTGGTGATGTTTCACTTCCTGGGGCTAGCTTAGTGGAAATCAGGGACCAGCAGACTTTTCTTGAACTACTACGGTTAGGGGAAGCTCACCGCTTTGCTGCAAACACAAAATTAAATACAGAATCTTCCCGTAGTCATGCTATACTGATGGTGAATACAGCTCATTTCTTGTCGTGTGATGCTTCTACAGAGCATATTGGCAGTTATATAATAAATCTTCCCGTTGATCTAACGTATAATTGATGGAAATCTCTAATCCTACAGGTACATGTAAAAAGATCTGCGAAGGGAAGACAATCTGCCCTTTCAAGTGAAAATGGGAACAGCTCTCACATGAAAACTTTAAAGCCTACAATTGTTCGGAAGGGCAAATTAATCGTGGTTGATCTTGCTGGTTCAGAGCGTATTGATAAGTCAGGTATATGAGCATGACTAGAGGAATTGATTGGTGCTCTTCACCGTTAATGGCTCAGCAATTTATCTCTTGTTTGTTTTGTTGTCAACCTCTTTGATCATGTGAATAGCTTCCTTGCTGTTCTTAGATATATGCTAAACTATGAATGTGTATTTTTATGCCATAGTTTTTCCTCTCTTATGACAGGAAGTGAGGGACATGCACTGGAGGAAGCCAAATCTATCAATCTCTCTTTAAGTGCATTGGGGAAGTGCATTAATGCACTGGCAGAGAATACTGCTCATGTTCCTGTTCGTGATTCAAAACTTACAAGATTGCTTAAGGATTCGTTTGGTGGTATGATTCACATGGATACGAAGTCCATTATCGTTTTGCATTTTCAATTGAACTTAATTTTTGTACAAATGATGTTGGGCCATCTTCCAATAAAAATTGTGTAACCGAATGACAATGTTTCTAAGCTTGAGTTCTTTTACTTTCTCAAGTTCATCATATGGTTGGACATGGCTGATTCTTAGGGTTTCATGTTGTAAGAAATGTTGGGATATACGTCTCTAAGACACCAATTCATGCTGATTCATGTGCTGTTGATTCATATGCCACACTTAGATTCTGTGTTTGTATAAATCTGTGAGTAATCATCTCATGCTGATTTATCATGCAGTGAATCACTCTTGATTGAATTTATCAGCCATCATGTGCTTGTGTGTGTGTGTGTGTGTGTGTTTGTGTGATTATTATGCTTTACGGAACAATTTTTTGGGCCACAAACTCAAGATGATTTTGTTCCTTGATTGAATATACGCTTTCTCAGATCCTTCTTTTTCTTATGAGAAGATATGTCCGTCTTTGGAAGTGCTTTGTATCATACAAATTTCCTGTTTTTTCCTTCTATCTTTGCGGTACACATAAGTATATGTGTGACCTGATGTTTAAAAATTTTAACAGGCTCGGCAAGAACTTCACTGATTATTACTATTGGTCCATCACCCCGTCATCGAGGAGAGACAGCAAGTACTATAATGTTTGGACAGCGGGTAGGTTCAGAAGTAACTGCCTGGCTTTCTCACATTCTAAAAAATTATCTTTGACTAGTTAGAATCGTCCTCATTGGTGGAGTTCTGCCACTTATGTTTCCACATCATTATAGCAGACTTCTGTCTTTATTCTGTATGACACCATTGCTGTGTGCTGGAATTTTGAATGTTTGATCTACAAAAGCAATGAGTATATTTCATGGGGATTTTGCACTACTTTGTACTTATGTCAAGTTGATCCATTTGATCTTTTTGAAGGTGCTAATAACTTGTTATTTGATAGGCTATGAAGGTGGAGAATATGCTGAAACTGAAGGAGGAATTTGACTACAAAAGTTTATCTAGAAGGCTAGACATTCAATTAGACAAACTTATTGCAGAGCATGAGAGGCAGCAGAAAGCATTTGAGGATGAAATTGAAAGAATAAGTACAGAAGCAGAAAAACGGATTTCTGAGGTCGAAAGAAACTATGAAGAAGCATTAGAGGTAGGTGCTTCCGCTCTCGTTTGTGTAAAAAGAGACTATTTATTATTTATTATGTAAAATAATGTAAAACTATTTATTATGTAAAATTCCACTCTTGTTTGTGCTCTAATATGCATGTGTGTCTTTCTTACTGGGTTATATCTTATGGTGCTAACATATACGTGCTTTTTTTTTCTTCAACATAAAGAAAGCACCGGCAAGTGAAAGTGATTCTCCCTTTTCTTTTTCTATATGAGAATTGCTTGTAGTGCAATATATTTTTCTATGGTGCCTATTGTTTGTGTCATAAGTGTAGTACAGTAATTGCAAGCATTTTTGTAGATAACTATGGGTGCTTTTCAAAGGTAAGAGTAATGACGCAGACTATGGCCTCTCTAAAGTGTACTTTAGTTTTAGTCATATTGCACATTTGCGTTGTATTCCACATCCTCATGAAATCTGCTTAACATTGATGTGGTTGTGTACCTTGGAGAATGGTAAATAATTGATTTCCAGAAATTTTCCAAAGCTCTTGTAACTGGAATATTTGTTCTGTCTGTTTAATTCCCAGTTGAACTTCATTTGGAAAATATCATTACATATTGAAACCCATTCATGTTTTTCACTTTGTAGAAGGAAAGATTAAACTATCAGAAAGACTACATGGAATCAATAAAGAAACTTGAGGAGCAATTGCTAAACTATCAGCAAAAGCATGGCAATGGAAAAGTTCCAGAAGCACTGAAGGATGATGTCTCTGCTTTGACATTGAACGCAGAGGTAACTTTGTTGTTAAACTAATATCTTGTCATTTATCATTGTACATACTGTTATTGTATGAGGATATGTGCCAATGCTGTTTTGTTAATCTCTTTTCAGTTATTAGATATCAAAGCCCAATAATATGGTGTCACAGAAATCAAAGAAGGCCTTATATAGCCCATCATACTACATGGGATTAATGTCAACCTAATCCTTTACATCATCAATGCGTTTATTGTCTTCAATGCTTGGGTAAAGATAGAATTTACTAGAAGTTATCGTTGCACTATGTTATTATGCCCTTCCATCTTGTGAATGGCTGCAATCTTCTCTGTGTTTTCCTTTCCTGGAGACTAAGAAATGATCTTGGTTCAGTGGCAGTTGGAAAATTGTATATCAGCTGAAACTTGATAATAGTGAACTACAAAGATCCAAATTTAGTGGCGCTTGAAATTCTTCAAGAGATTTGCTTTGTCCATTCGAATGTTAATTAAATCAATCAAAACCCACATGACTAATAATGAGATGGTGCTATATTGCCTTAGAGTGCAGTTGTCCCCTCAAGTTTAGCATCATATTTTTATGTTAATCTATGCACTAGTCTGCAACTTTTAGCTAGAAAAGCTTTCACGTGAGGAGGCATATGGAGAAAGTTGAATATAGTGGGGGATGGGCATGATTAAGGGGAACACTTGTTAGAGGCAGGAGGTACTGACGAAATGGAGTCTGGAGCATGACCTATAAATATTGATAAAGTTGCAGCCTATGTGGTGGATGTCTCTTTTTAACATAACCTATGCCATGCCGAGATGGCCCCTGGAGTTGCCATTCTTGGCAATCTCATATTGCAGCGTTAAGAAAAGAAATCATTGTTATGCATTTTATGTAATGAACAAGAGAAGAAAATCATTATCATCCTATTATCTCAAAACTAATGATAATATTTATTTTTGTGCATTACGTTGTATTTCTTATCAAGGTTGGTTGTTATGTTAACCTCCAAAATTAAATGGGATGCTGACACAGACTTTGAATGCTCTTTAATGGTTCAATTAGACACATATGTCCTCTGCAATTGGGTTTTCAAACTGATGAATGTTGATTCTTTACTGTAAAAGACACATGGTTTGATCTTTTTTGGGCTCTCTTTCTCTCCCTTCACTAATAGCTCGTAACAAACCATCTCTTAGCATTCTATCATTCTTAATGTGGTATGCAGACTTCCCAGGTCTCTGCTGTCAAGGAAGTTGCTGAGCTGAAAAACCTGCTTCAGAAAGAGAGTCTTTTGAGAAAGGCTGCTGAAGAGGAAGTTAATAGTCTTAAAAGTCAGCTAGCTCAATGCAAAAGGTCGGAGGTATGTTCGTGTTGCCTTAAGCATTTCTGGTTTCAACTTTGTCCATCCTCCATCTTCCCCCATGCCTCCTTCCTTAATTGTTGGTTGACTCACACAGTGATACATTTGATATGCTAGGCATCAGGAAATTCAGATATCTTAAAGCTACGCAAGATGCTGGAAGATGAGGCACGGCAGAAAGAAAAACTTGAGGGAGAAATAACCGTATTACAACGTCAGTTGTTGCAGTTAAGCTTTGAAGCTGATGAGGTATTCTTCACTGGGAACCTACACTGTACCTTATTTTGAGTTTCATGAATTTCTGTTTGTATAATCTGCTACTAACATCCTCCCTTAGAATATATCTGCATATTCCTTTGATCAATCTCTCATCTCATAAAAATGAAGGAATTCTCTTGCTGTTACTAATCCTTCAGTACACGGGTTACATGAACATTGCCTACAAGTTCTGTGGTTTTCTCTAATTTGTATTTATTTAGACTTTAAATGTAAGATCTTTTCAAATTTAGTGAAGTTAGTTGTCCATTAAGTAATCTTGAAATCCTTAGCTTTGAAGAGTAACTTAATTATTTTGAAATGTGGGAATTTGAAATTTTAATATTTGAGAAAGAAATTGCATGGGATTGGAATCCTTGGTTTTCCAAAAATTTTTACAGGAAGTTTAATCTTACTATTTAAGGAAGAAATTGCTAATTGTCTAGTTCTTACAAGTTCGTTAGAGAATTTAATTCTGTCAAAGTAATACTGGATAGAAATATGCAAACTTTAGTTTAAAAGTGAGATTTTAGCATTCACTTATTATCTTAATTTTAACTCCCAATGGTATGGGTAAGGCATTATAAGAGACAAATGCTAATTAAATGATATAATTTGCCATTAACTTAAAATTTTAGGATAGATGGTAATTTAATATGGTCTTCTAACAAAGATTCTAAGCCTAAATCTTGAATCCACATTTTACCTACTTTTAGAGTACATATTCCACATATTGGGTTTTACATATTGAGAGAGCTTGTAAACATATCTGGGGAAGTATTAGATTATTAGTTAAATGATTGAGTTTACTATTTCCTAGTAGTTTAAGCTTTTGAAGAAATCTCTTAGTTAAAAAGATTTAACAGCCATGGTCAATTGGCTTAGATGTTATTAATAAACACAGGCTTTTTGGTTGCTACAATGTGGTTGTGCCATTGCCACATTTCTAATTGATGCCATCATGATAGGGACATCTTGATCCTTCCATGTGATCGCATCCTTGGTTGTGCAAGCATGGCCACCAAAAAAGCCATGCCTTGTGCTTGTGCTGTCAATTCTCAGCTGAAAATTAGGATTCCTGCAAAGGAAATTTTGAAGGGAAGTGAAGCATCAACATCTTGCTTTTGCCAGGCATTGACTTTGTAGGCGTTTAGAACTGTAAAACACGTTGAACTAAACAACTCAGACTTATTTACCTCATGCTGAGACCTTTGTAACTTTTGGGAATTGCTCTTACCAAACGAGGAGGTCTTAAATGATGTTGCTTATGCCTTCTATCTATGCATCAGAATGTGTTCATGATGCATTTCTGTATCTACTAACATAGTACGTGAAGTTTTAGTCCTAAGCTAAATATATGATTTGTAGACAAGAAGAAGACTTGATAGAGGTGGATCCGAAGTTTCTGGTGGTTTAGATTCTCTCATGTCTCACGTTAAACATCAACAGCAAGGGTCAGCAAATGGAGAAAAGGCCTCAGTAGCTAAACTCTTTGAACAAGGTATCAGTCAGTGCTCGTACTGACATATTTTCATTTGATTGCTAATGATTTATTGTTCATCTTTTAGTTTCTTTATGTTTATCCCTAATAGAGTTCAATATTCTTATAGTGGGATTGCAGAAGATCTTGTCATTGCTTGAAGCAGAAGATGCTGATGTACGAATTCATGCTGTGAAAGTGGTTGCAAATCTGGCTGCTGAAGGTGTCTTTTTATCCTTGTACTTTCGTCTGTTATAACACAAACTCATCATACATTGCACAGTCGTAATATGCTTGCACCATTGTCTTCTGTTTTTGTCTGATGTTCAATTTGTTGTTATTCTCCTCTCTCAGATCTTGTGTAAAAGGATGATCTAATGATTTACTTTTGGAAGGCTTTAGCCTTTCTGATTCTTGTGAAATTGGAAGATGACTGGTTTGTTGCATGAAAACCGGATTTTCAATGCGTCATGTATTATATAGTCATCTCTTTTAAAAAATAACTCAAGCACCCACTCACACACTCTTGGGGTGTTGAACTGGGAACAAGAGGTCCCAAGCAATTTGCTCACTATTGAGTTAGGTGCTTGCCGACTATTATATAGTCAATTGAGATAGGTTTGATATAAAGGGCCCATATTTTTCAAGAAAGGCCTAAACAGGGGGAATTGTTAACAAACTGTCTGGGCCTCTGAGCTGCTTTAGTTTGGCTCCCCTGGAGCTAGATGACATGATCCGAGGGGTAGGGGGATGAGTCTGCTTTTAATCCATGTGTTTGTCAACTAACAGTTCATCTGCAATGACTTTGCTTTTTTCAACTTTAGTTCCACGGAATGGTGTCACTGTGTTAAAAGAAAAGCTCAATGCCAAGCATTTCCTGTAGCTCTTAAGCTAAGGTTGAGCTAAGGTTTGAGCTGCTCTTGTGATATAAATGGACAAACTAAGTTATAAAATTCACTTGATCTTGAGCTGACATTGGCTTGAGCTCGAGTTCATACTCATTTGACAGTTTTTAGCTAGCCAGCCGTGTTAAATGCTTCATGTTGATCATGAGCCAAAGAAAAGCTGTGTGGAGCCTGAGTCAAGGTTGGGCTGACCAATAAAATACTATCTCCACATTTTTGCGGGAGAATCTTAGTTTAACTAATGGTGATAAATATCACCTGAACTTAGTACAAATTGGACGATAGAGATATAGTGAATATGGGAAATTTATTCAAGGAGTTAATTTTAACAAGTGTTCTCGAATTGACAAACATGTCAATCTCAACCTACAAGGAAAAACTGGGGTCTCCTTATTCTTGTAGGTTTCTTTGAGTCCATGTTATTTCAAAATTTAATGTTTGAGGAAGTTTTTTTTGGGAAGTTAAAGTGTTGTAGGAGGCCGGGGATGGCTGAGAGCCTGGTTTTGACTGGTTGGTATGAGGAGATTTAAGGGTGGTTTTCCTTGTAAAATATCTAGCAAAGATGGCATCTTTGTTATTCTTGTTTGACTTTGCTTATGATATTGTGGTGAAATTGAAGGTCATTGCAATACATGTCTAAATTGGTCAGGATATGATTCCTGATCAAAAGAATCTTTTTGTCTGTAGATATGGTTACTGATTAATAATATTGTCTTACTTCTATCAGCTGGTGATTTAACTTTCCCTAATTCTCTCCAATGTGCAGAAACAAATCAGGGTAAGATTGTTGAAGCTGGTGGCCTTACATCCTTATTGATGCTTCTTAGGAGCTCGGAAGATGAGACCATACATAGAGTGGCAGCAGGTGCAATCGCCAACCTTGCAATGAATGGTAAACTTCTCAAGCTTATTACTGTATGATTTATGAAATATGTTGTAGTGTTAACTGATAATACTACTAGTTTCGGCTATGAAATTCCTCATAACCTTTGGTCTCCTATCAGAAACCAATCAGGAGCTCATCATGTCTCAAGGTGGCATTCGTTTGTTGTCAACAACAGCAGCCAATGCTGAGGATCCTCAAACCCTTCGGATGATTGCTGGAGCCATTGCAAATCTTTGTGGGAACGGTAATGTTCAAACTCTTCCATTGTTTATGTGGGCTGAAATTTGTCAGTTTCTTCTGCTAAAAGTATGAAGGGTATCAGCTGGACTTATATATGGATAAATTGTAACGGTCTGTTACAAATCAAATATACTTAAAAGGTTCTGTAAGTTTATGGATACAATGAATCATCTCAACATCTTTTTGTCACCAAGCTCAGATGAACAAACAACTTTATTTAAAAATCTTCATTCATAGAGAAGATCCACTGCTACTTCTTGCAGCAAATTTAGACATGCTTACAAGCACTCGTTTTTTCCCCCTCTCTTACTTGTAATTGCTATGAGGATAAATTGATTGAGTTCCCTTCAATTCAGTAATTAATGATAAGGCAACATATATAGAAAAAGTCTTTTCTGAGCATAAAGATTTATCCTGTTAACGCTGTTGATTCTCTTGTGTTAGTATGGAGGTTTTGATCATGTAAAGCGGTCTAGTTTGCAATTAAGTCTAAATGACGACAAAGTATCAAATATGAAGTTCATTGATCTTGGTTTTCCTCAGGTTCTTTTATTGTGTACCACCCATATGTAGTGGCTTTATGCTAATTTGATATTTAGGCTGATAAAGTATTATTCCTTTCAGAAAAATAGAATGAAAATATAAATTGGTTTTTTTATATTTGAACTATGGTGGACCCTTCTCTATTTAAGGGGCATAATCAGTAACAAATGCTCTTGCTTCTTCGGGAAGTGATAATAATCCTGTTTCTCAGTACAAAGTTTATTTAAACTAGCCCACTGAATTGGCGGTTTGCTCTCACTAACAAGTTTGATATTGCATCATCCAGACAAGTTACAGCTGAAACTAAGGGCTGAAGGTGGTATCAAAGCATTGCTAGGAATGGTCAGATGCAGACACCCTGATGTTCTTGCACAAGTTGCTCGTGGAATAGCAAATTTTGCCAAATGCGAGTCAAGAGCATCTACACAAGGTGAGCGGCTTGTAAAGGGACCTTCCTAATGTTCTTGTTGCTCTTGGTGTAACATGATACTCAAGAATTATCTTCTTTATTCTTAAGAATTAGGTCCTAAGTTTTCTTGTGACTTCTTGAGGAAATTACCGGTGTATGAAGTCTCAAATTATACCAGTTATTTCTATGAACTATACGCGGTTAAGTCATCTCTATTTTTGAGTTTAACTAGTCCTCTAATGTTATAGGAACCAAGAATGGAAAGTCTCTTTTGATTGAGGATGGTGCACTTCCATGGATTGTACAGAATGCTAACAATGAAGCCTCACCAATCAGGCGTCATATTGAGCTTGCACTCTGTCATCTAGCACAACATGGTATGTTTGCCTTTTTTTATCCTTGAACAAGTTGAGTTCCTCTTGAATGTCTCCTTAGAATGCTTGGGTTAATACATTTCAGAAGCAAATGCAAAAGACATGATCAGTGGTGGTGCCTTGTGGGAGCTGGTTCGCATATCGCGAGACTGTTCTCGGGAAGACATAAGGATTCTTGCACATCGAACACTTACTGCCAGTCCTACTTTCCATGCGGAAATGAGGCGTCTAAGGATGGATTATTGATAAACTTGAGAAAGAATTGAAGCTGCTTAAGATCTTCACGGTATTGGAGAAATAGATATTTCAATCCGAGCTGGAAAGAGTAATTTCTCGAGGGGAAACATGCTTTGAGTTTGATGCTGTCAGCTGTATTTGCCAAAAGTTTTGTTCTTAGTGTGGCATGCTTGGGCTGTAGTCACTACATGAAGTTGATAACATATGACTCCAATTTGTTTATTAGACCGGTCATGTAATCTTATTTTACGTATTTACCTGGGCATGATCATCTAGTGTTAGCTTCTAATTAGCATGTAAATACATTTGTAAATGAAATAATTGAGAAAAAAAAAATGTGGGGTGGGGGTTCACCACGTAGACAGATTGATTTGTTTTGAGTTATGCTCTTTCCTTATATTGTAAATACCCCAAGATTTTTCTTCCATTCGTTCACCGATTCTCTGATATTCTATTTCTGTGAGATGCTTCTGCATATTTTCTGTGTTCATACTGTGTGCACAACGGAGCTTTGGTTCAAGTTAGCAAACATTTTCTGATGGATATTTCTGGACAACTTGTTTTGTCAGATTCTTGAGAAGCAAACATGTGTAAGAGTTATTTCAATGAGCGGTTATTAGCACTGGCAAGGAACAAGTTAATGATCTTGAATGCTTGGAGTTCACTAAAACTTTTCCTTGGAGTTGTAACTTTGACCGGCGTCATACACAGCCTTGATTCTTACCACCATTACAGATTTCAATATCCCTTGCCTTGCAGATTGTGATGATGACAAGGCCTTTGTTCAACTGCTCATAACATTGGCATTTCATTGCAGAAAATGAAGCGACTTGATCAAGTTTGATGTCTGTGGGCCACCTTCAAGAGAAAGTATCACATATTCGGCATACATTATCACAGGGAGACTAAAAACTCAATCTGAATATCGATGTCAAAGGCCATGCCAAACACTGGATATTGAGTGACATGTGCCATAGTTTTGTCTGTGACAGCATTGACATGTTATGAACGAGTAACTGAGAGTTGCAGCAGTTGCAGCAGCAGCCTAGAATCAACCTCGAGAAAAGTTATCATCACAGTCTAGAAGGGTATATTTTTCGACTAGGGCTTTTGAAATAAGAATCCAGCTTTTGTAAAGCACTAAATAGGAAGTTTGGAGATCGGGGGAAGGATAAAATGTTAAATTTTATCATTTATTATTATTATTATTTTTAATTTCTTGTAATACATTATTTAGTGAACTATCACAATAGTAAAAAAGAAAGAACCATTAAATGAGCAAAAATATCGAGTGAAGGATGAAAGATAAAATAATAAATTTATTACTCAAAGTTTATTTGAGTTACCTATAAATATAATATCATGAAAAATATTTTATTTAATGAGTTGTTACAATGACTAAAGCAAGAAGATTATTAAAGAGTAAAAGTTCTCTTAATATGTATGAAAATTTTAAACGATAAATAAATCATTATCTTGAAGGAAATAATCATAAAATTGTATTCATTTATGTTGGTATTACAATCTGTTATTACGGTGAACCCAAAACAGCTAACCAACTAATAAATTTCAGGAGTTAATACGCCGCATGTGCTGAAAGTCCTATGATAAGATCAGTCGAAGCAAAGTCTATCCCAATCCCGTATTCATTTGTCTATCTTACCTGATTAATGGATGAAACTTGGCTCTTGAGTTTCAAGCCAAAACATGATAACGTAGAGAGAGTGACCATTCATGGAGGGGTCAAATCGTGCTGCAAACCAGTATGGTTGCCAGAAGCACTAGAAGTTGGCCAGTTTTTGTAAGAGACTTATCCAAAGACTTGCGGAACCAAAGTCTTATGCCTTTCTAGGTGCTTCCATGTCCGAACATGAAACTGGTGGTTGTGATCATTTTTGTAGCCGGTAATTTGTAAGAGAGTTATACCAAGACTTGTGGAACCAAAGTCTTATGCCTTTCTAGGTGCTTCCATGTCCGAACATGAAACTGGTGGTTGTGATCATTTTTGTAGCTGGTAATTTGTAAGGGAGTTATACCAAGACTTGTGGAACCAAAGTCCTATGCCTTTCTAGGTGCTTCCATGTCCGAACATGAAACTGGTGGTTGTGATCATTTTTGTAGCTGGTAATTTGTAAGAGAGTTATACCAAGACTTGTGGAACCAAAGTCCTATGCCTTTCTAGGTGCTTCCATGTCCGAACATGAAACTGGTGGTTGTGATCATTTTTGTAGTTGGTAACACTGATGGTACCACTTCCCTTTAGAACTTTCTGTTAACCAAATGCAGCCATGGCAGACCCAAAAGAAGGTCAAACCGCAATGATTTCTGCTAGCTTGGAACAGGAAAAGATTTCCTATTTCTGAGTTAATTTAGGATTGCAAACCTAACAAACGTAATCTAATGCCATAAAAGCTCGAAAAGTTGCTTGTTAAGATTCCTAACGGAAGTAAAATAATATATAACAAGCATTCAAAGTGAATGGGCCTATTCCTTCCACTACTTGAGTTCCAAACCGAAGTAAAACAATATAAAACAAGACAAATGGAAAATTAAATTCTGGGTTCAGCTGGAGAACAAGTTTTACAGACTGTAGACTATGCAGCGGAAGAAAGCAACTAAGGTTGAGATGAGAAAGTCTGAGAGATTTTTCATTCTGCAGCAGAGGGAAAAGGTGAGCGCAAAGGACTTCAAAGAAAGAATGGATAAGTTTGTCAGGCTGTAGGAACAAGCTTTTGGAGAAAAGCAAAGGAATGTGTTGAAGACAGGGTTTGGATACAGAGAATCTGAACTGGGTTTGGCTTGAACAGCCTCTAAAGAAATCCTTTTCCCGAGAAGTTTTGAACTTTGAGAAGTAGACACCCAAGAGAGAGAGAGAGAGAGAGAGAGAGAGAGAGAGAGAGAGAAGGTATAACGGTGGAGGGCAATTTGCTGTCCTGGTTGTTGTTGCCTTTTAATGGAGGTGGTGCCGGTGTTATTTGCCTCGGAAAGGAGCTTGATCAGAACAGTGCACGTGTGAACCATCACCCCAAAATATTTTCATGTCCCCGAAGATGAGAAACCCCCTTGTGTTACAACTCTCAAGAAAGAAGGAAACTTTCATGTGCAAACTCTAAAGCCCATACTTCTTTCCTTCTCGTAAACAGTTTGCCAATGCCACCCCCATGGAAACCGTCTCTTTAATGCAAACTTACTTTGTTCTCATCATGGTCTTCGCTAAACAGTAATATCATAATAATGATGCTGAGTTTACGGCCATTACTGTGATGCAAGATGTTCATCTTTCTTGCTAAATGCTGCATAAAATGACACTCCTAGAGAATTGGTTTAAATGTAGGGGAAGAAGAGAATTTGTGAAGGAACTTTTCACCAGCAGGAACCAGCTTGTTTGAGAAAGAGTCACGTTCTTTGCTACTTCGTTTCTGTAGCTTGTCTTGGTCATGAACTTCGTCTACTACTCGGAACAAACTGCAGCAGTTATTACAATACCAGCAAACTCACTCCAACAAATCCATGAATTTACACAGCCCGTCAATCAACGTGTAAACACATCATCTAATAATCAAATGCAGAACAGAAAACTAACCAGAAAGGAAAAAAAAAAAAAAAAAAGGACCTGCAATGCTTAAAAACCAGACTTTCCTAGCTACTAATGTTGGCCATATCTTGGGGAAGCTGAAACTGAGCGATATGAAAGTGAGAAACCTGGTGTGACCTTCCATGGTGTTCAGTATGGAGGACGACCAGTAGCCCAGTATGCCTCAGCTGGCAATTGAATAGAGTTGAGAAGATTAGGAGGTAGGCCATGAAAGAGAGGCGAATTTGCATCTCCCAGAAGCTGTTGCTGCTGTTGTTGCTGCTGTTGCTGACCGACCGCCCCCGGCGACCCAATTGTCCCCCCTTGCATTTGCAGTGGAGTTTCCTCATCTTCTAGTGGAAGCCTTTCGTATGCGGCGTTGCTAAACGAGGCTGCCATAATCACAACTGGCCCGGATGCAATTAGCGTACCGACAACACTGCCCCCCACCACCTGTCCTTGGCCACCTGCTAAGTATATAGTCAACCCTGTTGCCGCCGGCGGCGCTGGTGGTGGTAAGAATGATCCGGCTAGAGATAAGATCTCGAATCGGCCGTGGAGAGTCACGATTGCACCTGGTGTGGCCGGCTGCCGAAGAGTGACATTAGTCACAGTGCCAGTCCCGCTCATTATGCAGACCCCTCTCTGGCGTCTTCTGGCAAAGGTAGCAACGCTCTCAACGATATCGCACCCATCGCCAATTTCCATTACATGAGTGCGTAGAGCATTCGCGCTGTCTCGCGTGATGATAATCGGCGGCTTGGGCTTGTTCTTGGATCCGGCGGGTCTTCCACGGGGTCTTCTTGTGATCTCTCCTTCCCCAGGGCCCACGATGAGTTCGTTGCCTTCACTGCTGTTAAGGTTGTTGTTGCTGCTGCTGTTGTTTTCATCACGATCGCGTTTCAGGGACCGGTTGAGGCCGCTGCTGCCGCTCTGCTCATCTTCCGAATTTTGCTGCTGGTGGTGAAATTGCTGCTGTTGATGGTGGTGTAGATGGAGATCTCTGGTGTGGAAAGGAGGGGGAAGAGAGTGGCCATGCGCTGTAACTGGATCCATTACTTCTTTTACCTTACACCTTCTATTCCGTTCTCAAAAACCCTCACGTTCTTTCAGAGAAAGCAACCAAGTACAATCAGACCAAGAAATGGAAAGACAAAGGAGTAAAGGTTGTATAATCTGAAAAAGAAAAGACACAAAGTGGGAGCACAAGGGAATAAACAATAACAAGTCTTCTGGGTGTCTCCCTTTTCTTCGCGTTGTGCTTGCTTTCTTCTTTCTTTATCTAGTTTAATGAACTAAGCAGCGCAACCCTTGATCAGAATGAGTGGATTAATGGTGTCATCCACCGAATTCTCAGCTGAACTTACCATCTTTTGGGGAAGCTTCGGCCATGGTTTTGGTTTCTCCCTGGTGTTTCTGTTGGGTGTTTGAGACTGAATAGGAAAGGAGATGGTAGCAGTTCTCTGCTTCTGGGAGACAGTGTTGGTTTAGGGTTAGATTGACAAAAATAGATCCGAGATGGGTTTGATTTCGGTAAGACTGCGTGCTTATGGGCGGTGGATGGGTCCCCACCTCTCTTCTCTCCCTTCCCCTCCCTTTGTTTCTGTCAGCACTCCATGTTCTCTCTCTCTTGCATATGTATCCTCACACAAGAAAAATTACTATTCTATGCTTTCTTAGCCTCCCACTGGCCGAAAGTCTTTGCCATCACCAATTCAAAGTCCTTAAACTCAGTTATTAAAAGAGACCAATACAAAGATGCATAATATTAGTGTTGTAGACTATGAGATTCATAATATAAGATGCACGTAAAGCTTTTTCAACGTGTCTTTTGTCTCAAACATCTTGTGGAGACATAATTTATAAGCAACAGTGTGATCCATTTGAAACTTAGGTTCTAAAAAACTCGCTTTCTTATTTAAAACTAATTATTATGAGTTTTCAACATTGTGGGACATGTATAAGTTTTCCACACTCTTGACCGTCATCTTCGAAAAGTTGCTTTTCTCTTCATGTTCCCCTGTCTAGATCCACGAAAGATACGTGCAAATATTTACTCAGTTACAAGATCATCGATTTTACCATGTTTGGACCAACTGTTCAGGAATATTACTTCTACTTCAAATCATTTCACAATCTTAAGAGTGTTGACTAGCTGACAGGGAGTACTTTTCTATTGTCCCTGGATAAACGGAGTTTACCAAAACCATCAACGCAGAGGCAAAGAGTAGAGGCAGTTTTCACAGTGGTACTTCTGTTGTTTTCATGGCACTGTAGCAGAAGCACTGGCCCATTAAATTGGACTGCCATGTATTAACACAGAGAGAGAGAGAGAGATCTGTGCTTCAATTTTCTATGTTCTCACATGCAGCACAAGGGACCGCCAATTCTATCTTTATCTCTTCAGTCAAGAACCTTAACGTTAAGGTCCACATGCTTCTGTAAGCAAGATACGTGTCCGTTCCCCCTCTCTTTTGGGGTCTATTCCTCTGAACTTCATCTAAACTTTCCTGTATTCTACTTAGTTTCCTCTCCTTCGAGTTTATGGTGACCAAGGAAATTCTTGTTTTCTATTGGTCTACAGCAATGGCATAACAGAACAGACCAAAGGGAAGAACCAAATCTGGGTCAGTGACTCGGTCAGCTTTTATCACGATCCATGTAAGTCACGGCCGGTCATTATAGGTCATAAGCGGCCAAAACCAGGGTCTTCTGAACTTGTCAACAACTGTTCACTGAAAGCAACCACCCCAATAAAATTTATAGCTTATCAAAGAAGAGTTGATGTGCATAAAGGCTCATTTATGATCCCTTCAGCCGTGTTTCAGTTTTGGGTATAATTGGTTGTTATAGCCGATCATTCCAAGAGATGTTCTTGTCTACTCCGCCCAAATATGTTTTTTCATGTCCGTTTAACTTGTTCGGTAATGAATATAGGTGTATCAACCGGAATCTTGAGGATGTGGAGCCAATCTTTCATGGTGAATGGAGTACATAATTGGTTGAGAGAACCTATGTGAAAGCTGCATTCTATCTAAGTCTCCTTGAGCAGCATCTGTTGGGAAAGGGCAACTGCTGCCGCAATTCGCTAGACCCCAGCAGTAACCCTAGGGTGTAACAGAAATTTCCTAGAAATTTCTTGAATTCCACTTCAATGGTGGATGTTGAGATCCCATTGTTTGGATTGTTTTTTAGCTTTTAGTGGGTGTTTTCAGGAACAAATTCTTCACAAATAAACCAAAAGATTAGTGTTAAATAGTAGTTGTTTTATATTATTAATATTCGAGTTTGATATTCATTTTTTAACAATCATTTTTAGAGGAAAAAATTATATAATTTCAATATGGTATTAAAATTTATATTTAAGAATAATATCTTATCACTTTTGAATGATCTATATTTAAGACAAAGGAACGTATTGTGTTAAATAATGATAATTTCACATCTATAATACTTTGATTTGATATCCTCTTTATAGGTTTAGCTATTACTCTTTTTTAACAATTTATCTTAAGAAAAAAGGTTGTATTAACTTTAGTTCCCATTTTCCTTGGTTAGACTACAAGACCAGGTTTTGAACAACCTTCAAAAACCCCATTGTAGTCTTATTTTATTTCAGAACACCTAGAAACTTGAACTGAACTTGAAAAGTGAAGCTTAGGAGCTAAACCCCATTTGAAAGACCAATCAAATTCAGATGCACAACCTCTCTATATCTTAATACTAACTGTAGCTTCCACATTCAACCTGCTCAGCAACCTTGAAAAGGAGAGACAGACAGAAAGAGAGAGAAAGAGAGAGAGCATATATTGATAATGAATAGATGATTTTAGAAGATACAGGTTGTAATGTTGGTGGCGGGCATGGTTTGACCGCATAATCCAGAGTGTTGGGGGCGTGGGAGTGAGAGTAAAGACGCGTGGGTGGCGCTGACACACGCACACATATACACAGAAAGCGCCACAGCACGGGCGCCGGAGACTTCGCCGATCCTGAAACTGAAGCAAAGACGCTCGCATGACCCGAGGCCGCAAACCCATGCAATAAAAGATGCTCTTTGTCGGGCTCTCTCATGGTGGACCCTGACTTTTCTTACATCCTATGTATTTCTCTTCACCTCTTTTATCCCCATTGCTGCTTCAGGTACAACCTCCGAACCCCGCCCCATGCTCCATCTAAAGCAGATTTACCCCACGTGGGAGCAGACTTTTCTCGTTAACCAAACAAAGTTTTTGGTCTCCAATCTTTTAACTTATCTTATCCACACAAAACCCTTAAAGAAAAACATAAAACAAGCTTTTATCTTTCATTTTGTTCCTTATTGGCATTCATTGAATGGGTACGCCTTGATGTAATCTTGTTATATTATCTTTCATTTTGTTCCATACTGGGATTGATTGATTGATAAATGGGGACGCCTTGTGTAATCTTGTTATGCTGTTCTCGTGATGATGTTTATAATAATTGGAGTTACAGAAAGCAGACATATTAACAATAATACGATACCTTTGACCCGGAAAACCTCTTCGAGTTGTTGTCGACTGTCCCACGACATCATAAACTGAATGCGGTAGACAAACCATCCTATGTTGAGATAAGCTCAGTCTATAATTATTGGCTGCTGCCTAACACAAGCAACTTTTCTCTTGTTCTCATTCTAAACTATTCACAATCCTAGCTTACTTCCCGCTGCCGCTTTACCGATTTTCCAAATGAATTGATGATTGAGAGAGGAGATGACTTGCACCGTGAACCCCATCAATGTTGACATTGACATTGAAGTTGATTTTTGAGTAAGGGAAAACGATGTGCCACCGGAAATCCCAAGTATGGACAACTTAGGAGCTCGTGTGGGGCAACTTGACTGAAAGACAAATGAAGGAAACATATGTCGCTATCTGCCTTGATTGGGGAAGAGATTTTAGCTTTAAGATTATTGGACTTCATACAAGGTTCCTCGAATTATATTAACTTCCCACAGAAAACGAACCATAGTGTTTTACCATGTTTTCTCTTACAACAAACGACTCTCTTGTTTTGGACTAGAAACGAGAATATGTAGGGGTGAATTTGCAAGGATCTTATCTATGTCTGAAACAATAATCTGTAAGGCCTTAGCATCTCAAACTCCATGATTTTATGCAGTTTGAGATGTACCAAGTCCTTCATCACCACAAGAGATAACAATCTATCCTTATTTATGAATTGCATATGCAAACAACTTTCAGAAATTTTTTCCTTAATTAACAAAATTAAATGTTATTTTTATCCACAAGAAATAATATACTTCATGTGAGAGTTTTGGCTTATATACAGTTTTGATTCTGAAAAAAACACAGGCAGAGCACTTCAACTGAGGCTCTAAAAACCTGGGCATCTCCTAATCCTATAAAGTTTCTGTTCTTCTTTCCTTTTCTACATTAATGCTAGATCACAGGATAGAGTATCTTGATGAAGGGGAAAGAAATTCTTTTAAGAAGAAAAAGAAGAGGAAAAGATGTTCCCTCAACATTGATACGTTCTCCAAAGACATCGAGACCTGTAAATGACTTAACCCTAAAGGCTATTGGCCGCCTGATATGTCAAATAGAATTACAATATGAAGACTTTCAAGTTCACGAGAGTGGATATGGTTTCCACATCGTTTTTCGATACAGTTCCAAACCAGCTTTTCATGCTCCAAAGTCCAAGCTACATGAGTTCACGGGCTCCTAATTAATTATAAGGGTGTAAATGGATATGCTGTCATTAGAAGAATCAAAGCCGCAGTTATTTTGCCGAGGTAAAACTGAATTTTTTTTATATGGTATTATAATTTAGATTTAAATGCGATAATATTTTGCTTCTAAATAAATATTCACGTAAAAAGTATTTCTTCATGCTTGAGGTGAGAGGTTGTGTCAAATTAATGTGATCTAAGTCTTACGTTACCTAAACTTTGTCTGAAAGTTTTTTTAATAAATGAGAAAAAGTCTTCTACCTCTGAGTTAATTTTTAGGTATAAATAAGCTTTCTACTAATTTGCTTTGAAAAACCCTCTGTATCTTTTGATTCACAGGTGAAAGATTCCAACGTTTCAGCTAACTAAAACATCAACCAAACCAAACCTGCCGCAAATGAAAATGATGCATCAGTAGCTCCTCTTAACGTCCAAGTTGAGGTCTTCAAGGCTGTTGAAGGTGTGATGTCCCGGAAAACAATGATAAAAGAGGCGAAAACTTTGGAAGTATCACAGCTTCAATGGTAGCGACTTAATCATAGTTTATCATTTAACAAATCAGCTCGTCATTATGTCCATATAAACAATGAAAGCCTTGGGCGCAAGTCTATGGAGGACTAAACAAGATGGAGGAAAGAAATTATGGCAAAAAATATAATTAAATCGAGTCCCATGTGAAAGGCACCCATATGACACCAAATCTACTTACTGTTGCATGTGGCAGCAAATTTATTAGCCCTCTAATTACGGTTCAACACTGCTGCTTAAGGGAAGAACCTTTCTCATACGACTTAACTAATCTTAATGCACCGATCATCGGAATTGTTTTTAAGACTAAGCAAACGACAAACCCGAAAACCCGCATGATTAATGGCGTTTATCATTGGGAATCTTTCTGGTCATCGCTTCATGAACATGATAACATTATCCCAGTTTTAGAGCAGGGTCAAGATCTATTTCCACATTGAAGGTCAGATGTCAAGATCTTCATTGAAGACATATTAAGTACTGTCATTATGTAAAATAATGATTGGACGGTCATGCTAATTTTTTTTTAATTATTTAAGTTTTGGGAACAAATGATAAGTTGTATTCTACCAAAGTTGGCAATATTTGAATCTTTTTTTTTGATGACCCAGAACCTCCACCACTTGCATGGTGGCTCAAACTAGAGGGCCCACCACTCACCTCAAAGCATTTTGCCAATTTCATGTCAAGAATGCAGCCAACTGGTTTTGAACCCAGGACCCCTACTTTGTAGGGAATCCCACACGAGCCTTTGTCAGTTGAACCACACCCCTGGGGGCTTTTTTTTAGGATATTATGCTGTTTCTTGTCTTTACCTATTATGCTCACTCATTAAGAGTGAGTTTTAATTTATTGGCATAGGATATTATTAAATAATAGCTAATTGATTGGATCTACGTATCCATTTTATAATATTATTTCGAATTTACTAAAGTGATTACATTAATTTGCTTTAGAGTAGTAATTAAATTGGTAATCATCTTTAGGTTAGTAGTATCCTAGGCATATAACTTCATGGAGCAACTTGCTGCGATGCAATGTTCACTGAGTCCTTTGAAAAGCTACGACAGTCTTAAGTTTTCAAGATTATTGTAGTTTTGCTTATTAAGTAGCAAATTAAGTTAAATGGATAAGCTGCTTTTAGAGGTTTGACTCCTGTATTGTCTTTAGCTCATATATGGTGAAATAGTATAACTGTTTCTATCAGTCTTACTAAAGTTAACCTTAGCAAAAGCATTCTAGAATTGAATTATACTCAGTTAACTAATCACTGATATAATGTTTCTACAAAAGTTCAACCTGATATGCAATTGGATATATGCTTAACCTCAGTCTACAAGGTATTGCTTGTTGACAGATGCTGATGCATAAGGAGTACATATATTATTCCATACTTTAATTACTAGACAAACCTGGAAACTGAACCTATGTGATAATTTCCTATAAATAATCAAAAGAATATTTTTAAAAGTTGTAAGAGTACTATTGATTTGATCTAAGTAGAGGACTGTTAGAGAGTGTTGTTTTCATCAGTGTACTGACGAAAATTGTAGTCAAATGAAATTTTTATCTTGTATGTCTGGTAACAAACTAAAAGTGGGTTTTCTATAATAATCTTGTCAAATATAATACCCATTTGAGAAGCCGAAAAGATCATGATATCTAAGGCTTAATATTTTAACTGGAAAGCAATCCAACGGAACAAGGCCTGGAAGATAAGAATAAAGACAATGATATACATAGGCAGGATTATCCGAGAATTGTTCTAGTCCTTTGTTGTATGTTTCAGATTTAGATATTAAGTGGCCCATCTTTGGTGGACATGAGTTATTTAATGAGGTAAATACACAAGTGATAGCATAAAAGATTGTTTGTTTTGTAAATAATGATATCCACACTAGAGTCTTAAAAAGCAAACCCAATGCGTGTTAAGAAATGGATTGTTTGTTTCACAAGCAACAACAATATCGTCTTCCTGGTAAGAAAAGGTAATTTAATGGGGACTAGGAACTAGGAACATTCTTTCTTTTACATAAAAACTTAACTATGGCAAAGACCAAAGGAGAAATCCCTCTGGCAACATGCTCTGACGTGAATGAGATAGCTGTTGACATGATGCCAATAGGAGCTATTGTAGCTCATTATTCTAGAACTACAATTTATGATTCATTTTATCTATATAAATATAGTTATGTGTATATGTGTGCATATATGTGTATATCTAGGTCAAAATTATTGAAATGGCGTGTCCCAAATTGCTTAAGTCTTGTTTTATTTTTTTTCATATATAAAAAAATGACTCCTTGAAAAATGGCATGGAGTTAGACAAATTTTCTCACTTCTGCTTTCTCCAAACCTTCTTGTTATTGTAAAAAGATACAAAGAATTGCACCAATTTAATATTGAGGTTAAATAACATAACTTCTTTTGGTCATGTAGAATCAGCAAATGTAACTTCATTGGATGGATCATTTGCAAGAATAAACTTTTTACAATAGAAGTGTTATCTCGATGACTGCTCTCGATTAACTTGTAGTATAGTTTTCGTGGGTCTTAAGTTAAAATATATCATATATTTTTTCATTGTACTTAAATTGGACGAATTTGGTAAAATATCTTTACTCAACATAGCCTTTATAGGATCATCAATGATTAGAATTTTGAATAGTAATGGATTATTAAAGCAACTAAAAGAAAGAATTTAGTTGTAAAATTTTCTAAACTTTCTTTCTTAATTTGTATTTATTGTATATGGTTTGAATAAAATCATAGATATTTACAAAATAAGGTTATTGAAATACAAAGTTTGTTTGCTAGAATTAGAAAAATAGTAAATAGG
This sequence comes from Casuarina cunninghamiana, assembly GCA_028551485.1. Classification (NCBI taxonomy): domain Eukaryota; kingdom Viridiplantae; phylum Streptophyta; class Magnoliopsida; order Fagales; family Casuarinaceae; genus Casuarina; species Casuarina cunninghamiana. Next base: position 6,994,073 of record CM052365.1, read on the forward strand.
ATAGCATCACTATTTAGGAATATTATACTCTCTCAAACGAATATTTTATTGTGTCATTATTGTAAGATTTTAAACTTGATTATCTCTTAAATGAGCTTGTAATGTTGGGGTGTGCTATCAAACATTTGTATTTTCTCATTTTTAGATAATAACAAAAACTCACATATTCATAAAAGGAAAAAAAAAACTTTTCCTACAAATTTGTTTAAAGAGGAAATTGACTTTTTTTTTACACAGCATGAGAGCTTAGATTTAAATGTAACACCTCTTGGTCATTTGAAAGAAGAAGAAAAAGGAAAACCTTCATGATGTCTTCATGCTCAAGCATGGTAAAGAAAGTATATGTCATGTATTGCTTAATTATCCTTTGTGTATAAGAAAAAAAAATATTGCTCTTTTTACAAGCTTATTGTAAGAAAGGAAATGAGCTTTTTAATAAAGTTTCAGGGTTAGGTTCAAATACAACGCCTGTTCAACTCATGGAAAAAAAATTCTTTTATAATGTCCCTACTCTCAAAGTGAAGTATATGTCTTAAATTATTTAAATTTTGTCTCAACATCTCTTATGAAAAAAAAAAACAAAACAAAACAAAACAAAAAAGAAAAAAAAATCTTTTTCTTATGATCTAATTTTAGGGTGGGGGGCGCCGCCGCCGCCCAAAATAAAGGTCCGTAAAACTCTGCCTTATCCTTGGTCTTTTCGTTGGCTTTAGTATGAACTCCACCATGTTGATATGTCGTTGCGGACCTGTTTTCCCAAGGTCCAAAGGACAGCTGACAGTGTTGTTTGAGTACACTGGGCCTGGACCAATCCACACGTCTTCATGAGCATTTGTTGAATTGGCATGAAGATAAGAATGTGTGGTTTTTGGTCCATATCACGCTGCTTTGGTAGTTTTGGGTAATGGTTGCTGTTTGAAACATCTTCCACCATGTTGGATTCGGATTAGATTTTCAATTGACAGTTGCAAAGAGTCTTCGTTGTTGGTCTGGTTCTGCAGAATATGGCAGACAATTAGTCGCCAATCATAATCTAGAACCCATTTTTCAGACATAGTAACCTCACTTGCTGAGAACTATTTGTGACATAAGCCAATTATTGGAAACCATAGTTAGTGGAAGAGATTTGTATACCGTAGTTTTTCTGAAACGCACAACTTTTGTATCTCTGGATCAACATAATCCCAATTTGCTTCGAGATGATCATCAGCTTGTACTCACTAATGGGTTCTATAATAAGTCGTCATTGTGATAATTGCTATCATTATACTGGTTTTAGATGGAATGAGATCCCATCCAGCAACTCTATGGATGAGTAAAGGAATGCACTTAAACATATTGCCAATATGCTAAAGTTGATTTTTAGGAAGTTACCAAATTTTCATTTTTTGTTGTTCACAATAAAAGAATGGATATTTTTGTTAAAAAATCATTTTTCTTTTAAAAATGACTTATGATAAGGGAGATAATTTCTTTACATATAAGAGATTTTACAGTAGATTGTAAATAATGTATAACAATCCAACACTTTCCCTCATTATCACTATCCCACATAGTTAGAAGTTTTGTGAGTTATATTATAGGAGAGACCTATACTTGAACCATGGATAAAGCAAGATCTTATTCATATCAACCATAAGATTTGATATTATGTTAAAAAAATTAAGAAGCATTTCATTCCTATATATAAGATTCTATAACATATTGTAAGTAATGTAATATATTGTTAGGTTTTCCTTCTGATTGGAGGGAATAATTGTATCTTTTAGCCTTGTAAGATACACTTAGAACTGCTTTAGATATAAGGGCATCACTATAATTTCTCTATAATACAACATTATCTTGGGCATTGTATAGTTTTTTCTTCTTTTTCTTTATTATTCTTTTTTGGCCTTTAGCAAGAGGATGTTTCACCATGTGACGTTGTTCTTTTCTTAGTTAGGTAAAGAAGAATTCTTTGTGCCTCAAACTCCCACCATTTAGATGAGGATCTTTCAACAATTCTAAGCTACCAAACAGGTGACTATTTGGCATCAACGTTATGGATGAAAAATTCGGTTTTAAAAACTTAATGTGAAAATGATAAACAAAAAGAACTTAAATTGCTATCCATGATGGATGTAGGCTTGTTACTTAAACCACCTATATACCACCTATATCTTGTATTTTGTATTGATTGCTTGGTGCATTTGGTGTTCTGCTTTTGCTTTCCCATCCCTTTCCTTGTACAAGACATTTTATAATGACCTAACGGTCTTTAGGCTGGTGTGTGGCCGGAAACTGAGACTCCTGGCTCGTCCTAAACGTCATTTTGGCGTGCTCTATCTTCTTTCCGTGTCGTGTATGTATTCTAACGAAGACTTCTCTCCATTTTGTTCTCGAAATCTAGATGGAAAGTTCTCCAGTCTACTGTCATCAAGCGATCATTGACCCGACAAAGTAAAGAGGAACACCTTTGATTCCACTTAAAGTATTTCATAACATCACAGCCATGGCTACTTGCAGAAAGAAATCATCTTCTGGACGCAATCGTTTTTATTTTATTTTATTTTTCCCTGAGAAGATATGAATGGCCACAGTTACAGACAAATTGTGTCCTAGATTCTTGAATCTGTCTTCAATGATCAAATCAGTCGAAGACTATAAGAAACATCATGATGTCTTCCTCCCTTGTTGAATCCACTAATGCATTGCATGATCTGCCATCTGTGCATGCTTTTCTACCACTAACTCGGATTCTGCATTTTCAAAAAGCACTGGCGTCCAGATCGCCATAATGATCATGAAGAAGCTTCACTCTTGTGCGCTATCTTTCCATAACCAAAGGCCAATCCTTACTCAAGATAGTTCGTTTCTTATCAGATCTCAGTTTTGAATTAACGTGTCTTTCTGCAAATAAGCCATGCATGAGACGCCATTCCTTGTTTCCCCACCGTCTCTGTAACAACTTCCTTGGAGTCATTTCAAACGCTAGTCCAATTCTTTCAATGTCCCACGCAGAAAAGATGGTTTCGTCCATATCTTTCCAATATCATTCCCTGCATGAGATGACAGCTTGCTTCAACTTATTAGTCGACTCCATATATGAATGTTACAACAGAGTTCCTATCAACTTCGGAAAGTGCTTCTCTTGCAGTTTCAGTTTAGATTATTCGAGAGCTCGCTGTAGTTGAAGAAATTCAGGCCTCGCCTGCTTGAAGCCTAGGCAAGTGAAATATCTGTTCAATCTTTTCGACATTGAACTTTACAGATTAGAGTCTCCTAGGAAGTGAATGTCAAACTAGGTGCTTAAATTTGAAAACAGTGTGTGCCTAATATTGTTTATATCTTGTTGAAAACCATCAACATAGGTACAAGAATTGTTCTTCTTCTTATTAGTCATGTTTAATAAGAAAATGAGTTTGTTACATTATATTAAAATTAATGTTCAAGTGGCTACTAAATACTTGTGTCTTACATTGCTCAAGTATTGGCTGGTTCGACAAAATGAGTTTTCTTACAATTTTTTCACAATTTACTGTCTTTGTTAGGCTACTACCCAAATATTTCGCATATTTTTGTTGGACATGAAATGCGGCTAAGTTTCTCTTGTGAAATTCGTGCATCTAATAATTTTAAAGTGTCATTGAACAATTATTGTAGTTAACAAAGTTGTTAAAATTTGGTATGTATCTTACATTGTTAATAAATTAGTATGTTGTGCTTCATGTATGCAAATGTATTAAATTCTCTTTAAAATCAATTTTAAAGGAGGAAGTGAACCTTCTAACATAGAATTAAAGTTCCAGTTTTAAACAAGACATCTATCAATATTTGGACTAAATCCCAATGAAAAATGTTTCCCATGTTAAAAAATGAGGGGATGTGTTGGAATTTGGTATGCATATCTCATTGCCAATATATTATATTGACATGTGTATTCTTTATATATGAATATTTTCCTCTTTGAAAAACAGGTCGTAAAGCAGAAAGTGAACCTTCTATTACTCATGGATGTGCATAAATCCCCATTTTTATCTTTAGGTGGTAAATAACCAATCATACACTCGATGCTCTTCTTAGTCCTCTTTCTTTGTTATCATCATAGCTAGCATATCAGAATATGTTGTATCGAGCAAAAACATGTCTCTTTCATACCAATTGTGGGTCCATGCTATTTAAACATTTTGATTAGGCAATGCCCATCAGGGGTAATTGATTGATCAGAAGGGGCAGGACCACTTGACAATTAACGAGATAAAGCTTCTCACTTTTTTTGGGCGTGATCTCTCGCCCAACCTCATTAGTGAGTGCTACTCCCACTTTCTACCTAAAGTGGTGAATCAATCGTTTGATTGGAGAGTGGGAATGAAGAAAAACCAGGTGCCTCTACCTTTACAAAAAAAGATAAACATAGCCCTCCCTTTTGTGATGAGGTGCCCATGATTGATAAAGATTGTATTTAAATATAAGTATTGTGCTGAATTCTTTGCAGAGCCTCCATCGTTTCTGTGGACGGCAAGTAAGTTAATCTTTTGTAGGGGGGGGGGGGGGGGGGGGGGGGGGGACTTCTTTTTTAATATTGGAATGTCCACCGTTGTTTATAACCTACTACCAATTTTTCTTTTTTAGTGAAATATCATATATTATATATCAACAATTGAAATACAAAATTATTCAATTATAACATTATCACCTAGGTTTAGAAATTACATTTAAAATAATTCTTATTATACAAGCTAATTACATCTAATTATTTCACTTAGGAGCTTTGTAACACATCTTAAGATGTGCATGGTATTTCTTTCCTTACAAATCAATTTTAAAGTCGCAATTTGTTGATGCATATCTCATACTTTTGGACATCTCATTTCGTTCTCAGTACATTCCTAAAATTGTCGAAAGTTGCTTTAAAAATACTCTTATGTTCTTTGCTAAAATTCTCTACTAGAAATTTGATACCTTGTTTTAAATATTAAATAGCTGTCTATTTATTCTTATTCGTGAACCCAACATTATTCTGCGGATTTGCCGAAAGAATGTTTTATGGATTCTCATTTTAACATCGACCCACACGAGCAATTACTCCAACCAGAATCAATGTGAAAAGATGCGCACTAAAGGTTGATTCTTCAGCATTTAGTTCTCCTGCATGGCTCAGAATGAAGCTAAAGTCCAAGGAAGTAGGTGCTATATTGCAATCTTGACTCCCCATTATGCATAATGGGGTTAAAGATCAATCATAGAGACATTATACAATGGAAAGCACTCACCAGTACCAAGGCAATATTTATGTTTTACAAATGGGGAACAAGTGGAAAATCAAAGTGCTTGTTGGGAAGGGAGAAAAGATGAACGTGATGATTGAACTACGAGTGCGTGTGTCCTATCGTTTAGATAGTGCGTTTTTTAGATTTTTGGATTGGTTGGATGATTGCCCAAAAGAAGAAAAATAGAGAAAATGATGTGGGTCTTCGTAAGGCAAGCTGGTATGAAAAACTTGTGCCAAAGATGGCCAATAAGATTTCTGGGCGCAGTTAAACTCGGACTACTTGGATTTCCTGTCATTCACAGGAAGGCTAATGGGTTTTGCTAGATAACAATTCGTTAGTCTTGGGCTCCTGTCAGAGAAAACATTATCCGTGATTTGATTACTTTCATCTTTTCTTTTTTTTTAATAGCTGAAGTGTCTTATATTACTTAAATTTGGTTGTAAAATTCTTTATTTGAGAGAATTGTTCTCTTTTTTACACAAGTTAATTTTTTTATAAAAATAAACTTTTTAATATAATATCAAAACTTATAGTTCACAAGCATAAGATCTTACTTATATCTTGTGGTTTAGATATGAGTTTCCTTTGATAATCTCACTCATAAAGCTTGCATGTCACCTCATGATGATGGTGGTGGAGTATTATTATTATTATTATTTTTGGCTAATTAAAGGTTTTTTATATAAGATATATCAATACAAGATGGTTAGAGACATATACCCTATAATAAAACTTTACACAACATTACATTATATTAAAAATGGTGTCTTTAAGTCTTCAAGCGTGTTAAATAAATAAGTTTTCAGTTATTTTGAATTTTTTTTTAACACAACAAATCTATCTCTTATAAATCTTTTGATAATTTTAAGAATTACATATTCAAAATTCATTTTGCTTATGCAAATCCTATTATTATTTTCATTCTAAATAACATAAATAAAGTATACAAATACAAATTTAACAATACATGCTTTAAAGTTTTTTCCTTTTGAATGACGAATAAGCCACTAAATTCTCAATTGTCATGATAAGTAAGACGATTTTGTATTAAGTACAATTTTCATTTGTGTCCAAACTATAATTAAACATAAATATTATAAAGTGATCTTGATTTCAATAGAAGCATTATAAACAATAACTTTTATCTCTATGTTCTTTGAGAAATGAAGTATATCTCTTATGATTAGTTGGTTTTAAATTATTAACCCTACTATCATTTAGTGTCGATCACATACTTAAACTATACAATTTCATACTAACTTTAGGTTGTTGGGTTTAAATATTTCATGTCATTTATAACTTACTCTAAAATCTTCAATATATGAATGAATTATCATTTTCCTTGGGTTGTAAAGAATAAATAAACTTTTTAACACTTTTAGTGGGAATCTAGACACGAAGAAAGAACCAAATATGTAAAGTAGTGCAACAGAATGTGACATCTCCATGCTTTTCATCTGTCCATCTTTTCTTCCGCTTTTCATATAGCAGTTGAAGTATTGCGAATAAGAAACACGAAATTGTTGATCCATTGAATAGATCAAAGACTAATGGCCATCCCAGACACAGCATTATTAGCTCACTACTTTTCAAATCGGATCCTACCTTCCTATATTCTCTCCGGGTAAAAGTTTTCAAGAAGGATTTTCATTTTTAGAGATGCAGAAACCCATCGAACCATATAGGAATCTTAGGATAATCTTCATATGGGCCGCCATAATTCCTTTTATACTTTCTCCCAACAAAATCAGTCCACAAATACACAGGAAAAGAACCTGATTTTGGCTGAAAGCAGAATGTTTACCGCTATTTTCTGGAAAGCATCAGAAAATAGTAGTAATAGCCATAGTTGTTTTTGCAGTTCACATACTAGCCCTTTTTTTCAATCCTATATCTTTCTATTAGGAAAAAAGTGACACCGAAATCTCATGAGATCAGATTCTGCAGGGATTTACAAGCATCATATGGCCCCTGCTTCCTCATCACCCACTATAAATCCACTACCATCTCTCTCTTCCTTAATTGGCCATCACAAAAGCCCTCCAGCTTGCTCCTCCTTCAGGAAGGTAACATCTTCACGAAACCCATGCACTAAGCCATAATCAATCTTATCCAGGCGTGAAGGGTCTCGACAGTTACCAGGAGAAACAGATATCAGGAGCAAACCTGCCAAGCCATTTTGCTCTGCAATGATGTCTGAAAGCCAGAAATCCGAAGAGAACCCAAGTGAGAAGATGGCTAAGCCACCTTCATCTCCAGCACCTGCACCTCGATGGCCAGCCTCCTTCGCAAAGGTGGTGCTCTTTGAGCTGAAAGTGCAGAAGGGAATTGCCGCTCCATTGATGGCAATGAACTTAACATGGTTTGCGAAAACGGCAATCACAACAGCGTTCTTAGGCCGGCTTGGGGAGCTCAAACTGGCCGGTGGTGCACTCGGGTTCACATTTGCTAATGTCACAGGCTTCTCTGTCTTGAACGGGCTCTGCTGCGCCATGGAGCCCATATGCGGTCAAGCTTTCGGCGCCAAGAACTTCAAGCTACTTCACAAGACCCTTCTCATGACATTCTTCTTATTACTGCTAACCACACTACCTGTAGCTTTCTTATGGCTCAATGTTGATAAAATCCTCGCCCATTTTGGCCAACGAAAAGACATTTCATCCGTGGCAAAAACCTATCTCTTCTATCTCCTCCCTGATCTAGTAGTTACTGCATTTTTATGTCCACTCAAAGCCTACCTGAGTTCACAGAGCATAACCGTTCCCATAATGTTTAGCTCGGCTCTGGCGCTAGCTTTTCACGTACCCATCAACATGTTACTTGTAAAAGCCAAGGGTCTTGAGGGAGTCGCGATGGCAGTTTGGATCACTGATTCCGTAGTTGTGATTCTACTTGCCTTGTATGTGTTTATGATGGAAAACAACAAGGAAGGAATATGGAAGGAAGGAGGGTGGTGGAATCACACCGGCAGTGACTGGCTCCGGCTGCTCAAGCTTTGTGGCCCATGCTGCCTCACCACCTGCCTCGAATGGTGGTGCTTTGAGATTCTAGTCTTGCTCACCGGAAGGCTGGAAAATGCCAAACAGTCCGTTGGAGTGCTAGCCATTGTCTTAAACTTCGACTATCTGATCTTCGCTGTGATGCTTTCAGTAGCCACCTGCGCATCCATCCGTGTGTCGAATGAGCTTGGTGCAAACCAACCACGAGCTGCTTCTCAGTCGGCATATGTGTCTCTGACAGTGAGCTTCATCGCTGGCTGCATCAGCTGCTTAGTGATGGTGGCCGCCAGGGGAATATGGGGTCCCCTGTTCAGCCATGACAAGGGAATTATAAGAGGTGTGAAGAAGATGATGCTGTTAATGGCTCTGGCAGAGATGGTGAACTTTCCATTAGCAGTCTGTGGGGGAATTGTACGTGGGACAGCTCGGCCATGGCTGGGTATGTATGCCAATCTTGCTGGGTACTACCTCCTGGCCCTGCCCTTGGGAGTTGTTCTTGCCTTCAAGGCAGCACTTGGACTTGGCGGTCTGTTGATAGGGTTCCTGGTGGGGATGGCGGGCTGTCTGGTTTTGCTGTTGGTCTTTCTCACAAGAATTGACTGGAAGGAAGAGGCACGTAAAGCCCAAGTACTTGCCCGTGAATCGGAAATTGACAAGGAAGATGAAAACCACGGGAATGGGGAAGAAGGAGTCCTACCATAGTATGAAAATGGCTTAGAAGTATTGTTTGTATGTATAAACGTCTCTACCATCCCAACACAAACTAGAAAGGAATGAATTGAATCGTTTCAACTGAAGACTTAACAGCACCACAAGTTTTATCAATTACTCTTAAAGGAAGTGTTAGTAATTCACACGGATTGTGCAGTAAACAAAGACGATTATCACAAAAAACAACAAAAATTTTAAGCCCAACTACGAGAAACAATTCTTTGTTTCTCTCATTGTTCAGAGGGCTGCAAAAAACTCAAAACCATTAGGAAATTTACCCTCTACTAGCTTTTCAATTTGACGACTATCAAATGATACCATACATATAGGATTTCTCAAAACTTCAAACTTTCAAGAGAGAAACTATTAAAAAACAATACTATTGTACCCTCACCCTTAATCTCGATTAAACACCTAACAGAAAGCCTATTTAAATGAAGCTGTTGGTGGGCAAGAAAGGTATGATTTTCTAGAACCCAAAAACTTTAATAGGATTGTCCTGCACGAAACTAGCTGCCAAAGATGAACTTAGTGTCAACTTGTGACACAGAAAACATTTAATCACTGAATCAAACTCTAATCAATTTGGGGAACATCTTATGTATGCAAGCCCAACAAGGAAGCAATGTGGAAGTCCTAGCATATCTGCAAAGTCCTACAGGATGGATTCATGACAGAACTTGCAAGTTCAAAGGAGAGCAGAAACAGCATGATTGATAGCCATCTGAGATTGAGTTTACACTTATGGCAACCACACGATGTAATGAATGTCTCAATCATCTATAAATCCAGGTTCAGAACATAAGGACTCCAGCTCTTTGGCTTTCTCATCATTAAAACCGTAGGTAGCCATTATCTTATAACCAGGCGATTCCACCTCAGACCACACGCCAAGAAGCAGATCAGCTGTTGTAATTTCCCCACCATCACCTGCAAGTCATATATTAATCAAGCAGTGAGGGTTAAAAGTATGAATTAGAGAAGCAGGGATCATGAGGTGCGGTATTGTTCTGGAATTCCAAAGGCAGAGCAGAGTTGTCCCCAGTAGAAAGAATCAACACAATATAGCATCATTGTATTCGCAATTTCATTATTTGGAAGAATCGTTCAAAAATTCCACCTCGCAAAGTCATTAAATATGCACTAAATAGCTCCTCTCAAGAAAGAAAAAGACAGGCCCCCAAATGCTTCTATCTACGTCAATGATCGGTTCACCCAGATGTTGAAGACAACATTTATAGCTTACAGAAAATGGCAGCCATCTCACAGAGAGACATCAAGTTGTTACAGTATTAGGTAAAGGACCATTTAAATGGCACTTATTTAGCACTACCAGCTCCGACCTTCTACAACGGTCTACTCCATATAATTATATGTTATCCTCAAATATTCATGAAATTAATTGAACCAATATCTACTCCATATAATATTTACTGTATGTTCTTGTTATGTTTTCTTAACTCATTCCTACAAACTGCAACAAATCTCATTATTAATGGAAAATCCACTGTGATCTTTGCTTTACCATTCATAAGATCTGGCAAAATGTAGATCCCAAGATACAGAGAAATTAGAAAACCAGTTCGAAACTCAGAATCTCCCCATGATCAACTCTTCCTATGCTATTTCAGAATGTAAACCAACCACATAAACTCAGACAACATGGAGAGATAAGGACATCAAAACAATTTCGAGTTTCAGTACTATGAACCAGAGTTGTCAAAATGCAGAAGGTGATCTCATGGCACCCAAGTCCTTGGCACATCCACAATGCATATTATGAAGTTAACCTAGAACATTAAACTTCAATCTAAATCAATTACCTTCTCAAAACTGATATTTCCTGTTAGATAAATCTTCAGGGTAAGATGAAGATATGACTAAATGTTTTGTAAAATGTTTTCTTGAAGGGAAGGATAAAAAAGTTGTTTAACTAATTTTGACAGAAAATGAGTTTCCAACAACGGAAATCTTCCACTCTTGCAAAATCAAATCGTTCAGCACTCTAAACATAAATAATCAAAATATAATAACCAAATTATAGAACATAGGCCGCATCAAGAAAATGACCTGAAATGAAAATGTGACCATCTATTTTAGTTGGGAGAAATACATTAAATTATATGATGAGGTCATCTCGGCCATTTACACAACCTTTCAATCAACTAACTTCCTCTAAAATTGTCTGCAGGTTCACTATACCATTGATCTGACCATCCGTTCATTCCCTTTTTGCGTGTGTACATATCTACAACTACCGCATATGCACAAAAACATACAATAAAGAAATTACAACACTAACTGCCAATCCACAGGAACTTACCAGCTTTTAGTTTCTGATCAACTGCCCGGTCAAGGACCCTTTGAGCTGCTTCAGTTAGAGGAGGATGCTCAGGACTAAAATAAAACCTATCACCTTCCCCAAGTAACTTGACAGTTTCATCACGCACTCTGAGAAGTGTAATTCCATTTGCCCGCAAAAACTTTGAAGCCACACTAGTTCCTGCAGCAAAAAGGAAGAGATTCAGTGTAGTGCACAATAAAAGCAGAGTTATGGGTATTACATAAAGGGAGACCATCGTGTGGTGGTGCTAATGGAGGCAGACTTCAGATTAGATAAAAGGAAACCATCCAGTGGTGGTGGTAATGGCGGCAGACCTTAGACAATAAGTTCTAACATATCCTTAGCTGCAACACATTAGCAATGGAAAACGAAGTAAATGGGAAGGTCAGAAACACGGCTTGGATCCAATGGAAAAAGAAGTAACACGGCTTGGCAACAATAAATACATAAGACAGATGGAAAAAAATGTGGAAAGGGAAAGGTGATCTTTCTCTTCCCTTCCCTTCCAAACTCCATGCCCCACTTGAGTAGAAGCTAAAATCTCACTTCAATATGGGGGATTGTACCACGTAGGTACATGGGAAGGTCAGAAACAGCTTTATATCCAGTAACTGCTGTTCTTGTTCCTTTGCAGATACAGAACAAAGTTTTCATGGAAGGTTGCTAATGAACTCTAATGCAAATGGAACTTCCCAAACCCCACACTGTTTCCAGAGAAGGGGTCAAGGGTGAGGTCATGGATCCAGAATACATTTGATGCATTTATAGATTATCAGCTAAAAATGAAAGTCCAAGGTGAAAAAGAAAAAGTCTTCTTGCATAATGTTGTTACATGAAGGCTCATAGGCAATGTCCGAGGCGTCTCCAACTCTAAAATGTCAGAAATATATTACAATTTAATTGATCAAATCATCTCAAGATCATTAATTGCAGTCAATCTTACATGAATTTAAGACTACTAATTTTAGGTCAATTAACCATTAAGCCTTCAGGTGTCTAGTTCAACCAAAACATTTGATTAATGTCTCACAATTTGGGGCTTGAATATCTTGCCAGCGAAATTCAAACTTACCAATAACATGTGGAAGTATCATTTAATAGTTCATGCCACTGGCATCAGGATAGACGAATGACTAATACGGCTACTAAAATATACATGAGAAAAACAAATTACGGAATAGAAAAGCAAAGCTGAATGGAGCTTGGTCTCGTACCCTCAACGAGAATCCCCATGAGAAGGGATTCAGTACCAGTGGTTGAGTACCTGAGCTTCCTTGCTTCCAATTCCGAAAAAGCAAATGCCTTGATTGCCTTCAGAGACCATCTGCTCCATTCACCCATTAAAAATGCTCAATCCCCACCAAACCACCAACCAAAAACAATAACCCAAAACGAAAAATCAAACCCTCCCATCTAAAACCCAACAACGTTTCAAGAAAACTCACTTGGGAACTTGCTTAGCTGAGGAAAATCTCTCTGGGTTCCTGCAAAATCAGAAGAATCTGAAACAACAACACGCAGCCATCCAAAACGGTCAAAATTCTCCAAGACCGGTGCTTTGCACTAGTGCGAGAGCTGGGACTTACGCAGTGGGGAGGCTGGACACCACCGAGGCAACAAGGGGACGGCGCTTTGGCCGGACCTGGGGTCCGATGTTTGAATACTGGAGTGATACGCTGCCGGTTCCCAGCCATGGGCAAGGTAGGCTCTGGGGTCGTCTTCCGGGGTTGGCCTCAGAGAAAAGCGTTGTTGATGCCGTCGTTGTTGTTGTTGGGAGCTTGAAGAGCGTGTGAGCAGCCATTGTGGAGTGATTGATTAAGATTGGAGAGTAAAGGATTGGCGCAATCCACGACGCTGCATAGGCGGGTTTTGTCCGCCTAGATTGCTGCCAACTCAGAGAGCTTCGGCTTCGCCTTGCAGCACAGCTACATGGGATTGTTCTGGATAAAGGGTACCGAGAAGCAAATCCAACACAAGTTTGGGCTTTAGTTCATACTGTCCTATCACTAGCCCAAGAGATGCCCATAGTAAATGCTTTTTAGCGTTGACATGTTCTAGCCTTGAATTTAGCTATTTATGTAGTTAATTAGAAATCTTGAATCAATAGTTTCTCAGTCGATCACCTACTAATTCAATAGTAAACTAGAAAGACTTTCCAAGTATAATACTCTGATGTATGAGTTAGGTGCGTGTATATATATTTATATATAGAAAAAAAAAACTGTATTACTTACTCAAACTCATTGTTATCTTTTTAGTGAAGGATTTAATCGTTTTTCATCTACAAATGTATTAATACCCTGATTTCCTTTGGATAGACTGACTGAAAGTTGATTTAGGCCTTCTTTGAATCAAACCAAGGCCATGTGTTCATGGCATCCCCCGTCAAGGGTTTTGCTTGAAAAGTTCCAAAGAACCCATTACAAAAAGCCTGCTAAGGGTGGTATATGAGCAGCCCAGCCTGCTGAGTTTGCCGTCATGTCTAAGACCCAGCGGCTGTATACACGGCCTATCTATTCCCTGTTTATCAAGCTGGAAAACAGAGTAGAATCCTGTTTTTCTTGGCTTTTTGGGCTTTCAACGATATGCTAAGGAACTGGCCATTCTTCTTGACTGGAACGTGATGTGCATTTCTGCTATTGCACATCTTTGTAATTAAACTTGAATTTTTTATACTCTATTAAAAAATTCATTCCTACGAAAAAATTGACTTAGGAATAGAAAACCTTTCAGCCATACAAAGATGATTTTTAAATAAAATTTAGGTACTATAAAATTTCCACCACACAATTATCAACACTTTCTCCTTCATTGAGGTGATAAGCTTAACATGGAAAGCATCTTGATGTGGATCAGGATCTTCAGAAGTATAAAGCCTTCTCACTACACGATCCTACAAAAGATCTAAGGGGTTGTTGGCCATCATTATTTTCAATAATATGTTATAGACTATCCTTCCTCTCCTTACAAGACATTTTCAAAAGCCTCCTGTTCTAAAATTACAAAAAAATATCTCACTTAGCTTTCCAATAGGAAACTTAAGCAATAGTGTATGAATCCTTCTAAAGATCTAAATGACCCATTTTATCTTTTTCAAAGTAAAAGAAGATCTAGTGGAAATATGGCACGTGTGATTGAGCAATACTTGAGGTGATGGCACTCATAAGTTTCAATTATTCATGCAAGAAAATACAACCGGAAAATTATTAAGGTATGGCTAAGTATGAACTAAGTTTCAATGACTATTGCTGATCCAATAAAATCATCATTCTGCAAGTGTGGGGTGGCTGGGCAGCAGGTGGTTCCACTTGGAGCACGTACTCATGGCTCAAACAGAACAAAGTAAGGGTGACAATCTTGGTATCAACGATAATGCCAACTCCATTAGGAGACTTGATATCCGGTTGTCTTGTACTTCTGAGTTAGAGTATTGCCCGATTCAAGGTACTTGGATCTGTGGGACATTGTGGCTTGCTCTCCTTTGTCAGTGATTTTGTCATTTTATAGTGCGTGGAAGTGATCAGTCATGCTTCCCGGCTCATTTTACTGCATCTCCGAAGCAGGAATCCCCAACACTCTTCCAAGGAAGTTTGATAGGAGATTAAAATTTTAATTTAGAAGTTAATTCATTAATAAAATGAGATTTAAACTTTATTTTAAGATTGTACTTTTTTTAGTACGAGACTATTTTTCAACACTTTTTTACTTTGATATTACCTTAGAAGATTTGAAGTCTAACCAAAAATTAATTTGTAAGTTTAAGAGAAAATTTTATTTTATTTAAATCATCCCAATCTTGTATCTTTGTAGTACAAAACAATAATTCTCAACTAAGATATCAAATAGCTTGAATAGTGTTATTGTTTGCACACTATTATAAAAGGATTATGAGAGATTGGAACTTTTAAAAAAATATATATATATTTGAGTTTTTATTTGCAACTGATTTTATATTACTAAAATTTTGTTTATATGTTGTGTTACTAAAATTTTGTTTTAATACTTTCTTTATATGAAAAAATGATATGTGATAATATCCTTATGCTCGAATTTAGGAGCATGTTAAAAAAAGTGTGCTGTGTATTACTTAAATCTTATCTTGATATCTTATTAAACTCGTACAAATTCTAATGCTCTAAATCATTTCATTCTAAATATTATTATTAAAATGTCATCTTCTTCCTTTAAAGCTACTTTATGAAAAGAAGGAACACATCTATATATAACAAACATAATAAGTCAACATAGGAGCATGAAGAAACATGTCCTACAAATATAGGACCTACCATTGATAGAGTGTCTCACTTGAACTCTTTAGAAAGTATCTTCTCCCCTTAAATTAACCTATAAAAGAAAAAATAAATCGATAATGGAGACCACCCATTAAGAAGTATTCCAAGGCGAAACAACTGGGTTCTGCCTGGCCACCGCTTGTCGAGGAACCCGTCCCAAAAGTCAAGAGGCAAAAGCTTTATGGTGTCACGGGATTAGGCAGCAGCCGAGGGACCTAATCAAAGTTTGAGGGGCACATGACCTTTCGGCAGAACCAGAGGTCAACCCTGCATATGAACACTTGTGCATGATTATGTCAATCTTCCCACGCTCTACAATCTAGACCTTCCTCGGCTGCCCCACTGCCATTGGCCGACCAGCTGTCCTGGTTAACCCCGCCGTGATGTGTTCGAGCAGATTCTGGAAGCAAACAGGGAATGCCATGGCTGAATGGTCAAAAGAGATCCTGTCTTTCCAAGTCCACAAAGGAGGCTGAACCTGCAGGAAAACACGGAGATAAGACATGCAAATCTCTTCATGTGCAGCGTCTATCGATACGGGACCTAATACCCCTTTGCATGTGCTCGTGATCTTTGTCCTAATTCTTGGAAGATCTACCAAGACTTTAGTAAAAAAATATTTAGATCTATAGAGATAACAATTTTCTCACTATTTGAAGTTTTTATCACATAGAGGCTCTATTTCTCTTCGATTATTATAAAGGTTGACACAACAAATTTAATTTCTTATAGTCGCATGCTTAAAAAGGAAATTGGAAAGAAAAAAAAAACGAGTTGACAAAATTATAATTTTGTCTTTACCTCTAATTTTGACTTTATAACTAATAAGAATATCCTTCTAATTTTTGAAAATTATAATTGTCCCTATCCTGGTTTTTTGAGATCATTACTATAAGGAATACCCTATGTTATTTGTTACCTACCTAGTATAAAATCGCTTGAATATGAGAGAAACCCTAGTTGACAAAATTATAAATTTTTCGTCAACTCTAATAAGAATATAGTATATGCCTGGAACTTGTTGTGGAATCCTCTAAATATAAATATATTGTCTCCTTTTTTACAAGCCAGTTTTTATGAGGAATGACATTTTTTAACAATACTAATGTCCTATCGTTTAATAATATTAAGTACTTCATCTATTCACTTGGTTATGAAGAATAACTCTTTAGTCTTTTATATTTTAATTACTTGTAATAATCTTAGAAAATGAATTGAATGATTAAATACTTAAAAATTTTATTTTACCACTCTAGATTTTTTGGAAAACTAATATTTTGATATAATATCAATACAAAAGTCTTCAAACCAAGTTTTATTTTTACATAATCCTGGTTTAGTAATAAAAGTTTTTATAGCAAGATTCATTCTACAAATGATTTCAGCTCTTACGTAAAGCTCGTCTCACGTCTCAATCACAAATAAAAAGTGAGATCCTGTTGTAGATTACGGTGATTAGAAAAGAGTTAGCTTTAATTATCTGATTAGTTGCAACCGTCTACCTACTTGGTTGCTTAAAGTTTGAAAAACACGCCTGGTTCATGGAGGAAAACATCATCAGTCGCATATTCCAATTGTGTCAATTTCGGTTGCAATGTGGAAATGATGATTGACTTCTAGAACTCAACAGTTGTTCAAACTTTTAGAGGTACCTTTCACTGCATTCTAGAAAGCTTTAACAAGTCAAATGCACTTTCTTTATGTACCTATTCCAAAGGCTGTCAACTCGGCAGCTCACCAAAAGTTTTGGCAATCCACCGGAAACCCAAGAAAACTAAGCTCTAAATCTTCCCTAAAACCTTCCCTAGTCACCGCCATATTCTTTTAATACAATTGTGGTATGATCCTAGGGTTGGAGTTAGTGCCTTGGTTTCACAGAATTGACTGATTCTTGCCTTGTTTACCATCTTCCAGTCAAAACCCTTGTCGTTAAGCTATGACTCTAGTTAACCTATGATTTCCTGTTTCCCTATGGTTGTACCTAACTTTCACCGCAACAAAGGGTTAGGTTATGTTAAGAAATAATAAGAATATAGTGTAGCTTAAGTTCAAGAGTTATAACCCCCTGTACACAAAGTTTACAATCTAAAATGGTTTATAAGAAGATATATACTCAAGCATAAAATCTGTTAATTATTTGTTAGTTTAGTGGTAAATGGCCTAGGACCACTTAGTATCTAGTTTGTCACCTAGTGTGTGAGTTTGAATATATGCATAAATTTTTATTTTTATTTTTTGAAAAAAAAAAAAGATCTCACATTCTTTTTTTTTTTTCCTCCAAATTTATACAAAATGTCAAACTTTATACTAAAATCGCTATTAATTCATCATTAAATTAATTGACTATGTGATAGGATATCACCTTCTTTAAATCCTATTTAAGAGTTACCATATTCTCGAGTGTTGGGTAAAAGTGGATTTTCCAACAAATCTAGTTAATGAGTTAAAGGTGACCATTGCTCTTACGTGTAGACCGACAAACCAAACGATGTTCTATTTCCTTACGGATTGGGTAAACCATGTGCGTCATTTTATGGTTTTCTTTTTGTCTTTGTTTTTAATTTTAGGTGTCGGCAAAACCCTAAGAGCTATCAATTCCAGGATCTACGGTTGGTTGGAGATGGCCAAATCATTATTTCCCACTGGGGCGTTTGGAGAGCGACCAAGTTAGATCTGTGGTGTCCTCTCACAGGGACCCGGAAAGCCCCAGAAAGGCAACACCCATATCCTCAAAAACGTGGTGCGTGGAGAGTCACATCGGAAACCTCCCTTCAATCGGAAGGAAGCTTTCGGAAGGTGTTCTCCAGCTGGCTTAACTGCTAGCATCCGTCCGATGGGATGTTGAACCAGAAAAATTGACCTAAATGGCCGAGTTGTTCATCAAAAAATGAAAGCTTCTTATCTTTACTTGTGGCCTAAATTACTTTTGGATTCGTTGCAGCTTTCATCTCCTGTTCGAGTTTGATTGAACAAGACTGCTTCTGCATCACGTGGTAAACGGGTGGACACGTCTCACCTCTATTGTAGCTTGATAGAACAGCATACCAACACTGAGTTCGATGGAATTAAAAGACCATGTGTAGTAAACATGATGCACGAGATGTACATGAATTATGTCTCCCAGTGCAAGGCAAAAGCTGTATTTCTCCAAGATGTACATGCACTGAAGGGCTACAAACCATGACAGTGTGTCGGGAGATTACAACATACATGTATGTGGTTATTAAAAGAACATTGAGAATTTACGTGATATAAAAATAATGGTCCATATGTTTATACAGCTCCTCTCCAATTTTGGTGTCTTACACTCTCTATAATTACCTAGTTTTTCCAAAGTCTATTTACAAGTAATCTCAAAAATTCAATATTAACATTACAGTGTGAATGTCAAGTCTTACATTACTACGGTATATAGTTGCGTGTCTTAATAAATATGATTGTTTTCCCTCCAGTTCATTAGCTGATTTTTTAAGTACATTTGTGCCTTCCTTACGTGGTATCAAAGCTTAGATCCCCCTCACTTCATGAGTTAGTTTTTTAAATAAATTTGGACTCATTTACAATTGGGAATGCATTAGTACTTGACATGCATTCAATTTACCCACAAATACAAGTGTCCAAAATTTTGATTACCTCTTCCAAGGGGTACTGGAATGCCTGTCTTAAATTCGACATCATAAAGCATCGTAATGAGTTTATAAAAAATTTGGACTCTTGCCATTTGCCATAGGTATGTTAGAAGGAACATCCAATCCATATCGGAGGAACCAACCTTCCATTGCTTTGATAACTGTGAAGAAGCTCTTAACCATAAGAATGAGGATTCTCTCCGCACTCCATTGTTCACATGCCTCACGCAACTCCCATATTTAATGACTTGACCGCATAGTTGTGACAATAATAACAGCAAGAACAAGCATCTTCGACAATGCATTGATATCCCAAATTCTTGTAAACCTTCTAGCGAAGGTTTCAAAGCAGTTCTCTTCTTAGTTTCGGCATTCCCACCTTTTGGGGTGCTTAGAAAACTCCAATGAAGTTGGTCACTGAATAACTCAATATTCAAACACATAAAGGCAGGACTTGGTTATATCGGAAAGCCGAAGTGTTGAAAACTTCAGACTGAAATTTTCCCTCGCCCAAACGTCACTAAAAGCTTAGGATTCTCTCCTTCCAAACAGTCACTGTCATAATGTTTTGTCTTTTGAAGAAGCGTATACGTGCAAGAATCATTTGCCGGCTGGCATGGTCGCCTTAGTGACTGTAGGATGGCGATGTTTCAACCTTGAGAGAGTCGAAAAAGCTATTTCGATACATTATATATACCTGCTACGCACATTAGCTGGTTTTTAAGTTCTACACGGCATGAATCCATCAAATTTCAAATAAATATGGTGGTCTCAGCTTTTCTAAGAGTCAAACTGTTTTTCTTAATGATAGTTTGAGAACTGATTGAAAGTCAAAGTATAAAGAAGTATTTGAAAAAAATTATCAAGGTTTCGCTCCAAATGTCGAGCACTAAGTGGTTCAAATCCTATATGTACAATTCGCACACATAATTCGTCTATAATTATTTATTTGTATTTTCTGATCATGTTATCAACTTATGTATATAAATTTAAAATTAAAAATGAAGATGAGGTGGGTGTGAGCAATTCAATAACTATAATATCAACAATAATGTATAATGGTAAACTGTATGAATAGAGAATTGGCAAATGAATCGATATATTTTTTCAAGGTCAATAATGATGATAGTTCTAAATATTTCTTTACAAGTTCTAGCTTAAGTGGAATTCTATTTGTACTAATATTTTGCAAATTGAATTGAACTCAAACACTAAATAATTAATTTTATTAAAATAATTGTTAAGACTTTAGTCTAAATGACAAATTCTAAGTTTACCTTTCATTTTGATTTCGTAATAACCTTGGTCATACAAGAAAAGAATTTAAACAAGATTGAGATTCTTTTAAAAGTTAATATTGAAAGATTTTGTCATCAAAGTACCTATAAACAATAAAGAATTATGTGATTATCATTAGAGATATAAACAAAATTGTATTTGTACTTGCATTTTGCAGAATCATTTAGAGTCAAATAATAAACAATCAAATCTAAAAAAAAATTATTATTTAGTATTTAAATCAATCCTTAATCAAATCTCAAAGCTTAAGTCACATTCAAACTCACATTCATTTGCCTGCATAATGTATACAATTTGTGCACATCATACACTAGAAACTATTGATATTTGAATTTTTCTAACATCTACTTAACCATAAATCAAGGCTTAAGATGAGTTATACACGTATAATCTAACAATTATAACTTGATAATGATATTTGCAACAATAAACTATTATTATGAAAGTATGCAAATGGAGTAACAAAACAGACACACAACAAATACAAGGATACCAAACATTTTATATGCTTCAAGATAAACCAATCATTATATCTATAAGAGATAACAATGTTAGTGTGACAACTTACTAAGTAACCGTTTTTTTAGTGGTTTTTAAGTCTCATATCTATTAACAAAGTAGGCAAAACCTTAATGGGCGACATTATCAATTTGTCCTTACCCCTAATTTTGTTTCCACACTAACCAACTATATTAAAAAGGAAAAACTTTGTTTATCAAGATCTTCACGCGCACAAAATTCAATATGTTTTGGATTTAACAAATATCCAAAGGTGAATAGTTAGTGACATCGACTCTAATCCATCTCTGCAATGCTTACAAGAGTTAAAAGCAATTACTGAGCTTCCAACGCAGGACAGGGGAGCCTGAGACTTCCCTTCATTGTCACATTTGCTTGGTCTACATTTCAGTCCACCTGCCGTCCAGGGGAAGCACAGGCCCTCCGATGGCGATCGGACGGCCGGTCACGTCTCAACCCAGTTGTCGAGGACGCAGAACCGGCACCAACTTCGAGGCAGACTGTGCCCCATGTGCTCGGAAAGCTTTTTTTGGAAGGTGGCGGAAAACCATACACAGAAAATCTATATTCAAAGAAAGAAAGCACAGCCTTGACCAGCATTTTGTTATCAGACCATCCACATGCAGCTTCTTTGACTCCATCAAAGGGTGGGTCGATGTGCATGGTCCTTTGTTCACATAGCTTTTCGAGGACCCAAAGGCATTGCATGCAAAACCCACGTAAAGGTAGAGTGAAAAATGCCTTCTTGTTCACACCACCAAGCCGACGTATAGCGGCAGATAAAGTACGAAAAAGGAAAGCCCACTTGAAGGAAAACGAAAGCAAGAATTACAAGAAACCTCCTTTTGTTTGATTTTTTACTCCATTGAAGAGTTCAAGCAAGGTAAGTATTTTGTTTATAGACGTAGTCGTAATTTATATTCAACCATATGACATAGTCTTGACCCTTAATATGTTAGACAACCTTAAATCATATATAATATATACGATGTTTTCGTTTTCTTTTAGAGTGTCCAATTAGGACAAGTACTTCGATTACTGCAAACTAAAAGTTTGTAATTTCATATGCTAAACACTCTTGAGTCACGTTTGGTTTGCTATTATTTCACTGCAATAGTGTAGAACAAGAGTTTGGAATTTCTTGAACACAATAGTTTCTTGTATTCAAAGTGTGACGTGATCAGATATTAAGTTTAACACTCTTGATCACAGTTTTCCATGTTTAGTCTGGTCGCAAGAAAACATGCCTTCAGTGTCTGGCGGAGACATGTGCGGCGCGGCCTACAAAATTCCCCGCCCATCCGTGAACCCAGCTTTCGAATTTGGCGCCAAAGTGTTAACGGTCAAAAAAGCTGGCGCAGGGACTGGAGACCCGAGAAAAGGGCGGGACTTTCGAAAGGAGAAGAAGATATTAAGTGGAGCCGGTGAGCTGTCGATATTCAACGTGTCTTGCTCTGGTTGGGTTGATGGGACTCCCCTCGTACATCCCACCGTGGACCCACAGGCCTTCTTGCGTGCCGGAATTCCACTGTTTCCCGCTCTCGAGTGCTTCGCCCCGGCGTAGTCTCCACGTCGAACACGTGGGCCCCACGGCCTTTGCCTTTTCCCTCCCACTCCATCGATGTGGATCTGGTCCGTGACGACATGGACCCACCGGACCGTCCAATTAGGCGGGAAACCGGTGATCTTCCCGCCAACACCACTTGAATCCAGACGGAAAAAGGCCGGCACCCACAGCCGGGTATTCAATTTCGACCGCCAGGACCTCTGAGATGGAGTTTTGAACTTTAAAAAAAAAAATAATAATAATAAAAGATTTATTGTAAGAAAAATAAAATATATTTCTCACTTGGAATATAGGAAAGCTAGCAGACATAATCCTCGGATGATGGTCACTAACGTTTGATTCTTAAGATAAATTTGGATAATTTTTAACTTATTTTCACAAATTTTGTTAAAAAAATTAAAATAAAGATACTACAACCGCCAAGCATGCCGTTTTCTAACCGACGCTCCCGGGTATTAACTGCCGTTATGCTTTAGCAGACTCCAGTACTGCCACGTGGGAGAATGGCAGGGGGAGTGCGGCGTAACGGAGAGGAATTTAAGAGGTAGCAGGAGCGTTAGCGTTAAGAGGGCGTTATGGTCGGGGCCACGTAGGAGAGAGTGGGTGCCCGGAGACACCGGACCAACCAGCGAACGTGTTTTCTGACGGGGTTGCACGTGACGGTTCAGACCAAAGGAGGGGAAGCCTGAGGTGGGGTCCACGTAGGTGGGCCATGCCAGCCCTTCGGTTTGACATTACTCCTTGTCCAACACGTGTCGGAGCTACGACGTTTTTAAAAGCACCGTTTACAAACGACATAATAAGTCCGAAAGCATGCCTCCACGACTACGTTAGGAGTCCTGCGCGGCATCGTGCTGCCCAACCAATCACGTGGGACCTCTTGATTTTCATACTGTGAGGCCCAGCTCTCTTACACCCGTCATAAAAAATCTTCCTTATTCCCGTCGTAATATATTTCTTTTAGAAAACTATAAATGCTAATAGAAAATTCCAAAGATTATTTCTCTTTTTGTCACCAGCTCACCTAATTCTAAAAGATTATATTTAATTTATTGTTAATTATATTCCTAATTGGTACAGAAAATTCGTAGTTAGTGAAGTTTAAGGAAATAATTGATATTACAAAAATATGTGGAATAAAAAAATCTATGAATTGTATAAAATTGGGAGGCATGAAAAGGGAAAGGTGTGAATAATTCTTTAAAAAGGTCGATGAGATCACCAATAATATACGAACTGCCGCTCCGGCGACGCCGATTGGCTAATTTGTCCTCTGACGTGTCGATTGTAAAAGCGAATATGCCCTTTACTGTCATTCCACTCATAAAAACGACATGATCCTCGACGTATAGGATCCGAATCAAGGATTCTGCGTGGAAATTACCGATTAGCACTCGATAGCAGGGAATCCAGTGGGCAAACCACGAGGGCAGGGAAAGGAAATAAAACGGTTATAAGCAGGACCAAATATCAGGGACGAAAAATCCGGCCGAAACTTGGACAGGGGAAAAGGCCGATTCGGGGCGGTGGCACGTGCGGGCGTCATGATTCGTGTCGGCGAATCACGGCGTAGTTCCCAAGTCATCGTTGTGGGAGCGTGGGGTCTACTTTCCACGTGGATCCTTTTACATAGTAGCTGGGCTTTCTCATTCCTCTTGAGTCTATCGCACGCAAAGGATGGCTCGCGTGGCATCGGCGCTGGACTCACTAACTAGTTCGTGACACGTGGAGGTAGGCTGGATCCAGGCCGCGCAGGCCCGTGAAGGGGTAGATTTGGGAATTCGAAATCCCCACCTTACTGTGGTTGATAATTTATTTATAACGGGGGATATAAAGATGTAGAGGCAGAGGCAGAGAGTTCAGAGCAAGGCGTGCTTTGCGCTTCAAAGAGAGTGGGAGAAAGCCAGAGAGAGAAAGAGAAGAGAGAGAGAGAGAGAGAGAGAGAGGTTTGGTGGGTGTTGTTAATAGCGATTGCAACGAAGTTTCTGTGGCTATCTAGTGAGAGTTTTCCGAGGGATTTGGTCTGAGACTGCTCTGTTTGTGAAAGAGGAGGAAGATGACTATGGAGTTGTCTGCTTGGGGTGATGAATTCGAGAAGCTTGTGTTTCGGATGAACACTCCCAGGTTTGTTCCTGCTTCTTCTTCTGCGAAATTTCAGGGTCAGGGTCTGGTTCTGGTTCCGGATCTCTTGCTTCTTCTTCCCTTCCGTATACGCCAGGAAACAGAGTCTCCAGTTACTTAACCTTTCAACTTTCTTTTTCTTCTCGGGGTTCTGATTTTACCTCTACTCTGGCTATTTTTTTCCGGGATTTGTTCAGTTTCCGGTTTTATTTCGGGTTCTGAACTTGTCCTTGGATGTTAGTCTGAGTTGTTTCAGACTTTACCGACGATATCAGAGTACAAACTTCGCGATTTTGAATTTTAGATTTTGGAAGTTTTCCCGGAAAACTCTGGAACCTCTGTTTTTGGTTCTTGAAAACCTTTCATGAGAACTGAGGTTAGGATTCGGATCTCTCGCCGATGTCTCCTTGGCGGTGGAAATCTCAAGTAAATTAACCGAATTTCCACCGACTTTTAATAAATTAACTAATTAAAGCCAAGTTCATAAATTTTTAGTATTTCTCTGACTTTTCCGCCCACTTCCTTCTTTCTCTCCGTAAATTCTGTCGTCCTACAGTGACTTTTGAAGGACCCCTTGTTTATTTCCAGTTCACAATCTTGAAGAAATCTCAGAAAGGTGGAAAAGTCTGTCGTTATCTAACTTGACCTTTCACTCTGTGCAGGGTCGTTATAGACAATGCCGTTTGCCCTACTGCGACTCTGGTCACGGTAAGACTTTCACGAAACCCCCAAAACCACGTGCTTTGAATTTTCCAACGCGAGAGGAAAATTTTTCCACAGCAAAATTTGACAATTTTTGTTTTTGCTTGCGTGATTTACAGGTTGATAGCGCTAGAAGACATGGGATTTTACTGGAAGCTGTTCAGGTTCTTACCGATCTGAACCTTTCCATAAAGAAGGGTTACGTATCGTCTGACGCAAGCTGGTTCATGGATGGTAAGAAAACTTGAATCTTTCTTTATTCTTGCCTCCTGGTATTTCCTCGAAGCTTCCGGAGCAGGTCTTAATGTCTTCGTTCTGTTTTTTTTGTCACAGTTTTCCATGTCACTGATCAGAACGGAGACAAATTGACGGACGAGAGCGTTATCAGCTATATTGAGCAGGTAATTATGATTGTTAAGTTGTTTTTAATGCTAATTTCGTTGGTAGTTTTTGTAGAATGTTGAGTTTGTGGCCTAAGATTGATGGGTTCTTGATTTTTCTACAGTCCATGGGCAGCATTCATTACGGCCGAACCAGTGGCTACACCGGCCTGACGGCCTTAGAGCTAACCGGCACCGACCGGGTTGGTCTTCTTTCCGAGGTATTCGCCGTGCTGGCGGAGCTTCAGTGCAACGTAGTGGAGTCCAAAGTTTGGACACACAATGGCCGAATAGCCTCGCTGATCTATGTCAAGGACTGCGACTTGGGGTGCCGAAGTGAGGACTCGCAGAAGATAGACAGGATCGAGGCGCGTTTGAGGAACGTGCTCAAAGGTGACAACGATATTCGGAGCGCCAGGACCTCGGTGTCCATGGCTGTCAACCACACTGAAAGGCGACTGCATCAGATGATGTTTGCCGATCGTGATTACGAGAGAAAGCCGATTCTGGAATCCGGTGCCGAGTCCCCGGTTGTCACCGTTCAGAATTTGGCCGAGAGGAGCTACTCGGTTGTGAATGTTCAGTGCAAGGACCGATCCAAGCTTCTCTTTGATGTCGTCTGCACGCTGACTGACATGGGATATGTTGTTTTTCACGCTACTATAAATACCAGTGGAGAACATGCTTCTCTGGTACATGATTTCACCTATTCAATACATTGTTCTTCAGTATCAGCCAAAAGCAAAGCTTTGTTTTCTGACTTGGGTTTTGTTTGTTTCTCAGGAATTTTACATTAGGCACACAGATGGGACTCCGATTAGTTCTGATCCCGAGAGGCAACGAGTGATCCTGTGCCTACAAGCTGCCATTGAAAGAAGAGCATCTCAGGTAGTCTTTCCTTCCATTTCTCATCTGGGTATGTCTTTTCGTAGCTTTATGCCTTGAAAGAGTGTCATTTCTTAATGGTTACGTGTTTTGATTACAGGGTGTGCGGCTGGAACTCAATGTTGCCGATAAGCAGGGGCTTTTGGCGGATGTGACAAGAACTTTCCGGGAAAATGGCCTTAACGTTACCAGAGCCGAGATATCAACCCAAGGGGACATGGCTCTAAACGTGTTTTATGTGACAGATGCGATTGGTAACCCTGCAGAACCAAAAATCATTGAAGCTGTAAGACAGCGAATCGGATTGAGTAACTTGACAGTGAAGGAATTGCCATTGAGCTGCCACAAAAAGGTGGAGAGGGAAGAACAAACAGTGGGGGTTGGTGGGGCCGTCCTGGTATCACTTGGAAGCTTGGTAAGAAGAAATCTGATCAACTTGGGGCTGATCAGATCATATTCTTAAACAGTCCTTTAACCAAATGAGAGTGTAGCCTGAGATTCTTTGCTTCTGGTTTGGGCTTTCTGTACATAAAGAGAGAAAGAGAAGGTGGGATTTGGTGATAGTAGTTGTTATAGTTGGTGGTTTGAGCCGTCAGGCACTTTGGCCTCTCCACCATTGGAATCGATTGCTTTATTTGAAGGAAGGATTTGAATTAGAGTAGGGGAAACAGGTGGAAAAAGTAAGAGGGTGTTGTTGTTGGGGGGGGGGGGGGGGGGAAACAGGTGCTAAAAACTCCATAGTTGAGGAGAAAGAGGAGATCAGGTAGAAAAATAGGGAATTTGTTTGTGTCGTACAGCAGAAACTTGTACAGAATGACTTTCAAGTATCAGGTTTTAATGGTTGACTTGATTTTTTAAATCATTTGTGTTCATTCAGTTCCCTTATCCTGGGTTCTCTTGTTGGAACAACATCCTCAGATTGAGCCTATCATTCGGATTCTCTTTTGCCCTTTGCCGTAAACTCTGCATCAATTGAATAATCTTAATAGTTCTATGTCACCAAAAGCTTCCTGCAATAAACAATCTCATTTATCATAATCAAGTATTGGGTCCATCTGTCGGGCAGAACACGCAACATAGTAATTAAAGATAATTTTTAAGCAATTCTAAACATTCGTCCGTCCCAGTGATGTTAACTTCCTATTCTTTCCTTGGAGAAGAAGAGGTTCTGCGCTTCTGCAAAACTTATTTTGCAGACAACATCTGTCCCAAGTCAGACAACATCTAAAATTGCTTGCCATAAATCCTTCCTGTTTACGCATTAAATTCGCGTAGGACGAGTAGGTGACAAGAAGCATGAGCCCTGTAAGAATTGATATCACTCATGTTATGCTGAAGTTACATATGGCGTTTGTTGGTAGTCATAAATGCCAAGAACAAAGCCTAGATGTCTACCCCTACTTTTAGCCTTCATTCGTACACTCTCGAAGCAAGAAAAAGCCCCCAGAATTCCAGTAGAGTAAATAGGCAGGCTTCCTAACAAAAGCAAGTTTTAACTGTATTTTCTTGAGCATAGTGATGATTAGCAAATTTGAGCAATAATTATACATTCTTTGGCTTGCTGTCTTTATCTCTGTCTGGGCTATGATTGTCAAGTTGTAGTACAGAGCTCCATTGTTTATAGACAAGTTTTGGAACCAAATACTTGTTCTTGAGCATGTATATTTGACCTAGAATTGATTTTTCTGCACAAGTGGATGCGTCATTGCTCTTATTTTTAACAAATTATTACAGGAGATTTGTGGCTACCATAACTTCCCATGATTGAATATATTAAAGATTCAAACGTTATGCATGTCATCTACAAGGTGATGACAGCTGCAGATTGAGAGTAGTCAAAAAGAAGAACAAAAACAAACTTAAAAGAATTGGAGAAAGATGGAGAGAAAGATTTATGAGTGTGCAGGAGAGGCGGCTCGCCGTCTTTACCATGCTTTTATGTGTCGAAAAAAGATGCCACCACTACCGACAGATAGTCGATCAAAGCATGGAAAGAGCTGATAATTGCAGTCTTGGTCTTGGCTCCTCTCTTTGTTTGATTTAGTGTTCTAGGGTTCATTATGTCCGAATAATTTCATCAGGACAAACTTATCCGTTTCAAGCTGCCAACCAACTTGCTAAATCGTTTGGTTGCTACTACATACTTAATATGATTAGTCCTTGCTTTTATTTGTCTTAAACTCTTCTTATTTACTTTCTTTATAAGAAAGATAATTATTATATGTTGAAACTAATGTTGGATTTTATCATTAATATGTAGATATGATATTCTTTTTTATGGTTATATATCTTCTTTTGTTAATGATCATGTCTAAAGAAAAAAGTTTAATCTTTTTCAATATGATATTACCTTATTAATTCAAATATATCATATTATCATGGATTAAATTTTATATTTCATTGTAACAATCTTATGTTACAAATATCTTTTTTTTTAATAAACTTACACATACTCAAGAATTAAAACTTATGATTAAGAAATCTTAAACAGCATATACTCACCATTAAGTCAAGTGCTTGTTACCCGCTAATATCTTGATGTGACATTTGTTTGATATGTTTAATATCATTTTCATTAAATAATTGGTATTAAAGAAAGAAAAAAAACAAGTTTCATTGTTTCTTAACAAAAACATACTTGGTTTTACTAATCTATCTTGGTAATCACCTCTTATCATATTAAACTTTTTATGATATGATCCAGACTGCAGACAAGCCACTGAACACTTGTTGTTAAACAAAATCTTTACGGGGTCATTATCCAAATCTTAGACCTGTGATTCGATTTCTTCAGAATACCAGTCGGCCAGTGCACGTACCACGAGGAACACTTTTCAACTCTTTGTGACGGAGCTGTCGGAATCTACTCAGATTTTGGGAAGGTCGTGATGGTGGTGGTGCACGTCTCCCCAAGCACAAGTTTTTCAAAACCAGCTACCCAGCTGGGAGAATCTACTCCTGCAAAGTCCTGGCAGGGTCGTGGGGGTCCATGAAAAGGACTTGGAGTTTGATAATCTGTGGACTGTAGTGGGAGGTTGGTGGTGAACAACTAAGAGGGTGGCCGAGGTCAAAGTGTACGAGTCCGCGTGGTGGTGGAGGGGAGGGGGAGGAACATGGCCGCAAGTACGCCGGTTTCAGCGGGTGCATGTGACAGATCACATGCACCATTGTTTTTCTTTCCATGGGCGCTGCTTTTCATGACTTTTACTTCTGTCAATGCGTCTCGTGAAATGGTGAAGATGGCACATGAGGGATGATGATGGCCTTCTGGTTTTGGGTTTTGGGGCTCAATAAAATATATGACCTTCTTCCTTGTTTTAATCTGGTAAATTGATCTGCTTTTCTCTTTTGCTTTTTGAAGCTAACCTCTATGCCTATTATTATCATGCTCGAAATATGCATTTTATAGCAACAATATCAAACTTAAATATGCATTTTATGGCAACAATCTCGAAATTGAATATAACTTTGATGTTTGTTAGGAAAAAAATAACTATTAACTATATTAGATAATCACTATTCTTAATATGTATTATTACCTTAAACATGAAAAAATTAGAAGGGTTTATTAAACCTGATCTATTATAAATAAAATTTTTAAAGTTCAACTCAAAATTAGTATAAAAGTTAGAAATAGATTTCTTTTGTTTAAGTTTTTACCGTAAATCATTGACTATTTGATATGACATTTTTATTTTGCACACATACTTTCCTATGCAAAATAATATTAGGTTGAAAGTTACATATGGTGAAGTAAATTTAACATAAATTCTAATACTTTATTAGAATATTGAAAGCTTAATTTAAAAATTAGTTTAAAAGTTAAAAGAATCACATACTCAGTGTAAAACTTTCATCTGCATACATTATATTAGAAAAATTTTAACTTTTTATTTTTACCCTTAAAATAGTTTGTTAGGAAATGAAGACACATAAGTATATAAGAACGACATAAACAAAAATATTAATCATGTTCGACAACTATAATTTTTAATTAATAAAAATGATGAATAATATAAAAGGTTGACAGTCAACTGGAAGTTTCTACACGGCATTGGAAACTTTGAACACTGATTCCAACAGGTATGGCAGCCCTCAATCTCGTTTCGGGTCCCTCAAAGACCGATACCATTAACACCGTAAACCCCGGAGCACTTCATTCTTGGTTCACATACATGGGTCAAGTTTTTGAAAGTGACAATGCTGTTTGGAGTCATTTTCTTCAATTCTAATTGTTACAAGACGACAACAAGACTCTTGGAATAATTTTTAAGTGCTGATTCTATAAATAGAAATCAGTAATAGGAAGAAGTAGTCATGTCAGGGAGATTACATGAATTGAATCCTACAGGAGTTTATCCAGGCTTGGAAATCTCATACAGAATAAGATTTGCTGAATACTTCATTCCAGAATTTGGTTCCAAAGGATTTTTTACAGGCAAAGTGTTCCAGATTCTGCTTGAAGAACTTCCTAGGTGATTCTAACAGGGAGAGAATGCTTCCCAACCCGTTATTCTCCAGGCTACTAGGCTGATTCTTTGAGTATAAAAATAAAAAGCTTAGGCAACCTTGTCTGGGGTATTTCTTTATGATTCCACTTTCTTGCATAATGTTGATGCAATTTGATCGTTAAAAACATGGTAAGAGGACTAGTTCAGTTAAAGATAAGGCAGGATCAATAGATGCTCAGGCCTTGTGACAAGGCTTTGCCGGCTGCATAATTGAGTGAAAGCATGGACAGAATCAGGGTGCTTTTCTCCTGCTGTTAAGATAAAGGCATAAACGAAGTTGGTATTTAGTTGAGAGTTGAGAAAAATTGTTTCAGTAATTAGCATATTGATGGGAGACATGTCAGAAAACTTACTTCCTATTTAAAATCAACTTTTAAGGATACTTTTTTCAAATACAAAATATATTTGTCTACAAGTAAAGAAATTATTACATTTGAATTTAGACTTTAACGCGATATTAAAAAGTTATTTTCTTACTTAAAATTAACTTGTAAGTAAAGAAGTAATTCTTGCACTTAAAAAAAGATTCATCTAACATGCAAATCCAAAAAATTAGCGTAATACATCTTTGTTTTCTTCATAATCATACCGTCGTTCAGTGCATATATTCAAATTCTGTGGTGGGTTTTGTGCGTTGAAGAGTTTGATAAGCGAATCAACAAAGCGAGTGCTTCGTCGTGAGACTTGTTTTTTCTGTGTGAGCCGTTTGCTTTTGGAATTGAGCTATCTTTTATGCTTTATGCTTTGCTTAGGCCTTCTCTTTCTCCTGTTCACATAGCTTTTTCCGCTAACGCCAAATGCTTTGCCGGGTATCTGATCAACTCCAACTAAGCAACGCAAGACCCTTTTCCATAAAGGAGATCCCTCTTCCGTCTTTTGCAACTTGTCACAACATACAGCCAATTAGTGAATCTTAAACATTCTTATCTGTCATTTTTCATTGATAATTCCTCATCTTCTCCGGGGAATAATCACAAGATACTATCGTTTAGACACTGTAGGTTCAAAATGTGGCAAGTTTCATAGATAATATCTATCTGCGTATCTCAAAATGGTATCAACATGGCGTCTAGGCGAAGAAGAAGGTTCCAAAGTGACCCTTTTCTCTTGTTCATTCCGTTCCGGTAACTACCACTTTCACGTATTGTTTCAGGTTCTTTCTAGGTGTTGTCCCACACCCTTATCTTACCATTTTTTTTTTTTTTTTAAATTTTTATTATAAACTCACACACCCGGGGAGGGGAGGGACGGGATTCGAACCCCTGACCGGTGGGACGGCCGGTCAGGGTTAGGCTCAGAGAGCCCTTATCTTACCATTGGTCTTTAGTTTAGTGCATGGAACAGATCACGTTTCCAGGGCATATGCTCATATGGGTTCCCATACATGCAGCCTGTAATTGCTACTTTTAATCTTTCGTGATTACCTTTTTCGAAAGTGCCAACGCCAAGAACTTGCCATTCGGTTTTTCCTATGGTCACCAGCTTTGAGAAAGACAGTTGCAGAGGGGATAAGAGCCAAAACATTAGCATCGAATTGATATGAGAAACCCTAAACGCCAAACACTGGAACAAACCAACGGGTTCCTTCATCCACGGGGAATCAAAGACAGATGATAAGCCAAAAGTTACAGAAACAATGAGGAAAAAACCAAAGTATAGTCCATTAATCCGCTTGTCATATGCTGCTGAATTAAGACACTTGTTTACCAAAACTTTTTTAGTTTTGTGATTAGAATCTCTTTATTTTGTGTTCACACAGCTTTGCAAGGTATTTATCAATCTGGAACTCGAAAAGCATGCCCATTGTTGTCCAGAAAGCCCTCTCTTTTTCTCTGTCTTTTTCTTTTGTGGAAAGGAAAGCCTCAGCCTGGTTGGGCAAAATACCATTACTGCTGCAGGATTTGTTATCTAATGACTTTAATTAGCACTGACCACGAATATAATCTCCTACGCATCTGAACTTATAGTGAATGGCCCTTTAGCAAGTACAAGACAAGGCTGGCTCTCTCTTATCCTTTCCAAATTTGGAAAGTAATAATATATTCCCCATGACATTATCTTTGAAAATGTGAAACTTTTTTATCATTCTAAATCAGTGCACACCCATTTTTTAAGAAGGATCAATTATGCTTAGGTAATTATAGCCCATTATAAAGTTAAACAAATATACTGTCAGATATATTTTATATTTTTAATTTTAAGTTTTTATGTGACAATTTGATAGGCATTACATTTTATCTTTTCTAAGGATTTGACTTACACCCTGTTCTTTGTACTTATCCGTTATTATGTTTAATCTAAAATTTGTTCGGATACCATCCTTGTTTTCTCTTTCAAAAAAAAAAAAAAAGCATTATCTTTAATGAGAACCAATGGACCTATCCATCACGACTGTAACTTCTGGTGGTGGTTATGGGCTACCCGACTCAAAACAGGAGCTACAGGTCATACCAAAACAGTAAATAAACAACCTGGACTTGTCTTGGTTTGGTTACAGGTTGGTTTGGTAACTTGTTTTGAGAATACCAACTGCTATTTAGGTTTTTGTAAAGATATGTTTTTTCTAATGCCATTGTAAAGTTTAAATTCAAACACAGCATATTATTACAGATTAAGTTCTCGTGATTTTGTTATATTGCAAACCCAATATCTCGATTTGGTTTTTTTTTTAATATGCTTTAATGTATTTATCTTTTGACAATTGGTTTGAAACAAAAACTTTGGACACTGATAAAAATTTTAAGCACAAATCGCTCTCTTTCATCGAGAAAAATACTAAAATTATATTAAAAATGAAGAACATCCAAAATCACATGATAAAATCTCATCGGATCAAATACAAAAAAGTTTCAAAACTTCAGATTAGGACGGACAAATTCACTGTTTCTTCTATTCAGATATCACCATCTGCATCTAAAACTTTGGAACTTTGTTAGGTCGGCTTGTAACATCAATACTTTAGTGGGTGATCGGCATTTGGATCTCCTTTCAATCGCTATCCTCTAACTGCCACAAACTCTATCAATATCTTCGTTTTCTTCAGGAACTCTTGCCACTTTGTAGCAATCCCAAAGCACTTACAAATAAATGGAAACCATTCAACGTGAGTACATTATATCATGCTCGTAGAATCAAATTCGAGCTATGTATATGAATTTTGTAAAACAAACAACCATATATGCTTTAAAGGGCCAAACTTTTTTCAATCACTCGTAATGGAAAAGCCAAAGATATAATCCAAGAGGCAGTTCAAACTTAAAAGCAGTGGTTCAAAATTTGAAGTCAAACAGCTAGGTCTTTTTATAATCAAGGGTTTTCTGTCAACTAGCTAAAGGTTACATTTGGCCAAACAAAGCCGCCTTGGCCTGGTGGTTTTGTCATACTGAAAGCAACTTAACGATGGAATCAAGTTCAGTTGACCCTTTGGATACTCTAATGAGAGCAACAATGAAGCCAAGACACCAACATATGTTGGAGAGGAAAACGATGTCACAGTTGGAGGAGACCATGTTCGTCTTCGTCTTGATAACATAAACAGCAATTGAAAACACCACGCAACAACTCTTGAGTAACAACAGGCAGCCGGC
This sequence comes from Casuarina cunninghamiana, assembly GCA_028551485.1. Classification (NCBI taxonomy): domain Eukaryota; kingdom Viridiplantae; phylum Streptophyta; class Magnoliopsida; order Fagales; family Casuarinaceae; genus Casuarina; species Casuarina cunninghamiana. The sequence continues at coordinate 7,028,871 of CM052365.1, forward strand.
CAGACAACTAAACCCTTTTGGCGTTACATCACAATCAAGTTTGGGTTTGACCAAAGAATACAACAAAATGATCTGCTTCCTAACAATCTTGGCCTTGAACTGCAATCCTCTTTGTGTTTGTTTGTGGAATCTTCCCGACGACTTGAGCCGGCCTTTTTCTGCGCGTATTTTCATGAAGGGTTGAGATTCCTCTGCCTTGATGCGACCTGTAATGGAAGATTCGAAGCAACTTGTTGAAGTTCTTGCGCGATGCTTCACAATTGGCACCATCTAGTTGTCATATGGCAGATGTCATTGTTCTTGATGTCATGCATCAATCCTTTGCCTTTTCTTGACAATGATGAGACTGATGATAATCCTTTGTCATGTAAGACATGGGGATCCTTATTCACTGGAGTGATAAAGTGGGCTTCGTACAGAACAGAAGGACCAATAGTAGTTATTTCCAGGTTCCAAATGGCATTACTTTTGTAATGAGAATACTTGAAAGGAAGATTCCGAGCCAGTTTTGTCCAAATCATCGTGTAATGCTTTAAATATTAGCATTAGCTAGTTTTCATGTGGTAGATACCTTTTGTTCTTGATGATGATGGGATTACTGACCTAGCTACTCTTGAATCTGGACAGGGACCATGTGATAACAATGGTAGAAACGACAACTAAAACAATATGTATAGAAGTGAAAGGGAAAATAAAGATTCTTCGGATTGAGCTACAAATGTTAACAAGTTGATGATTAAGATTCAGAGAGCTTGACTTATAGATCTGAGATTGTACTACAGATAGTTGATGGAGTTAGCATTAATGCTGGACATTTGAGATGTATGTCAATGGTACCCACATTAGACGTTCATTTTGTAAGATACTCACGTATTACCACGACACCAAAAACAATTATAAGGGTAAATGATCCCTTTGGCCTATAGGCCATGTTCTGCGAACCAACCCTCCTTCTTAAACCCCTTTTTTAGTGCAAGTAGGAAGCAATTGTAGAGCTCTTGCCAACAGCCATAAACTTTATTGGTCAAGCTTTTAGTGATTTCTCGATTTCATTGGCAACCTTTTATTTTTTATTCAGTTTTTCTATGAAATAAATGGTGTAAAGGATACTAGAATAACCAATTTGGAGAAAGATCAAGGTAGTTAAGTTGCTGAGTAGCTAATGAATTGAAAAAAGGCCTTATCTTGGGGGGTTTTGATTCTTCAGCTGGCTTGCGATGACTGAGCAAATTCAGACTCGGCCCATGCCTTGACAGAGCTTGGTGTTGTTTGATGAGTTGGGCCAAGACCAGGTCCCTGAAGTGGGCAAGCACCTGCACTCTCATTTTCTCCTAAACCAGCACTGTAATGCTTCAACCAGATTCAGACTGGTTTGTATCAACAAACTGTAACAAAGTTAAACCCTAGAAGCGTTCCTCGTATCTTTTCCCTGCCCATTAGTTCTTACATGTTTTCTTGTATCCAAGCACTAAGTATGATTGTTCTGGGTACAACACCCAAATTGTTGTAATTTTGAAAAGATTTATTTTTTCTTGAAAGTCAACTTGTAAAGATGGAGAAAATCATTCCCTTTTAGGAAATTTTACAATAAGTTACAGATATTGTGAAACAATTTAATATCCATCAACAACTACCACAACAAAAGTTAATGAAAGCCTTACACTTAAATCATTAGTCATAATAAAACCATACTTTTATAATTATGTTAAATTTTTCTTAAGTATGGAATTTCATACCCAGAAATTACAATTATAGACTAATTTTTGGCTTTTGTTAGAAGAATGAAGGTGAAAACCTAAAGGGCTGTTCAGTTGTTTACGGATATTCTGGCTCAATTCAGGGCCATACCCTCCAATTCGATCAATCATCACAAGTGGGTCTACATATTTCAGCCATTTTGACCATTTTCTTGCTTTGCTAATCTCCATGAAATCTCCCCATGATGGCAGCCAGCCATCCTGCTACTGCTAAAGAATTGAAAAGAAACCCATCAAAGGAGCTCTGTCCTTGTTTTGTCTGTCAAATACTCTTGCGATGATTACCACTTCTAGCACTAACTATTACATTATAGCAGTAACACCAATCACCGAGAGAAAGAAGGGTTGTACCCCACGCCTGAAAGGGCATACTGCTACTGAGCAGGTTGTTCTAAGTACAGATCTGAGGTTGAATTTTTTATGGGAAAGGTTTCATGCTAAACCGGCTTAAAAAAATGAATATCACATGGTTATACTCAGAGTTTGCTCCCGACCAGATAATATTAAGAACAGTACTGCTATTATTATAATATTCTGTACATCAGTACAGGGATTATAAAAGTATATTTTGGGAGCAAGAATCTCGTTTGGGGAAGGAGAAGCACAGAAAGCTACGATGATGATAGACAAGTCGTACAAATCCTCAGAGCTCTACGTATCTGTACTGGCCATGTCTTTTAGAGTCTGATGAAAAGAATCAAAACACATCCTTTGACTGATCTTCCAACTGGTCTTGACTAACACTTAGCAAGAAGTTTGAGCCTGACAGTGGTGCAGACGCCATCTTTAAGTGGTCAGAACCTCACCAATTGTTACCATTCCATCTCTGAATTCTTCAAAAAGCATAAACTCAGTTGATGGGTACATTTTTAGTATATCCTCTTCCAGTTTTTCTTTAAACATTTTTGTTGGGCACTGATCCTATTGCTTATTGGCATGGCATTTCAAGAAAATATAATTAATAAAGATATTAAATGCCTAAACGCTGCATCAGATTCTAGAATGGTTGTTTCTGATATGGACATGTAGACACCAGTAATGAAAATTAGAGAGGTAATTTTCTCTAGTGTGAAAATTTCTTAGAAATATAAACCTTTCGCTTTCCAGAAGTTAGGTTTGAGTAATAGAAAGATGAGAAAGAGAAGACAATTATGATATATGCGGGCAGAGATATTAAATATAATAAACAGAAAAAGAAAGTTGTAGAAAATAATGTGCATCGAGTTTGTCACCATATATATTTATTAGTTGATTAGACAATTAAGTAGTTAGTTTGTTTTATTTAATCACAGTTTTTTTATTACTGGTTTCTCTGTTTCTTGGTAACTTACCTAAAACTTTGTTTAGAAAAAGATACCTCTAATCTTGTCAATAATATACTTGTTTACTATAGTGTTTTAATGGGTCAATGCTTGCGGCTGTATATTAAATTCAATTTTATTGTCTATTTGAGGCCGATCACTTCCATTCCTCCCATTTTGTAACCCACTTTGATTAAACATGCTTAGAAAAAGATAAACCAGAGCATTGTTTGGAAAACAGCCAATAACTATGCCTTCAGTCTTTAAAAAATGTTGAACTTTGGCCAATGGAGAGCCCCACTCGTGTCCTGCTTTAGAACAATGTTGAGAATTTCCTGCAGTTTGGTCCCAGACATCAGGTATGCTGGGGTGTCAAAAATGGACCTCTGCATATTATTCTCTAGACATTTGCAGAGGGAAAAGGAGGCTTTCCTCCACTATGGTTTAAATAACCCTTTTCCTGGAGTGGATAAGAACAGTAAGAACAGGGCAGAAAGCACTGAAAGGTCCTTCCATGTGCTGCCACTAATATACCCACTTGGACAATCAGAACAAAGAGATGATCCAGCGTTCGCTTTTGGCTCCTGGGAGTGATGCAAAACTGCAGAAATTGAGTCTACTTAGATAGGTCTCCCCTACAACCTTCCGAGTCCATGATTGCCACTGGAAAAAGCTACTCAGACTCATTGTACAATGGACTAAGGTGTATTAATTATTAGTCCATATGAGCCAACTAGTATTCTAGGTGGTAGCTATCTTCGCAAGCTACGGGTGAGCGGAACTGACTATAAATGTATATATTTATGCAGAGTTACTATCTTTTCCTTATCTTTCTCTTTCCATGGCTATTTGCCTCTGAAAAGTGCTTTACCAAGTCAAGATTTAGGTAACAAAAGCTTAAAGAGGAACAGTGACACGTTTTGTTTAAGCAAAGGTATGAAAGACACCGCTTCGCTTAATCTGCAGTTCAAATATCATCCAAAAACAGAAAAATAACACAAGGGGTACACTGTTTAAAGATCAAAAAGCAAGAAATCTGAACACAATTGAGTGGTTCGATGGATATTTGGTGATGAACACATCTATCTTTCTTGATTGTGCACATGTAATGCTGTTGTCAGCCACCAACAAAAAGTTGGGGATGCTTGCCTTGGAGAGGCCTCTGGTTTCTTTTTCTGAGCAGTTTCTTCAATTCTTGGCAACCAAATTTTACTTTTCTTACACCCAAAAGATATAATATATTAAAGGCACGCAAGCAACAAGGAGAGATAACATATAATAAAAAAATAGTAAATAATAATGGGGATAATTATTAGTTATTATTTGATTTTGTCTACTTTAGCAGAAAGAAAAGAAAAGAAAAATGGAAAGATAATCTTCTACCCACTTTCAAATTTATTTTATAATATATCTCCAGCGGATTCCAACCAATACCCAAATATCAATGTTTTTTTATGATAAAATATTAAATGAGCACAAAAATATTCAACATATTCTTTTTCGATTTATTTTTTTAATCTCAATTCGGACAGCCTTAGGAAAGTTAGGCACCCAATTAGCGAAAACAACAAATACAAGGTTACTTATTATCTCAGCATTTTTCCGTTCAAATCGTAAAATCAAAAATCAGAGAGCACGAAAATCAGCCTTTTTTCCTCTCAATCTCACTCTTTTTTCCCAACAATAAAAATAATTTTTTCCTGAGAATAATTAGATCATCTTTGTTTGAGCTGTGTTTCAGCTTAGCTCTAAGTTTTGCAGATTAAATCTCACTGTAAATCGGTTCGTTGTAGCTCTGCTGCTAGCTTAACACTTCACAGAAGCTTCACTAGCTCCAAAGAAGTCCAGGCTTTTGGTTTTCGTTATTTCTGTTTCTGGGTTTTGGGTTTCAAGCTTGAGTTTTCCTTGTTTGGGATTTTTCGATAAATTTTTGAACTTGTTTGGGTGATTTAGATTGAGGCAAAGAATGGGTGTTTTATGAGAAGCTTGTAGAAAAATCCCTGGGGTTTAGCTATGGAGGCAAGTAGTGGGGTCACAATGGTGGGATCAGATGCTCCGTCGGACTTCCATGTAGCTCCGAGGACCGAAAATCCAGCTCCGACAGCTGGATCCGCGCCGGCACCGTCTCCGGCGGCGCAGCCAGCTGCTCCGCCGCAGACAACGGCGGCTCCGGTAGCGGCTGCTCCAGTGGCGGCTGCTCCGCCTATGCCAGCGAAGAAGAAGAGAGGTCGACCAAGGAAGTACGGTCTGGACGGGAGCGTCACGATGGCACTGTCGCCGAAACCGATATCGTCCTCGGCCCCGCCACCGGTGATCGACTTTTCATCTGAGAAGCGTGGGAAAGTGAAGCCGGCCAGCTCGGTGACCAAGGCCAAGTTCGAGGTGGAAAATATAGGTAATGGAAAAACGTTATTAATTCGTACCCATTTTGGATTGAAGTAATTGTATGCTTGTTTGATCATTAAAGATAGATTTTTAGTGGTCTTGTTTGTAGTTTGTGTTGCTGCGAAATTCATGTTATAGGGGATAGGAGTTGAAGAGGGTCCTTTGGGGTTTAGGGGATTGTTGTTTGGTAGGTGTGGGACCTCTGATTGGATGCCCTTACTGAGATCTTGATGGATCCAGTACCTCTGAAAAGAGAGTGAGTTTTATGGGTTGGTGTGGAAATGATGGAATCTTCTTAGTATGGCCGTTACTTGGTACTTCTCTCCTTTTTAGCAAGTGATAATTGTGCAAGGTGCCAATTTGGGACACCTGCTAAATGTTCGCGAGGGATGGTGAACAGGCTCTGGACTTTAAACTTGTCTTCAACCTGCTGACCGATGTTTACTGCCGGGGAGGGGGGGGGGGGGGGGGTAAGAAGTTGTTGTTTCCATGTTCTCTAGAAATATCGATCTGATTTGGTGTTTTATTGTTGCTTTGCTGGAAAATAGTTGAGGCAATTGAAGGTCTTTAATATTTGCAACAAAATAAACTTTTTGTTCTGTCGGAGTCAGCAATCTGAATATACATCAGGTCGTTTTGCTTTGCCTTCTCTGATCCTCTTCTCATTTTTGTGGTCAAGAGTGCTTTGTACTTTCCTCAGGATATTATTTCTATATTGTTGTGGGAATATCTATCCGGATGGATATCATGGGTTGTGTAGATGTTCTCAACTAGTTTCTTATCCAGCTGGCTTCATGCTGCTGCAAATTTAGATTCCAAGCCTTATTCACCATTGAAGGAGAACATAGAACTCTGGGTTTTGAATGCTCTTTTGCCAAAGGAATAATTAGCAGTAGAAGACTTCTATGCATCAGCCACCTGTTATTGTGGAGATTCTAATTAGACTTTGGTAATGGAATTACAGCATTAAAATTTGAATATTGGCACTGAACTGGATTTGTGAACGGTTGTCATATAGGAGTATACAGTATTCTTCCCTTCTAAATAGTCCCATGTTTTTGCTTTTAGACATAGTTGCTCTTTCCCCTTGCAAAAAGGCAGGGGTTACAGAAAAGCTGGAAAAGAAAAAAAAAGAAAAAAAAGTTGTTTAGTTTTCAGTTAGTCAGAGGCCTAGATCTTTTATTTCTTGCTTAGATGGAGCAGATTCTTGCTTCTAAAAACTATCTAAAAAAACAAATCAAAGCCAGATAATGAAATTCACTTCTATCTTCCAAAGTAATTAATATCTCACAAAAAACTTGAGTTCCTAACCTTTAGCTTCGTTGGATGTTCCCCAGCATGACCAGTAACTATTCACAGAATTTTCAGAACTGAATTTATGAAAATATCTCGTATCTCTTGTGGTACAGAATTCAATTGTTATGTAAATTACTGAAAAAAGATACTTGATGCTAAGCATCTGAACATCTGAAGCATGTGGTGGGAATTGAGTAGCAAATCTAATTCGAAACTGAAAAGGTGTTAAAGTATGGATGTGTTAAAAGTACATTCATCAGGAATAATTTGAGGAAAATAATGACCAATTAAATTGATAGATATAATTTAAGCATGCAGCAGATGGTTCATCACTTTTTTGCTAGAAGGTGTGACTTAGGGGAATTTGAGACTGACATAAGTATGATGATCATTTTAGAATCTATTTCCAGTATGTGATGTTGTAGGAATATTGAAATCTTCCTCTAGTAAGATGCAAATTAAAAGAATGGCTATTTTAGGCATTTCGATATTTTAGGATTGTATTGGTGGCACATGTTTGAAATATCTTTTAAAAAAGTAAATTCATCCTTGTCTATACGAGATAAATGATCTAAGTTTTTGCATCTTTCATTAAATGTGGTTGATTAAAGTGTTGTAAGGAAACTGATGAGACACATATTTCTCTAAATTATCTGCTTTTAGATGCTAAATTATGGAGCACATTACATTTATGTTTAGCTTGTAAATATCAAAACATGTTTATTTCAGTGTGGCAGGCTCTTTATCGTGTTTACTGATTCTCTTCTGTAGGTGAATGGGTTGCATGCTCCGTTGGAGCCAACTTTACACCCCATATCATCACTGTTAATACTGGCGAGGTAATTGATGAAATAAGGTCTCTTTTGAACTGATTCTATGTATCATGTTTGTGAGAAGTTTAACTATGTCAAAGTCCTGTTTGCCTAAATGAAGACATTATATAGACTTCACGACCAGACAAGGATGACTGTCTGCAAATACCGGACATTTTAGTCCAAACTTCGATTTCCCATAGACTGGATTTTTATGTTTTCTATGTAGCCGAGAGAAATTCCTACATTTGTTCTAAACATGGAACAGTGGATCCTGGTTGGCCTGTGGATGAAGAAGAGTTGGGCTTAAAACCTTTGATGCATTTGAATTGCATTAACAAATAAACTACTTCTGAGTAAACTGGTCGCACTAGAGAGGAAATTAACAAATAACTAGGTATAATGGCTGCATTCATTTCCTTATATTGTCAGTTCCTACATATTTTCAAGCCATTGCTTGTTGAATCTATATATGTTATTTGTCCGGTGATACATTCCAGATGCAGGAATATACCTTCAAAAATCGCAACTTATTTGTTTATTGACCATCATACGCATTCATACGTACACTAATTGTCCATTTGATATTTTGACACAAAGAACAAATGAAAACATGTTCTGGTATTGGGAAGAAATTCCTTTGTACCTTTGGACGCTCTAATTCTGAAAGATGAAAACCCTTTCCTTTTTGGAAAAAGAAAATTTGGGGTAAATGTGGAATGCTTATTATTTACATGTAGAAATATGGTCACTGAATTTTTTATTTTTACCTACCAGCTTGTTAGATCATTTAATTAATGAGAATTTAATGGTCTGAGTTACAAAGATGCTCCCTATGGTATTTGACTATTTTTTGGGGGTTTGGGCGGGCTTAAAAACTTTAAATGGGCACCAAACTCTGCCGATTTGCCTTTAGGCTAAGTACATTAGGGATCATAATGATCTAAGTGTTCAAGCAGAGAAGATTCATTTTTAAATGTGTAGTGCTTATACTAACTATAGGGAGGTAAGTCTTATGCCAAAAGGTCTCCTTTTTTTCATAGGGCTCCTGATAAAAGCTGATTTAATTGGAGGATACGAATATTGTTAGAAATATTATAGAAAATACAGGGAATCAGTTTTTGCTGTACTATTTTGGGATGATTTCTATCTGAATGCTTCTTAGTTTTAATGGCTGACTGAAGCATTTGAATTGACTTTTTCATAATGGGAACGTTCTTTTTGGCTGTTTTAGGATGTTACAATGAAGGTCATATCCTTTTCTCAGCAAGGGCCTCGAGCTATATGCATTCTGTCTGCAAATGGTGTGATATCAAGTGTCACACTTCGTCAGCCTGATTCTTCTGGGGGTACACTCACATATGAGGTGATGCATCTTTTCCCACCTTAAACAAAATGGCATTTTCCATCCTAGTTGAGTTGTGATGACGCAGTTGAAAATTTTGGACAGCGAATCACATTGCTTTTTCAGTTGTATGCTTGTTTTTCTCTTTCTATAGAATAGTTCATCAACGCGTTTTACGTAGATGCTTGTATAAACACATGTATTTTTTAATGGGATATTATTGCTTAAAGACAGATGTAGAAATAGGCTGGAGAGAGGCTGTGTTCATATGCCAAATTGTTTGAAACAACAGTTGGACGTATTTATATTGAGGATCACTGTGGAGATGAGTTTCACTGTAGTTTGGTCATTTCTACCCTGTCTGTCTCCCTAGATTCTTTTGTCAGGAAATCTAGCACTTCTAGCTTTCCCTTTTTAATTATTGATTTAGATTGAGCCAGGTGTACTGCGGTGTGAGCAAACAGGAAGGGATGTGGGGCCTTGAGAGCTTTTTCTTCTGATCCATTTTATTCATCGTGCTATTTATAGCCTCATGTTGGGTCAACTGGTTCATCTCCCAGTCTTAGTTGTGATAAACCTTTGTCCGTACGTGTACAAATTTTGGTCTGTTGATTGATTGAACGAGTCTATTTCTGATATAATCAATGCATTACGATTATTATATTTCCTACAGCTAATATCTAGTATGTATCCAATTTCTTTCCAATGCTGTTCTTACAGGGTCGTTTTGAGATATTATCCTTATCTGGATCATTCATGCCAAATGATAGTGGAGGAACAAGGAGTAGATCTGGTGGTATGAGTGTCTCATTAGCAAGTCCAGATGGTCGTGTAGTAGGCGGTGGAGTTGCTGGTCTATTAGTAGCTGCAAGTCCTGTGCAGGTTTAACTCTTATTTTCACACTCACATATTCTTTCCTTATTTTGTGCAAATATGAGAAACTACTGTACCATCCAAACTGTTGGATGATTAGACTGTGATATTGGGAGATAAACCATCAGCAGCAATCAGAACGCACACAAACAATTATGACACCTAGGTTCTGTGGTTCAGAATAACCTTTTCTCACGTCCACAGATCAGAAATTTACTCAAATTGCAATTTGGAGTTTACAGCTTTTCCCTTTTAAACTTATCTTTTTTGTTCTATGATGGCTGATAATCACTCACTTATGCAACATTAGCCTAGGTCTTCTGAACTTCATAGTTATAAACTATTGTAGAAGGCCCAATTTTCAAAAAGAATTCACCCCTATGGCAAAATGAACCTTGTTTCCCTGCTATTAATTTTGGACTCCATAGCTAACACGTGAGGGGACAAATTCTAATCTATTTTCCCTTTTTGTGATATGAACCAGGTTGTAGTAGGCAGTTTTCTGGCAGGGAACCAGCACGAGCAGAAGCCGAAAAAACAGAAACACGACTTCGTGTCAATTGCCACTCCAACTGCAGCTGTTCCTATATCCAGTGCAGAGCCTTGGTCATCCTTGGCACCGGATTCCAGGAATAAGCCAACTGACATTAATGTATCTCTGCCTGGAGGGTAACATGAATGCTCCTTACATTGTTGAGCGTATGAGGCTGTCACTGACCACATTGGCAATCGAAACTCAATTAGTTGATGTATTTGTTTGCTCTGTAAACCTTTCGACTATTAGTACCGGCATGTTGTTCCTGTCATGGGTTTTCCCCTTCCCTTTTAGGTAGTGTTTACTCTTAGCTAGCTGAGTGTAGGCTTCTGTTGCTGCTGTTGTGTCTTCCTAGAATAGCTTGATGTAATATCTATACTGGACTTGTCTTTCTTGGCGTGATGATTGTGATTTGAAAGTTGTTTTAGACATTCACGACTGATCTCTTCATTGGTATGCTGATGTTGTTTTCTTCTGCAATGCTTCGAAGCCACTTTCAAGGTGATCAAAAACTCATCTGGGTGCCTGAAGGTGTGTAAGAATCCACCGTTTTTCTTCTACTTTCAATCATATCCTCTAGCAATCCAAATTGTTTTTCAATCATTTCCAGGAGAGCAAATGCTTTTCTTTACGAGCCTTGAGGGTTCTTGAAAATTCTGGATTCTAGAAGGAACTGCAATGGAAAGGAAAGCTAAGAAAGTGATTTCATAATAATCTGTTATTTGGGCTGTTTAAACTTCATATGCATCGAAGGGACAACACAAACTTTTAAAACATTAACAAAGAAAAAAATTGGGAATGACACAAATTACTGGTTTTTTTCAAAGGATTCTGGTAGACAAATGAAAAGGGTGGCTACTGTAAATATTAGTTCAAGAGGTACACGGAACTTAGAGACTGGACTGCTCAGAGAAATCTTACCATGGTCGCAAAAAGTTTTGGGATTACAAAGAAGAAAACACTGGAATTAATTGGAATAATGCGAGAACCCGACACATAATTTACAGGAAAAACTGCTTATGGAAAAGCCAATAGGAAGGTTTTGAAAGCTAGGATAAGCCCATTGCAAAGCTACTATACCTTGGATTGAAAATGTTAGAGAACTAGTTTATATTTTACATTAATATAATCTTGTTTTGGTATTTTCTATAGATGAATAAATTGCTATGCCTCTTTACAAGTTTTTTTTCAAGGAACAAATAAATTTTCTTATATTATATCAAAACTCATATCTAAGTATGGGAAGATTACTGTTGGTCCAAAAATTAAGAAGATTACTGTTGTATTCATAGTCAGAGTGAGGAAGCATGTTTAAACAACCTCTGAACATATATAAGTGAAAATTTAGCACTCAAAAGAACCTGGAAACATTGGAGACAGTACTGCATGGACCAGTTACTCCCTGACTCTCGTTTTTCCTGCAAAACAAGGCTTGCCCCAAAAAGTCAAGCACACATGCATTAGATGTAGAAAGATTTCTTGGAGGACAAGAACAACAGATCTTCTGCTATTAAACAAATCAGAGAGATGAGACCTGTACTAGAAAGGATTCGGCCTCTGTTTGCTCCACTGTCACCGGAAGATAAAATATTTTCTAGGCCATGCACTGCTGGATGAGAAAAGGAGACCGCAGAAGCCAATGTGAGCGGATTCATCAGCAAATCTTGGTGTTAAGTCATTGACAGGACAAGGATTTCGTACGAAAAGGTCTTGATGAAAACTATGTCTCTCATTCATTGTTCACTGTCACATCAATGACATGTTGTTGGCATCATTGAAGGTTTTAATAAGCTATCAATGTCAACGTCAAGATCATCTCCAAATCACGGGCTTCAGAACAGTTGTGTAATATTCCATTGGCATGACCCTGCTGACAGAGTCCTAGAGATTTTTCTGAACCAAATGGCTACTGGAATTACCAGCAAGTTTCCCAAACCAAAACTCGCACGTTTTCTTGCAACCTAAGTATCATAACTCAGCCGCAATGTTTCTCAAATGATCAAAGTTCTTACTTCTGGGTCTTGATTGGCTAGGCTGTGGACGGGTGTCTTGTTTAGCTTTAACACCGTCAAAAAGTTGTCTAAATTTTTTGTTGGAAAATGACAACTTAATAAATTAAAAAATTATAGTACAAGATATTTACGATACGAAATAATTAGTATTTTTAATACAACTTCCTCTTTTGAGTATAAAATAGAACGACAATTGATTAAAAAAATAAGATGTAATTACTAAAAGCCATCTTCAACTTAAATTCTAGTATCATGCTAAAAATTATCTAATTTTATTTTCAGTGTTAATATATGAAAAAAAAAATTTATTTTTAGAATTTTAAGAAACTTTAAAATTTAGTTTCATTGGAAAATACATGTCATTTGACCTGGTTTTGGGTTGATTATATCCACCTCTGCAAGGCAGACCCAACTGTTCGTAACGTGGTCGCTTTGATTTATCCTTACACGCTTTGTTCTTGGGGGATCCCAAGAACATGCTTGGTACTCAACATAATTCTTTGTCCATGGCCGCCAGATGATTTCTGTCCAGGAAAAACAAGAAATTGCGCAGATATTGTGCTACTTGACAAGATGCACCTACTGAATTTCCACGAAAAATGGCGGTATACTGGTAACACACTCCATTCATTTCTAGAAGCAAAGCATTTTCTTAATGTTAAATTAATCACCTCTATAAATATGTTCTCCTGCACAGGGTGGCGAACATGAAGAAACGTAGAACCAACATTACAGGGCATGAGATTTGTCGAAAGACTGATACCTCTGATATTGTGCTTGGTTGCCATTCTGGTCCTCCGTGTTTGGTCGTCGACCGGCCAACACATACTTCATGGATTCTCGTATAGTCCTGTTCTTTTGTTCTCAGTTTTGAACTCAATAATCATCGCCATCCTTGTTTTGAGTCAAAGACCATCTTCGCCAGAGGTTGATGGGAGATGGCCTCCCCACAGCCCTATGTATGAAGGGGAGGAAGGTACTCAAGACAACACCAAGGTTTACATTGAGGATGAAGAGGATGAAGAAGATGACGAGGATGGTGATGATAGTGATGACGATGACGTCCAATATCATGGTTCGGATGGTTATGATGAAGATTGCGATGATGATAGTAGCGAGGAGGACATATTTTGGCAAGATGAAGATGACAAAGACAACAATTTGGAGGTGAGGATTGAAAGCTTTATAGCTAAGGTCAATGAAGAATGGAGAAAGGAGAGATTGGGGGACTTTCATGGCTACAAAGCTCTTAGGCCCATATCCTAAGCAGAGGCAAGAATCAAGAGCCTTATTGCTAATGTGAATATAGCCATTGAAATGTGTGACTCTAGTTATTTGTTAGTAATACATTCTTTGTACTTGCATATATGCTCAGAATAAAGTGACCTTTTGCTTGCTGATCTAGAATGCTGCAAACGATCTGATTAGCGCCATAATTGATGGCGAACATTGCAAAATCAGCTGTTTATTTGAGGAATAATAGAAAGCATGCTTGATACAATGAAAAAGATATAAAGAAAACAAGTACATGCAGCCAACTTGTGTAGTATGATAAAAATAAGAAATGATGCTGATGAGAAAGGTAGCGAAGAAAGAAGATGCAGAAAAAATATTGCTTCCAAATTGATGACATTGATAATAAATTTCTATCAAACGATTTCGAACTACACAGCCAATCTTATATGCCTAAAATAAACTTCGCAACATTCTGAACGTCAAGCAGTAATCATCTCAAGCCAAGTACACTAACCAAGCCGTGGTCCTGCATCCTTGAATCAGCTTGAATTCGGGTATGCTCAGCAATTATCTTAAGCATCAAAATACACTAACCAATCCCATTTCCTGCATCCTTGGGTGGTGCTTCAGCCTTAATACGGGGTGGCCTGATAATACGATCAATTAGCCCATATTCGACAGCCTCCTGGGCATCGAAGCGCTTCATCCTAGCTAAGTCTGTCTTAATCTGCGTATATCCATTAAAGACAGTATTTCAAGCTGATCATACTCATGCTTTCGGAAACAAAATTAATTACCTCAAGAAATGAAGAGAAACACACAATTCAAAATACAGAATACATTGGTAAGAACATGGTCCAGAGAGAGCACAAGAATTGGTAATTGGGAGAGCCTTAAGTTTCTTAGTTACCCTTAAGTACAAAAGAGCTGTTATCAATCTTCTATAAGCATCAAATAAACAGTCAAAAGAACAATTTAGGTTTTAGCGGTAAGGATATAAACCTTCTCAAGAGGCTGGCCTGTATTCTCAGCCAACTGTCCAAAAAGGTAGTCTCTAATTCTGAGAAGCTCATTTGCTTCATTTTGAATGTCATCAGCCTGAAAAGAATTCATAGATGTGTGTAAATGGGAAGGGAAAAAAGAATGGCATAATTACTAAAACTATCTATGACAAGTTTATGTGTGAGGACATCATGCTGTCATACCTGACCACGAGCAGCTCCAGCAGGAGATTGTATTCCAATAGTTGAAAGTGGCATTGCCACGCGGTTGCCCTTTCAAAATAAAAGTCCATGTAAATATAAAATGAAATTCAGACCGCAGGCACTTTAGCTATGAAAAGGTAAACTCAAGCAATAAAAACAGCATATCAAACTTAATTCAACTCAATAAGTTACGTGTATTCTTTTCCGATACTCTATCCAATAGGTAGTCATACTCACGGTTGCCTCCTACTTTAACATATCCTTCTTCATTACTACCCAGATTGTGTGAAACCAGAGTTTACATACCATACAAAACAAGAAGTTTATACTAGCAACGCAGCTGGGTATTAACAATCCAAAGATTGTGTGAAACCAGAGAGTACTGATTATTAAAAAAGAAAAAAGAAAAAGTATATTCCCAGCAATGCAGCTAGGTCTTAGCATTTCAAAAACAGTACAAATACAGCATGAAGCGATTTGCAATCCCTTGGGGGACATCCCAAGTTATAATCGCACAAATCCATCAAAGTGGTCTTCTGGATGCTCAGATAAAATGAAAATAGACCGTAACTGACACAATTGAGAAAACAAGAAAAAAAGGAAGATAGACCATAACTGTCGACCACTATTTGGCATTAATTGCTTTGGTCAAAATCCCAAATTTTGGGTTTAACTACTTTGAATTCACATGGTCCTCCAGATTACAGTGAATAAGATTATTACCTTATCTCCAGCTGCAAGAAGAAAGGCTGCTAGATTGTAGGCAAATCCCAAACATGTTGTGGAAACAGGACTCTTCAAGCTCTGCATGGTGTCATAGATAGCTAAACTCGGGGTAAGCTGCAAAATAGCAAGTCTTTAGCATTGGAAAAAAATGTCACTAGCAACACGAATATAGAGAGAAGCAGGAATTGATTGCGGAAGACTTGATCGTCATGAACTCACATCACCACCAGGCCCATTGATGTATAAGGAGATCTTTTTGGAATTATCAATGCTATCTAGGTACAACATTGTCGCCAGTATTTGATTGCTGAACTCCTCATCTATATGTTGTCCAATAAAGATAACACGTTCTCGGTACTGCATCACAAGAATTCAGCGAGTTGCTAGATAAATCATGAATAAAAATCACAAGGAACATGACATCTGCTAAATAAATATTGGCATTGAAAAGATGAGCCTTTGGGGTTTTAAATTTACTTATGATCAGAATCAAAGAGGAATTTCAAGGCCAAGATTTTAGAAGGATCATCAAACAACTAACATAAACAAACAGTGTTCTTATGAATAAATTAAAGATTAACTTAAAATCTTTAGATCCAGTCCATCCAGCATATTCATAGTCCTTTTTCTTCCTTTTGCTCTTAAAAACAGAAGAATTATAGGTGGTGGCACACAAAAGTAATTGCCACCCCACGTTTGCATCATATCCATGTTATTAATTAGAAGTATAAACTTTCATGTTGGAAACTTCGATTGAGAATTTGCTTGTTGTAGAGTTAGCAGTAGTGACTTACAAGGGCATTCCACAAGTCAACCCATTGCCATGTTCCCTCACCAGGAACTCTGTATGGCACTCTTGGCGTCCCTATAGGCATCATTCTAACTCGCCCTCGCGTTGCTATACCATTACATGTCCTGTAAATAAAGAAGTACATCATGCATGTAGAACTATGTCTCTACATGTCAATTAGCAATCAGACCACTTCTAAACCCCAATTAAAAATAAAAATCATTTAAAGTTGCAAGAAACACTTTTATTTAAGAAGGCCAAGCCAAAATAGTGTATAATCTTTGAAAACTCAACATTGAAAAGTAGTTATAAGAAACAATCATCTAAAAGCAAAGTGGCACCAAAAAAAAATTAAAGTGCTTCTAAGACGATCTCTTTAACTTCCAACTACAGAGCGAGTTGTTGTTTAGAAATACAAATTTATTGAGCATAACTTACAGGACAAAGTAAACACGGATATAAAACAGAGAATCTTTGCGTTTGCAGTCAAGTAGCCCTAAAGCAAGCACATATCCATGTGCATGTGTGAGTTGCTATCAAAGATAAAGAAGCAACTTTTTTGATAAAGAGCAAGGAACAAAAATCAACACAGAGATGGCAAACCAAAGTGAATTATCTAGGCATCCAGGAAACATGAATCCTGGCAACGCCTATTTCGCATTGAGTGGTCATTAAAAAAAATGTGAAAGAAAGTTTAAGATGAAAAAATATATGAGCAACTTGCAATGGGTCTCCGCATAACCGGAAGCTCAAAAAGAAATTTAAAAGATGACAATCAAGAACCAATAGAAAAGGTTAGACTAATCCCTCTTAGGGCATATCACCAATCATCAGAATTTCCTTTTAATCAAAAACAGTGAAGGACAAGGACATCGAGAATTAACATGTATCTTGGTATATTAAATTGCTCACTGGAGCAAAAAGTAGCACAATTCAATTAACCCCATCAGAGAATAACAATACCCGTATCATTTTGTGATCAGACACATACGCTTTCAAGTAAGAAGTCACAAAATTGACATGGTCCCGACCAATCCTAGAACACTTTTACACTAATCTTTCAGACCCACGAATTGGATTGCAAAATATGAAAGATAACAGAAGCTTAGTCCATTCAGTTACCTGGGTTGCAGGCTCTTGTAAACTTTTCCATAGAATTCTGCCGTCAAGTTAGGTGCACCAGCTCCAAACAGACCTGACAAACATAGAAAAGGAATATAGAGTGGGAGAAGAGTGACATAAATCCAACGACAGAGAGAACGGAATGTGACATACCTAAAGGTTGAAGCTTCAGTCCCGCATAAAGCTTCGTGGCGCAGCTGAAAACAAAGATCAGTTAATTACAGTATACCATCGATTTTCTCACCTGAAGTTACAAGCGACAGAAACAGAGACAGAGACAAAACCTGAGAGAGGGATGAGAGGCTCTGATCTGGGGGTGAAGAGTCGGAGTAGAAACGGTTGTGTGAAGGGAGACTCCCATTTTCACACAGAGTGAGAAAGGGGGAGAGAGAATTGAAGGTTTCTTAGAACGATGGTCGAGCGATGTAGAATATGGAATGGGCTTCTAACCCCAAGTTGGGATAACGGAACCCATTTCTTTTGAAGGCTTCTTTTCTGTTCTTTCTCTGTCAATCATTTTATCAATCAAAACGTCCTTAAAAATAAATAAATAAAGGTTTCTTGGCACATTTATTAACATCAATAAGATTGAATATAATAACCCTACCTCGAGTAAGTTTAAAAAATAGAATATAAACCTAAAGTTCTTTAAGATATTCGATAAAATTGAAACAATATAGAAAAAATTAACATAATCCTTATGACATGCACATAGTAAAAAATCAATAGAAAGAATTAAATACACTGAACAACACATATATAATCAAAATGTGTTTAATTTTTAATCTTCACCTCAAACTAAATGATAATCTTCTTTCCTTATCGGTCTTCTTTACCATTTAATTGCTAGTCTTTCTGCTTCTAGAGGGTGTTAGATACATGCATGAAAACAAGTAAAATTTGATAGTGGGTGGAGGTTCTTAGTAGCAATTAGAGAAACTAGAAGTCGGAAAGGAGGAATTTCATTGCAACTTGCAATTTCCCAACACCGAAAGTATAATCAGTCCTTACACTCTTTTTTAGATTGTCCAACACTACTTATAATTTGTTATGAAATTATTTATACATAAACATATAGTTTCCTTGTTGTAAGTCGGTTTTTAAGGAAAGTATAAATTTTCTTACAAAACGTCAAAATTCTTGATTTAAGTGAATAAAATCTTATTATGGTCCATAATTCAAGAATAAAACCCCTCTCATTTTGTATCACTCATAATAAAATCTTATTATGAGTGGTTTTAGGAGAATGAGCATGAGTGGGCTCTCTTAACACTTTTCACCCGAATGGCCAACTTAACCTTGATTTTCAATCCATGGCTGCAATTCAGCAGTAGAACAAATATGGAAGAGCATTACGATGCGAGGTTCTCACAGCACAATTTGGTGTACTGCAAATAAAGATTGAAGCGCATTTTAGGGCAAACGTTTATCACAAGCCTCAAAAGCATATGGAAGAAAGAAGGAAGCTGCAGATGCCAGCCCAGTTACAGATTCTAACCAGCCAGAAGCAGAAGCACACTCTTCAAAATGAGTAAAACATCTCTTCAGGGGTGAGGGTAACCCAAAGAGACTGATACAGAACTCTATATTTATGAACATCTCGCTAAGCTCCATAATACATGTTTCTCTGGCAGTAAAATAGCGGTGGTACAAAGACCAGACCATAAGTTTTAGTTTCACAAGCTCTATGCCAGTTCAAAAACTCTGCCAAAAACATGGTTCACTTTCAAATGAAATCCATATGCGTTGTTCAGCAAAAAGTACATTAATTCCATTGCACCTTACCAAGATAGAGAAAATATAAGGCCTGGCATCATTTGGGAATAATTTCAATTTGATGAATGAAAAAACAAGAATAGACTGATCAAGTAGGCTTCTCATAGGAGTTCTGGTCCCTAAACTCTGCCATGGCGCTTCTTATCATTTCGGTCACATGGGGTTGCACAAAAAGATGAGTATTATCCAAGACATATATTATGAACTTCTGTGATGCAGGCAATGCAGCGTTCATATTGATGATGAATTGTGCCATAGGTATGTCGCTGCACAAGAGAAACCAGATCAGGGCTTTTCACCAGCAAGGAAACTCTGAATAAGAGAAGAACAATAAAATGAAAGAGAACACTGCCATAAAACTCAACTCCCGTCTATTAGGTAGTTAAGTTATTGAATTGAAAGGCAGAGGGCGCCTTCAAATGATCACATTTACATAAATGAAGACTGGATCAAACTAATAAATCAACAGTTGATTTCTGGGTAACCAAACGGTAATAGAAAAAAAAAGGCCAATCTCAAAAACTCAAGCTATAAACATATTCTGTGCAATATAACCTGTCACATGTCTGATGACTGATATTTCATCCAACTGCATTTAAGCTTACCCAATTCCCAAAAGAAACAAGATTTTATTAACTACAGACTAATGAAAAGAATGTATGCACAAAGAAAGCAAACCATCTACATACTTGACAATGTTTCAAGTTGGAAAAAATTCTCTTACCAGGAAACGAGCAGTCCTTTGATGGCATTAACCATTATGTACAGTAAACTTAGAACTTGGAACGCTGAAAGAACAAATATGAGATAATCATTTCACATAATCATATCAGGAAGCGGCACAAGACTGTTATAGCAGCAAGTAATAAACCAAATAATTTTATGTCATGCAATATACTCAAACTTGTGACCTCTTCATGAACTGCAGGAAAAGGTTATTCGAAGCAATCAAAAAAGCTCATTCTACATATAGAGGTTGACAAATAAACATGGCATGGCCACCTCTCTAGTCAAGGTGTTCAGGCATTAGGAATAATCTTATCAAAGCTAGCAATAGTATGGTGTTTCTTTTTCTTTTCTATTCTTTCAAACACTGAAAAAATAAGTATTTGGATTTATAGATAGTTACATACGGCTGGTACGAAATTTTGCACGTCTGATAGGGCTACCCTCAAGAGACCTTGAAACTCATACACCTTAAGGGTAGAGGACATATGATCACCTCAATCTCTCAAAAAAGCACTACACTAAGGAAATACTTAATGATAAATATTGCCTCAAAGACAATCTATGATCTTTGAAACCATTGTGCTCTTCACTTGAAACAAATTTGGATTTGGTCACGAAACCCACAAAAAGCAAATCTTGGAAAGGATACTTGCCTTCCCATAAATGCATTTCTATGGATCCCCATTTTGAATATTGCCTTCATTTCATATATCCTGAAAAGCAGTCCTTCCCAATATATTTCAAGAACAAATTGAAAGCCCAAGAAAAACATTAACTAATGTATATAATAAAAAGGGTCACCTCTCGTACTTCAATTCTTAGATAAAAACGAGGAACCTCAACTTCCAAAAAACCAACGAAGTAAACTTCTGGGTAAATTGAATTTGATCGCTAACAACTATTACATGGCAACTAATTTGGGTGGAGAGGCCAAAGACTTCAAATTTTCAAGTTGCAAAGGGATCGAGCAGCAAGTAACAATACACACGCGCACACAAAGAGTTGTCAAGGCAAAGAAACATAAAAAGACAAGAGGAAGAAGCGAACCCGAAGAGAGGCCTATCAAATGTCTTTCAATGGAGAGATGGGTCCGATCCGGGAATTCAAACTACGGCGATTCAACCCCTTTTCAAAAGGTGTTGGTTTAAGAGGCAATCTGGGTAGGAAGGACACCGGCTCGTTATCCTTCCACTGTCGGGAGCCGGAGGTCGTCGATGCTCTGTATGTTTCTTCGCCCAGCCTCACGCGGTACCGTGTGCTCTGTGTAGGACACCGGTTCTCAAAGATTTTATAGCATATTTGATTCTACCCCGTATTTATACATTTTGATCTTGTATTTTAGGATGAATAGACATTTAAGTGATAAAATTCGAAATTTGCTCTTTGCAAATTAGTCCAAATGTTTGAACTATATAAGATCCTTGATCTGTACAACAATCGTGAGACAATGATAGTATTTAATACGAAATTAGTTACTTAAATTTGAAATTTGTAGAGGTGTTGAATCATTTATCCATCTTAAATGTCGAATTACAAAAAAGAAGAGTTAAAATCTAACTTAAAGGTGATATTCTATTATTTATGGACTCAATATCAGAATTTAACTTTAGAACTAGTTCTTTATCCATTGCAAACTAAAAAAAACAAAAAAGTATCAAAATAACGTTTAAAGACAAAAATATGTATTCTCTTACACTCTACAATAAGAGGTAATAAAATATCTTAAAATAATAATTGTTTTATATCAATATTTTTATTTGAAATTATTTTTATATGTTAAGGTATTTCCCTCTTAAATTATTTCTAACACTTACAATTGAGTCATATATTGTGAACCTTACTGAAGAGAGGTTCAATGGAAGGCTTTTTTACCGCAATGTGGACCTTATGAGGGGAGGGGATGGCCCTCTTTTACATGACCTCTTTTTTTCATAAATAGTAAAAGAAATCCATAGAATCAAGAATTGTTTAACAAGTCCTTGAACAAGCATACTAACCCCATGTCTTTTGAGTTCAGAAAAAAAAAAGCAGCTACAAACTTGAAAAAATGACTGGATAATAGGTTGCCTTTCTTATTTCTTTTCTACCTTATTTTGGGTGTTTTATCTTAACAAGGACATTATTCTTCACAAAAATTCATGTTGCCCCCTTTTCCTACCCCACACCCGAAGGTGACAGTAGCCACATGTATTGAGGTAATAGCATGCATCAAGTCATAGGGATAGCATGTCATGGACTAGCCCTAACACTACAATCATGAGCTTAGATTCTAATCCAAAAAGTTTAGAATCCATGTCCTCCTATAACCAAGTCCTCCAATACTACCATCACAAGCTTAGATTCTATTGCCTAAAACCCAATAAAAGTAATAACCAAGTTCTCTTATAAGGCCAAAAACTCACTTTCTTTTCCAATATAAGAGGAAGTCTAAACCATGATACCTAGATTAAGACAAAGAACTTTCTTTTAGGTTCCTCAGACCAACCAAAGCGATGAATGTATTCACAGGCTTAGGGTTGACATGGTTAAATGAAAGGGCCGGCTTTTTCTATCTGACCACACTACAAACATTTCCAACAGCAAATTACAAATAACATTTACAGGTTCACAACAAATTATTTGTGTCAATGAGAACAACCTTTCTTCAAACAAATCAAAAGGGCAGATTTGGGAACTGTTACAGACCAGATAACTTCAGCAAAAGTACAAGAAATGGAGCGAGAGAGAGTTCAAAATGCCTAAAAACTAAACCTGTGGAGATTAACTCATAATCAACAAGTACAAAGCCTGAAATTGATTTAGTTACAACAAGGTTTTGTCAGGGGAGAGCAATCTATCTCCAATGCAACACAAGGCAATAGTTTGTGGCATTGAATGCCTCCGGTATCAGCTCCATAAGTTAACAGGCCCCAACTAATCATGGTCTTCCAATGCAGTTAGAATCATCCTACAACAGTACAAAGAAGGGTCAAACGATCTCTCTATGAAGCAAATAAAAAGTGAGAAACAGAGAGCATCCTTTATCTAGTAACAATACCAAAATACGGAGAGAAAGAGGCAGCAAATAAGATAGAAGAGTTTGAAAAGCCGTTGCTTCTTTTCCCAATGGAGCAAGTTGAATATCTCAGTGACATCTACCAGGTGCTGTCTTCGCAAGTACCTACTCACAGGGAGAAGACGATTATCAAGACCATGGGACTTAGCACATTAGCGTCTCAATACACCAAGAGATGGTCACTGCAACACACTGGCAACAACTAGATGAATCATGGGAACAATGTATATATTATGCAAGTCCTGCATTTCAATCTCCTTTCATCCTATGACATTTCCCCATCCGGCTTATCAGAAAGTGTTATTCACATTGTCAGAAACCTCAAAGAAGCCTTCAAACATTCATCTTAAAAGTCATCACACATTGCTATGTGAATTACTTGCACTCACAGACACATCTCATACTTGGCCAAGCAAAGAGAAACTTACAGTCTCACATTGTAGTAAAGGTATGGAACAGACAACAGTGACATAACCCAATGGCCTGTTACAAGATAGAATAAGCATAAGACTCCTTGTGTAATGAACTCTGGCAAAATCACTTTGTTTATTCGAGATGAGGAGTCATAAGGGTTGATGTAATCAAACTCTAGATCTGCCAGGCACATGAGCTGCAAAAGAAATTTGAATGTCAAGTTCTGTACTTCATACAACTTAGGTACAACTAGAGAAGCAATCATATAATGATGATTCCATCGCCATATGTAATATGGAAACAGCTTTTCTAAGTGATTCTCTGAAAAAAAAAAATGCAGGCAAAGTAAATATGTTCCAACACAAGCTCAAGGCTATATAATAGGAATCTCTTCATTTTTTCTCTTTATTTAACATTCAACTGGACAGGCAAATTCCACAGAACCCATTCAATGGATAGTTCCATAGAACTAGTATATCCAATAAACAAAATATGATTTCTAAGCTCAAGTGCAGATGAGGTCTCCTCATACTTGTCCAGAACTCCTAGACCAAGAAACCTAGTTTCTACTCTCAAAGTTGAAGCAATTCGTATTAGCTACATCAATACTACCAATTAGCCCATGCCAAATAATGGGTCACCGAAAGGGAAAAATAGATCCTACAAAGGGTAGGATGATTCTTAACTAAATTGATGCTAATTATAGTTTTTTTTTTTCTGTACTTTATTCAGTACTACCAGTAAACCTCGATGTGTCTTGAAAGTGGATTTAGGAAAGTATATGATATGAGTCCACTTCTGTCAAGGCTCTTCAACAGCACTAGCCTGGCTTGGCCTAACATACGTATGTTTTTCCAATATCATTGAATAGCATGGTCTGAGGCTAAGGCAAATTGAAAAATGGGAAAATGACTTGTAACTATGAAGCCATAAGGTTTTCAGAACCTGAGGATTACAAAATAACGAGGAATAAAGAGTCAACAAGTCTCAACCCATAAAATTTCAGAACCCATAAAAGGATTTAACACTTTAACTTCAGTAGTTCAAGGCTGTGGTAAATGTCGAAGGTAAGTATTTAGTGATACGAACTTCAGATAATATACGACCTTAATCCCCTTTACATGAAATTATACAGCAAGAAGAAGAAAAAAAATTATAGAACCATGTTTTAACCAATAAACAATACCGAACCATAGTTGAGTTTTAAATAAGTATGAAACCTATGAGCTAAGTTTCACATAGAAACATGTATAACTAACCATAGAGAGAAAAGGAGAAGAAGATACAAAGAGCTGAACTAGTTCAAATAAACGAATAAATGTAACTGGGTGTTAAGAAGACCACCGAAACATAAATATTTAGCTCAGAAACAATACTTCTAGCATTGCCTATACAGTTCCCAAAACTATTGCATCCCAAACAATAAATGGGCGTAGACACCGAGAGCTTCCCAGAGACTGATTTCAAAGCAAATACAACAAACCCAGCTACTCTTTTCCAATCCCCTTTCGATTCCTCTAAGAACTGAAAGAAAATTTCTGAAACATTTCCACTCACAAACATTCACGACGACCCAAACCAAAATTCACAAAAGCCCAATCTTTACCACTCTCCATTTCCCGAACACGAAAGAAGAATCCAAAATTCAAAAATGCACTCCCAAAATAAGCACATGTGGACAGAATAACAGCTCAAAAATTAAACAAACAAACAACCCACGTGTCCAATAGAAACTCAGGGCTCTGGGATTTTACCTGGTAAACGACGATGACAAGTAGGGCGATGAGACAGAAAAAGGAAACCAGCCATGCAAGTAGATCACCCATAACACCCACGAAGCCCGTGCTTCCAGCTCTACAGATGCGCCTAGTGCCAAATGCCCACGCCCACCCGTCTTATAGCTTCCTGAACATACACGAAAGGTATGGTCTTTTAGAGCTTTGAAAATGGTTGGTAACGCGGAGCATTGGAAGTGGGGAAAGGGTTGTCTAACATTTTCCATCCGATTTCTTTGAATACTTTATTTCTCTTCTCACCCTAAAGAGAAATAATTGACGGCTACAGAATTTTTTAGAGTTTGGAACTTTGTACTTTCCATCTTCCTGCCATGTTTTAAAATTTCAAATAATTTGAAAGGTTCATTAGATTATTCTTATTGATATATTTTTTTTAAATACTCACACATTCGTATCAAACTTAAGAGCAAGAGATTCTAGTAATACTTGTTCATCAACCAACAAATGTACAACTAAAAGTTATGCCAAATCTTTTTGTCAATATCAATGACTGAGATGGATTATTCAAAACAAATTAATCAAATTGGAAATACCGACGAAAAAATGTGGTAGTTTTGGGTGGTAGTTCGTGGTCCTTGGTCAATACGCGTAAATGATGAGTTTAGGTCATCATAATTCTAGGTTGTTTGTTTATTGGAGTCTAACCAAATGATGTTTGTTACCACATATGACTCAACCATTGACTCGAAAAAACAATTCATTTGCTTAACGATGTGATGTTATAATGAGACTATTAAATTATTGCTAGAAATTTGGCTTAAGGTTGTTGTCCTAACTTTTTAATAATGTAAGACAATGATTTTATAAATTTATTTAATACACTCTATCTTTATAATAGCCTAACTTAGACCATTCTATGATGTTGCTTTTTGCGTAAATTCTAAGCTTGACTATATTCTTAAAAGTAATAAAAACTAACTTCAGTTGATTATCAAAAAAATTAAAGTTTAATCCAAAATTTAATTCATAATTTAATAAATATTTTTTATATTTAAACATTACTCACCATCGTATCTTTTCAATATGAGATTTTTATTTTTGAAATTCTCATTATTGAACATACATTTCACTTAAGATTAAATGAAAGTTCTAACAAATTAACTTGAAATTTGATATCATATTAGATAAGCTTATAATCCAACTCAAAAATTAATTTATGGATTAAGATGACATTTTTTTAAGATTTTAATATTATTCAATGTTCGTTGATTTTCCATGTAATTAAAAGTTATCAAGTCAAATATAACTAATATTAAATTATGTGATGGTAAAGTTTGAACACGTAAGAGACAAAATCATGTCAATAATACTTCTTTCATTCTTTTTATTTCTTAAGAAACACGTGTCAAAGCATATTAATTCAGTGACTACACAGGGATGCACTAAGAAATAATTGAGAGCTTAGGATTTCAAACCATTTATTTATAGAAAATAAAAAGCAAAAAATGGAGAGGGAAAAACCCTTGTAAATTGAAGAAATCCTTTCAATCTAAACATGCTAAATAGAAATTCTTCATCAACAATGAGAATGATGATTTTCATACTTAATATGATTGTGCTTTTCAAAGAAGCACATAACTCATGCTACAATGGCTGAAAAGACTCTTAAATTATAACAAGAAATCCATTAGCTTTATCAATGGAAATGCGGTGTCTATTGTCTTCTTGGCTTGCTCAGAGCAAGAAGAACCGCTTGAGGTTGATGGCTTTGGGCATAGGAAGAAATTTCGAGATCCCAAGTTCATCAACTTCTCTTCACTGTTCAAACCTGCATATGTGCCACCCATACAAAAGCAACAGGATTTATGATATCAGTAATGTCAGGGTTCTTACAGATGTCGGAGTTATAAGTTGGAGGGAGCTTAAAGAACTTACTCTCTAAGCTGAATTGCGAGTAGTGGAGGTCGAAGCGGTGGGGGTCAGTCGCCGGCAGCAACGGCCTCCTCTTCTCCCTCGCGTAGATCTCTATTGCCGCCTTTATCAAGTCCCCGGTGGTGTTCTCCGACGACATCACCACATGAACGGGCCCCAAGCTCCTCCCGATAGTCACCTTGAGCAGCAACTTCGTTGGCCTGCTGTGAGACTGGCAGGTCCCCTGCGACGAAGTAAGCCTTCCGGGGGCGTTGATGCAGCCGTCGGGACGGCCAACATTGTCGGAGTGCCGTTCCCGGGGGAAGGTCCTGAGTGGCCTGTAGGATCCCGAGGGGAACCGAAAGGTGTCCCGTCGCCGGTTGAGCGTCAGCGAACGGTAAGTCATGGACACAAAGATGGTCAGTCTGTGAGTGTCGGGTGAAGGTCCCTGTTGTTGTCTGTTTTCGTCGTTACAAATGGAGCCTTCGCGGTCAGAAAAACAAGACTCAAGAAATGTCGAAGGATTAGTGTTTAAAAAGGCAGCGCGAAGCTTCCAAGAAAGTGGCGCATATGAAAATGCCCCTCAACGCTTGCAAATTTACGATTTATTTACCAAGAAGGGCAAAAAAAGAATTTAAAAATGCTGAATAATATTGCAAAAATTTTTGTTTTTTTTTTGTTTTGTTTTTTTTTTTTTTTTTTTGATGACCCAGAACCCCCACCACTTGCATGGTGGCTCAAACTGGAGGGCCCAACACTCACCCCAAAGCATTTTGCCCATTTCATGTCAAGAATGCAGCCAACAGGTTTTGAACCCAGGACCCCTACTTTGTAGGGAATCCCACACGAGCCTTTACCAGTTGAACCACACCCCTGGGTGTGGTGTGTTAGACACCAATGCAAAAATTTTTGTTAGACATAAAATTAATAAGACAAATTAGAAAAAAAAATCAACAAGGATATAAACTTATTATTGAATCATATGCTTCAAATTTTTGCTAAGATTGTGTTTTAAAAGCCATTTTTAAAATTTTTTGGCAAGAACTCGAATTTTAAAGGAATTAGATCTTTTCCTATTCTTAAAAAATTCCAAAAAGAAGAATTGATTTGAGGAAAAGTTTAAACCAAATGAACATAATTATATAATTTCTGAAAATGAGCTTTTGGCAATCAATAAATATCTTTTAACACATATGTTATGATAAAACCTATCATTTATATTAATTTGAGAAAAAATGTAAAGAATGATACAAAAAATGTCTTGTATTACTTAAATTTTAATTAATCATTTAAAAAACCTTCAATATGTAGGAACAAAAATATTGAAACAGTTGAATTTAGTTCATTGAGACTTGTAAAATGATTTTTCTCGAAAAACTCAAAAGAATCTTCCCTTGGGTATATTCCTGGGGATTAGCGAGACGGATCGAAGGGAACAAAGAGGCCTGCAAATTGGAATCAGTATGCTGTTTGGGTTTGGCGGATTGTGGTGTGCCTGCCAAACGGGCTGCCTTGGCGTGTGACACACCGGCATGGGAGGTGGTGGGCTGTTTCCAGAGAGTTTTGGACTCCCGTCGATGCTCGTTCAACATCAGGCCTTTTACCACGTGGCAATTATCTAGATGCGCACATGTGGCTGTTTGATGCACCACATATCATCCTAAGGCTCAGAGCAAAATTCCAAAATTCTATCCTCCATCAGAGCCACACAAATTTCCCTCCAGCGTTCCAATTCCCGGATATTACACCCCTTGGACCTCTAACGCCGTCGCTCTGTCTTGCAAACGGTATCCACCACAACTATCCAACGGCTGAGAATGGGGTGCGCTTCCTCAAAGCGAATCAAGGCGAGCGTCGATGACGCGTACCGCCCTGCCCCCGCGAGTTTCGCCGTCTTCGACGTCAACGACGTCCGGGAGCCGTGGCTGGCGGTGGACAAAGCGCCGGAGGAGCACCAGGAGAAGGCCTCCCACGTGCCAGCTCCGATTCTCGAGAAGCTCAGCACGTTCGAGTCCGATGCCCCGCACTCGTGGGACGAAGTCAGTAGAGTCCTCCACTTGGATGACCTCAAGAAGCCTCAACCCCTGGCCACGTCACCAAAACCCGCTGTTGAACCGCCTGATAGCGCACCAACCAAGGAAATCACGCCACGTAAGAGTCCCTCCTTCCACACCGTAGACGAGCTCGACGCGAAGCTCTCTTCGGCGTCGGCGAAACCCGAGACACAGTCACTGTACGCCTCGGCGTACAATAGCACGGACGCCAAGAAAAACACGACGCGTAAGAGCCTGTCGTTTGTTGCCACGTTAGCAAAATCTGAATCGGAAAGACGTCGCCCGGGTCCGGAGAGGAACCCGCCACGTAAGAGCCTCTCGTTTCACTCGCCCGAGTTGAAAAGGACCGAGTCGGAGGATTTCAGGCCGAAGCCCTTGAGAGATAACATATTCATCGTAAAGGACAGATTGGAGAGGCAGAAGCAAGGGCTGAAGGACCCGCTGAGCGAGTTCCCGGCGAAGTGTCCACCGGACGGAGGCGCCGACGCGGTGGTTCTCTACACGACGTCCTTGCGAGGGGTGCGGAGGACGTACGAGGACTGCACACGGGCCCGGGCAGTGCTGGAGGGGCAAGGCGTGGTCTTCGAGGAGCGCGACGTGTCGCTGCATGGGAAGTATCTGAAGGAGCTGAAGGAGTTGCTGGAGGAGGAGTCGTTAAGCCTGCCAAGGGTATTCGTGAAGGGGAAGTACATAGGAGGAGTGGAGGAGTTGGTGGAGCTGAACGAGACCGCACGGTTGGGGCGGATCCTGGGGGTGGCGCGTGTGGAGAGAGGGGTGGTGAGGCAAGCGTGCGAGGCGTGTGGCGGGAAGCGGTTCGTGCCATGTCTGGAGTGCGGCGGGAGTTGTAAGGTGGTGAAGAGTGGGCTGGAGAAGGAGAGGTGTGGGCAGTGCAACGAGAACGGATTGGTGCTCTGTCCAGCTTGTAAATAGATTGGTGCCATAGTTGAAAAAAGAAAGAAAGAAAGATTAATTATGACAAATTATACGTAATGTGAGGCATTTCAGTCTAACAGGTTGTCTTATTTGTGTCAAGTTTATAATAAAATACAGCAGTTAAAGCTGATTCCAAGGAACATATTTCAAAAATAAATGACAATATCACATGATCCGTGACTCCATCTTCCTAATGGCTTCCTCTATAGCAGGTACGTTCTTCCTGAAGGTCGACCATTGCTCCTGGTTCATGCTCATTCCTGGGAATGCAGAATTTGAAATGTTACTTATAAGCACTGCATTGAGCATCAAATTCAGTTCACTGGAATGGAAGTATGCATCACTTGGGTCATTCAAGCTAGTAACTCTAGTCATGCTTCCGATTATGCTGAGAAAGGCGTGTGTATGAATAAACAACACATTAAACAACACCAGCTACTAGCTAATTCTGTAAGTAAAAAGCATACAATACCTCCCACATATATATGTCATCGATATTGGAGAAAGAAAAGATGAGTAAAAGGAAAACAGTACTTTACAATCCTGCATATATCGAAAACCAGATTAAGATTCCAAGTTGTGTAATAAATACCAGTAACCCTGTTTGCCATTATAGGCTTCATCGTCCACAACAAGAGCTTGGTCTACTTCAAAATCTAGAGAACAACCCAGTTGAAGCAAGAATTTAAGCTTTCCAATCATCAAAACACATCAAACACCCCTCCATGCAAATGTACGCAAACACACACAGAAACTGTTGATTCATCAAGAGATAACATAAAAAGAAAGAAACAAACAAACAAAAACTCACATACAAAGAAAGAAGCCCAAAGGAAGTTCTCCATTTTCTTCACCCTAGCCACAATTTTGAAGTAAAAACACTTCGATCTGTTTCTAACATTGTTTTGAGATATCAGGACGGCAGATGAACGATCACTATTTGGACAACTTCTGTTCATTCCTACCATCAGAATTGACTCCTAACTCCAAAATCAAGGCAGTCAACAGAAGCACCAGCATCAACTTGTCTTCCTTGCCTCCAGCACCTTCAATCACTCCGAAATAAGCAGTAGATAATGAAAACTAACATACACAAAACCTGGGTCTCTAAGACACTAAAGACATCTCCACTTCCCTAGTGATTCAAAAGAACTGCAATTCTAAGTCCTCAAAGGCAGTCCCACAATTTTTCTTACATCAAACTACCTCTGTAATTAAATGCATTGCGTATAACAAAACGGAAACATCTTAACTAGTTCATGTCAATACAACCAAAGTTCTCAACCTTAATCAACCCGCCACCACCTAATTCTTCTCCAACGATTAACTAACAACAAGTCTAAGCTGCCTGAGTAAAAACCCAAAACAAACTTATAGATATCAGGCTTAAAAATAAACAAAAAGTAGCATACAGACTTTAATTAAAAAGCTACAAAAATAGAAAGCTATCATAACTGAACGAAGAAAGAAAAGAAAAAACTACCTTTAGTCGTAGGAAGCTCTTTCCCATCCTTATTATAGTATTCCCTTATCGACACCAGAGTTTTCCCCCTGAAATCTTGAATCGTCACCCTTCTCTTCTCTGACAGCTGAATCAAAACCCACACAGTGACAAAACGTACACAATTCTCGTGAGCTCAGGTTTAATTCATTTTGCCAATAACTAGTAATAACAACAACGATACATAGTTTTGCGTCGTTTTCTCTTCTCGTACTTCCTCAGCAATCAATTACAACATCAAATTTCTATTTTTCAAAATCTCACCCTGCAAATGATGAGGTCGCCGTCATCATCGTACTCCTTACTACGGTCCCCTCCTTCTTTGTCTTCTTCTTGCTCTTGCTCTTCCTCTTGCTGCTGTTGCTGCTCAAGGAAGGACTCAACGACCCGCTTGACAAACGTCTTGTAAGGCGGCTCCGAGAGGTCGAGGTGGAGCTCCATGGAGGCTTGCTTCCGGATCTGGTGCTCCGTGGTCTCCTCCATGTCCGACTCTTCTAGAATCCTCAGCACTGTCCTCTCAATCCTCTCCTGGATTTCCGGTTCCATGTTCTTCGATTTTGCCTTCCGATTGTTTTTTTCTTCCTCTGAGAATCTGGGAATTTGCCGGAAGAATAGGCTTTTGATCAATCGGGAATCCTCTGCCCGCTTCCTCGGCGTTTTTCAGAATGTATTTTTATTTTTTTGGGGGATTTTCTTTCTTTTTCTAAAAGCCAAAAAAAAAAAAAACGAATAATGAATGTTTCTTACAGTAAAGTTGAGTTAAAATAATATGTGTAGAAATAGAAAATGGGAGAATCTTGTATGTCGATTATAATTTTATATAAAATTTAAAAGTTGAAATTAATTCTTTCGTAACTAAAAATTGGTAAGGAAAATAAAAAATATATGTAAGTTATTTTATTTTTAATTATAACAGGTAAAAAAAAAAGAAAAGAAGCATATGATCTATCATTTTTATAAGGGATGAAAGATTTCTCTCGTTTTAAGACGACTTTTTGATAAAATTAAGTACTCTAACAATGTAAAATAAAGGGGGTTTTGTATGCATGATCTAAAATTTTACTAACTAACTTTTGCAGAAGGGTTATTTAATTCAATTAATTTCAATCTTGAAAAAAGTTAATTTACTTCAATATTAGTGTAAAGGATATGGTAGCATTTGTTTTGCTTGGTGAAAGGACAATTCCAGCGGCTGATCATTGCTTATATGACTTTCTTGAGTTCTTATTCTTCTTCCTTTTTTTTTTTTTTTTTTAAAAGCAAAAAACTACCAATGAATGTTTCTTACAGTAAACATAAGTAGTAGTATAAAATGCAAAAATCTTGTATATCTATTATAATTTTATATAAAATTTAAAAGTTGAAGTTAATTCTTTCATAACTAAAATATTATTAATGAAAAATTAAAAGTAATACATGTGACTTACACACTTTTTAATTATAATGGGTAAAACTAAAAAGATAACATATGATCTACCAAATTATATAAGTTTAATTTAAACCAATAATTTTTAGTGTTAAATGTGAGCTTTTGCTTGATTAAGAAGAAAAAATATTAACTAAAAAAAGAAAAAAAGACACATATTAAAACTCATATGGTATAAGTTGTATATTGATTAAATTTTTTCTTTACAATCATTTTGATAAAGAATAAAATATTTCTTTAATTTTTTGATAAAATTAAACATTCTAACAATATAAAATAAAGAGGGTTTTGCGTGCATTATCTAAAATTTTAATAAGTAAATTTTGTGGAAGAGTTATATAAGTCAATTTATTTCAATGTTACAAAGGTTAATTTACTTCAATGTGTTGCAAAAGATATGGTAAGATATGGTTTACTTGGTGAAAGCACAATTGCAGCGGGTGATAATTTCTTATATGAGAAAAAAGTTTAACGAAGAAGTGTTTACATGCTGTGATGACATCTTCTTTAGAGGAAGAATAAAAAGGCTTCTCTTAATCATGGAAGGGTAATTGGCAAGGAGGACAAGGAGTTGGGATTTCATCTCTTTGGTGAGATTGATATAAATATTCAATTCTTTTTTGGAAATTGTAATAAGGTTTTGGGGTTCCTTATCCAAGGCATGACATACAATCAAATGATACTTAGCACTACTTACTGCTATGTTATTCTTACACTATGCTACCAAACAGTTATCATTAGATTATAACAAAAATTATTAAAGCTAATGAAAATAAATTCTGTCTTCTACATATGCATACCTCCACTTGATAACTGAGTCCTTCTTTTATTTTTTACATACACATTTGTACACATTGTTGGTTTTTATGGCTTAATAAGAAGGGGGATTGAATTGTTATATTGGTAATTTATAAAAATAACTTGAAACAATTTGTTATATTAACAAAAACATACAAATAATTACAGTATGACACAATCAGAATTCAAAACCTACAATACTTTTCTTTCTAGTCAATGAAAATAGTATCACAATTTAGCACTTCAAATATTCTTATAAATTCAACGACTAGTAATAAGGCAACAAGTGTTATAAGAAGATTGAGGCAATAATAAGCAAAGATATTCACACCAAATTTACCACGGTGGTTCGGCACTTACACCTTGAGTCCTATGTTCACCCTCTTCTCCTTTAATCAAACCGATTGAAGTCTCCTTTACTCAACCAAGTTAGGAGAAAACATTCTTCCTAACTTAAACAATTCCTCTTCAAGGAATCTCTTGTACAAGATTATACAATATGATCAAAAGATCATTAATTAATTACAAATCCCAAATAATATGACAAATAGTGGGATTTTGTAATCAATAGGAGCTAATAAGATGTAGATATCAATGTTCTCAACTCCTATCATGAAAACCCTAAATTGAAATAAATTAGGGTTTCGGGTTTCTCTCAATGCTTATGTGCAATAATTGTATTTTAATGAAATCAACACATAAACAGAGTTATACAAGGTTGAATCGATAATATGAACAAACAGATAAGTATTTAATCACAATATCACCATAGCCTTGAATATCACTGATTGTCACGAAGATTGCAAGATCAAGGAATGAGCTCAATAATCAAATCTCTTCTCAATAAAAGCTTTAGAATCTTGTTAGTTTTTCTCACCCTTTTTCGTAGAACAACTTCTCTTAAATAGAAAAATTAGGGCTAGGGTTTCGAGCGCATCAAACCTCAATCATGAGCTATCTTCCCGTTGGAACAGTAGATTGACTTTGAAATCTTCATTCTCCAGCTCAAATTAGACTGTTCTGACACCGGTCTCATAAAAAATCCTCCCGTTGAGGATTCAGTCACCAGCGACGTCGTTCTCCTCTTTCTCTCACTCTCTCATATCGGCAGCTCTTCGACAATATTTTGCTTAGGGCATCAGGTAGATAAGTGAGGGTAATATGTTAATGAAACGGTGAGTTTTGTTACAAGCATCAGCATGAAACGGTGAGTTTCACCACCAGTATCCGCACCCGCTTAAGCGAGAGCGAGCCCGATAACGTGAGCTGATATGGACCGAGAGCAAGCCTGATAACGTGATCTGATATGGACCGAGAACCCCATATCCAGCCTAAGAACATTAACTAGGCTAGGGACACAATATACAGCCCTAGAACATTATATCAATCCGAGAATGATATAATACATGTCCTTGATAGAAACATTTATTCCAATAAGCAAGGCCATATATTTCAACCTTCATCAAAACATAAGCAAGCACAATTTTTTTCTTAACCACAATGTATGTCATATTTATTTTCAATTTAATAAACATTGTACTCAAGATATTTTAACTAATGCAACTTGGATAAATACTTTCTTAATGTCACTATATAGTAACATTATATTAAGGAATGTAGGAACCCGGTTACTTTATAATATCATTAATTGATATTATAATTTGTACATCTTTTACTTCCTATAATTTTCTTTTGCACTTATGAAAAACATATTTTATCAAATATCTGCATAAATATATTTTGTCACACACAAAACCCTTATTTTCCAACACACACGATATTGAACATAAGACTCTAGGAAATGTCTATTTCTGATTGAACTAGGCATTTGTTGTGTGCTAACTTTGGAGGTGCTTTTTGAGGATGGCATTGCTTGCTGTCATAGGTCTCTGTATTTTTGCACCATCCTTGGCTTTGGCTTTGTCAAAAACGAGCTTCTTTAATGTTGAGAACAAGCTTCTTCCCTAGACAGTCCTCTCACAAGGGCTAGAAATTCATTCGAAAAATGCTTCATAGGAAGCTTCCATAAACACCCAACCATACAAGATAATAAACCTTTACAATCAAGGATCCTACGGATTAATATAAAAAGACAAATAAAAGACTGTAAGATTTCTATTGAAAAAGAAACAACTATGAAGAATTTGATAAACTCTTGCACATTTGGAAGAAAAGCTTGTTTATTGATCAAGCAAAACCAAAACTAGTTACAAGAAAATCCAAAGCCGTAGAGAAAAGAACTCTTAATATGCGACTAGATAGTTTTACATGTTAACCTAAGAGGCTATATATAAACATGAATAAAGCTTATACAAGGAAAATCCTAGTATCTCACAATATAGAAAAATATATTGGGCTTTATTCTAGGCCCACTATATGGTAACAAAGAGATAAAATCATCAACCTTCAACACCCTCCTTTGAGCTGAAGGTCGAAAGAAGTCCAAGACCCTAAGCTTGCTAAGGAGATGATAGTGTTGATTTGTCCCTAAAGCCTTGGTAAGAATATTTGCAGGTTGATCACCACTCTCAACATTTGCTGTGCTAATTAAACCATGACGTATTGTTTCTCAAATAAAATGACAAGAAACATCTATGTGCTTGGTCTTTTGATGAAAGACTGGGTTTTCTGCCAATTTTTGTGCTGCTTCATTATCACAATATAACAACACTAGCTGTGAAACATTAATTCCCATATCTTTTAATAGACCAACCACCTAAACAATCTTACAAATAGTGGTTGCCATGACCTTGTATTTAGCCTCTGTTTAAGGAAGAGTCACAATTGGTTGCTTGTTACTTTTCCAAGAAATTATTGAATGTCCAAGTGTAAGATAGAAGCTAGTAGTGGATTGACGTGTCATAGAGCATTTTGCATAACTAGCATCACAGAAAGCTTGTAAGAGAAAATCACAATTTGAAGGAAAGAATAAATCAAGCCCTATTGTTCCTTTAAGATTCTTAACAATGCGGAGGGCTGCCTCCCAGTGGGATCGCTTGGGAACATACATGAATTGACTTAAGAGGTGTACTAGAAAAGCTATGTCAAGGTGTGTCATATCAAGATAATTCAGCTTACCAATCAATTGCTGACAACTCAAGATGTTCTCAAATGGTGGATTATCTATTTGTGGACAAACTCACTAATCATATTTCAAGCTGGTGAATAAGAAATTTGTCTCCATGAGATTTCCAACATGCTTTACAGCTGATAGTCCCAATCCATAATCAATTCTAAGATATACTTATGTTGATTGAGATGCATGCCATTTTAATCTCGAAGGATCTCAATTTCAAGAAAATATTTGAGTTATCCTAAATCCTTGATTCGAAATGTAGAATGAAGATAGGCTTGTAAAGCCTCAATTTCTTGTATGTCATCACCAATAATTAAAATGTCATCCACATATATGAGCACTAAAACAATATTACCATCTTGTCCTTTAGTGAAAAGAGAATAATTGTACAGTGACTGTCAATAGCTAGAAGATACTAAAGCTTCTGTAAACTTCTCATTCCACTATCATGAAGCTTGCTTTGACCCATATAAAGATTTCTTCAACCAACATAATTTGGACCCCCTTTTGAAAGGACTCCTAGGTGGTGGTTTCATATATACTTCTTCATCTAAGTCTCCCTGTAGAAATGGATTATGGACATCCATTTTTCGAATAGTCCATTTATTTATTTTTTTGGTTTTTAATGTAAGTTGCATTAATGAAATTAATATACAAAAGCACAGGGGCATACCCCAGTATTACAACAATTTCCAAAAGTAAACTAAGAGTAAGCAAAAATAGAGGTTGGAAGCCTCCAAATCTCACTCAAAAATACATTACCTTGAGAGGGTTTGATATTGTGAAGCAGAGAAGCTCTTCCTCGTACAATTTTCCTTACTTTAGCCAACAAGATTGGAATGTCAACTAATGTATTTTTAAATCTTCTTCTATTCCTTTCTGCCCAAATGCAATAAATACAAGCTAGAAAAGATATTTTAAGAATTTTTGCAGCCAGATCTTTACCTTTTGATGCTTTAATCATCCAGTTTAATTCTTCATTCCATCCTCTGATGTGACGTCGAATTCCATTTTGAGCAAGGATATTTTTCCAAATCACCATTGTGCATGGACATTCAAAAAAGAGATGACTCCTGTTTTCTACTTGAACCTGACAAAAATCACAGTATTGGTTAATTGTAGGAAGCCATTGTACCATTCTCTCTGCTGTAGAAAGTTGATTATGGCAAACTAGCCATCCAATAAAGTTATGCTTGCAAATCCCACCAGTCCAAATTAGTTCATACCAATATACTTTTTCATTAACTGGTTGTAGATCTTGATAAGTAGCTTTGCAACTGTAGGCAGGGCTAGAAAGAACCGAGGTAAGCATAGGCCTTAACTTGAGGAGGCCTCTCCAACTCCATGTCATTGAACCTTTGATTTGAATCTGCATTACTGAAATTCTTTTACATTTAGTGCTATGTATCCACTTACTCCATAATGATTCATCTGGCTGATTTATGAGAGTCCAAAGCATACGTCCTAGAAGGACTTTATTCCAAAGTTTAAGGTTCGGCAATCCCAATCCCCCTTTCTTCTTTGGTGAGCAGACAGTTTGCCAAGCAATTTTGTGGGAACGTTGTATATCCATACTTCCTGCCCATAAAAAGTTCCTAATCTTTTTCTCTATTTCATAAATTGTTTGTTTTGGCAGTAGGAAAACTTGCATCCAAAATGTACATGTAGAAATTAGAACTGATTTTGATAACTGTAATCTTCCAGCAAAGCTTAGATGCTTCATTCCCCAACCTTCTATTCTGCTAAATATTTTATCTGTCAAACCTTTGCAGTCAGCATGAGTAAGCCTTTTTGTAATCAACGGAACTCCAAGATATCGAATGGGGAGAGTACCCATGGGAAAAGGTGAGTGATCTAAAATGAAAAGCTGTTCTTGTTCTGATAATCCTGAGAAGAATATTTGGCATTTACTTGGATTATAATGAAGACCTGTAAGTTCACCAAACTTCTCCAAAGCTTCTATAAGACAAAGCACTGAATTTACATCTCCATGGGAAAAAAGAAACAGATCATCAGCAAAACACAAATGGGTGATTTTCTCATTCTTGCATCGCCAATGGAACTTAAAACCTGTTGTGGAGGTTTTTGCAATAATAATTCTGTTTAGTATTTCCATAACAAGTACAAATAGATAAGGGGATAATGGGTCTCCCTGTCTCAATCCATTGGTACCTTCAAAGTAACCTGCATGCTCTCCATTGAAATTTACTGAGAACCTTGTTGTAGAAATGCATTCTCCTATCAGATCAATTACATGTTGAGGAGTATTAATAGCTTTTAGAACCCCTAATATAGCTTCCCACTTAACCATATCATATGCTTTCATGAGATCAATTTTGATGGCCACTCGCTTACCTTTATCATCTTTATGATAATTGTGAAGTAATTCCTGACATAGCATAATATTCTCAAAGATCTGGCGTCCTTTAATGAATGCAGTTTGGTTTTGGCTTACTACTGATGGGATAATCACATTCAACTTCCCAACTAACATCTTAGATATAATATTGTAAAGAACATTGCAACATGCTATTGGTCTATAATCTTTATTGCCACAAGGATTAGGAACCTTTGGAATTAAGGATAACAATGTAGAGTTTATAACCTTCAACATCTTCCTAGATGAGAAGAACTCTAATATAGCATCTTCTATGTCTCTTCCAATGATAGGCCAAGCTTTCTTATAAAAGAAACTATTATACCCATCTGGACCAGGAGCTTTAAAATCATGAATTCCCCAAAGAGCTTTAAGAACATCGGAACGTTCAAATCTTATTGTACTAAAAAGTGTACTTACATCATCACCATGAAATAAAGATGTGTACCTTTCACAGTTGGTGAAGTTCCTACTAGCATTACCAAGAATAGATTTATAATATGCAATAATAGCAGTTTTCAAGTCCTCTTCTTCTGTGATAACTGATCCATCTTCTAGAACTAGTCTGCAAATTCTATTCTGAGCTCTCCTTCTCATCAATGACGCAAAGAAAATTTTGCTATTATTATCTCCTTCTTTTAACCATAAGTTCCTTGATTTCTGTTTAAGAAGGATTTCTTCATGTTTACTCATAGCAAGTAACTTCTCTAGCTGTATCTTTTCCTCAGCACGAGTATCAGGACAATAAGGATTAAGCTCTAATCTGTATTGCAACAGCTGTAAGTTTTCTCTAGCATTCTTTATATTTTTATTCAAATCACCAAATTGTGCTGCATTCAGCTTCTTGAGAGGGATCTTCAACGCTTTTAATTTCTGTACCACCTGAAACATTTTTGAGCCTACTATTTCACGTTGCCATATTGATCCAACTGTAACCATGAAATCTGGGCTAGTAGTCCAGAAATTATAGAATCTAAATGAAGAATTCTTCCTGTGAGCAGTGTTGCCAAATTTAACTAAACATGGAGAATGATCTGATACTCCAGGGAGCAAAAATTCAATAGCAAAGTTTCCAAATTTGCGAATCCATTCCCCATTGGTAAGAGCTCTATCAATTTTACTAGCTCTAAGACTAGCTCCTGATCCTTTATTCATCCATGTAAATAGTGGACCTGAATAAGGGGGTTCAATCAATGCCATATTCTCAATTATTTCATTCAGTTATGTCATTCCTTGTGTCCATCTGACATTAGGCCCAATACGCTCACTTGTATTCCTTATTTCATTGAAATCACCCATAATTAACCAAGGAGCATCATTCACATGAAGATTATAAAAGCTAGTAAGATTAGCCCACAAGTTCCTACGTTCAATCTCCAGGTTATTTGCATAAATAGCAGACAAGAAAAATGGGTGCATACCAGATCTTTCAATATAGCAATGGACGACTTGAGATGAAGAATCTCTAACTATAAGTTGAAAATTAGAGGCTTTCCAAAGTATCCAAATTCTACCAAGACTACTAAACCTGTAATTATGGACATAATTCCAATCTGCAAATCCTTCCTTCATAATTATATCAGCATTTCCTTCTTTGACTCTATGTTCAATCAAGATAATAATTTGGAGGCAATGGGACTTAACAAAATCAACAACCTCCTTTAATCTAGGGCTTTTGTTTAAGCCCCTAACATTCCATGATAGTACTTTCATTTATTGGATGATTATCCTTTTCCTCAATCCCCACATGCTCTATAATAGGATCAATCATTGTATCCTCTTCCAGTAATGCAAATTTATTGTGAGATATGACATTTTGTACCTTATCCTTTTTTCCCCCAGAAGTTCCTATTTTTTTAGTGCTTGTAGTAGATTTAGTATTTGCAACTATATCCTTCCCTTTGACATTCTCCATCCCACTTGTAGTTGAATTAGGCTCAATAGTAATGATATGGACAGGATGCTCTTTAGCCAAGTGCTGACTATCTAAAGAATTATCAGTCTGAGGGTTTTGGGTTAAAAGAGTTACATTTTTTTTAGGTACCCAAACTTCTTTCTTTGTTACAGTACATTCTTTGTGTCCAAAGCTATTACAAACCTTGCATTTCTTAGGAATCCAACAATATTCAACATGTACTTCATAAGGTTCATCTCCTCCCATATCAATATCAAACTTTTCAGGGAATTCACTATTGATATCCATCATAATACATACTTTAGCATATGATAATCGAAGTTTTTGTTCAGTTGCCTTATCCATGTATAAAGGCTTACCCAACACACTACTCACATAGCTCATTCCTTTATTAGTCCATAGTACATGAGGCACATTATATAAACGCACCTAAATGGGAACTGCAAAGATTTTTGCCTTCTCCAATCTAATAAGGGGATGCCATTTTTGAATAAAAAGTGGCCTACCAGCAATATCCCATATTCCAACTTCCATAACCTCCTCCATTTTCTTCATATTTGAAAAACGAAAGAAGAAGAAACCTTCATTGGTAGCTAAGACTTCTGATAGATTCTCTTTTCCCCACAATTTTTCTACAATACCCTTCACTAAATAATAAGAAATATTTTCAGTCAAGAAATATCCCACAAGGCAATTTGCAAAGTGATTTTTCCCTTCCTCAATAGCTTCTGGCGGAGGTTTAACAACAAGTTTTTTTCCCTTCATTGGAAGGAGGATGATAATTTAATTTTGCTGTTTTCATAAGATTATCCATTGCAATATGTTTCCAAGACAACCTAGAGTTCCCATTAGTTGAGTTGATATTTTGGCCTATTACTCCATTTAGTGAGCTATTTCCTTGATCTTTGTCTCCCACACTAACATTTTCATCCACAGTATCACAATCACCAACAATTTCATTAGAATGAGGGTTCACAGGTTTACCTGAAGTATCCAAACTTGACTTGAAGAGTGAACCTGCAATTTCAGCTGCAATCTCAGATTTTGAGGTGTTTGAGGCTTTAGGAACATTTGTCATTTTTCCACTACGCGTACGTGCCATCAATTCAGATAAATTTTGTCTTCGATTGACAGAACGAGCGTCAGGTTCTACCAACTTTACCATAAGCAGGTTGTAGGAAAACTAATTGATGTTTGAGAGAAGTACTCCGCATCCACCTTTTCCCAATTCAATCCCTACGAAGGTAAAGTCCGAGTACACTGCCCTTCGCCTGTCTTCTTTGTTTTACTTCATCATACCGTGGTCACCATCACCTGCTTTACCGCTGTAGGCATGCGACCCACTCACCACCAACAACCAGACACAGCTTGATCCACTGATCCTCTCTCTTCCAGAAAGCCCAACTATCACCAACACTAGCAAGGATTAAGCTAGTACATGAGTAAGTAAGAAGGAGGCCTTGGAAATCATCGGACAGACTCTTTTTTTTTTTTTTTTTTGTGGGTGGGGGAACGGATATGGACGGGGGATCTGATCTGGGAGGCAGGAAAGTGGGGGAGTCAGGATCTGGGAGCTGGGGGGCGGGCGAGCAAGGGGGGGACTAGTTGGGGGCTGGGCGAGGTCTGAGAGCTGGGCCGGCGGCAAGCAGCGGGTGAGCTGGGGGTCAAGCTGGGGGGGCGAGGTGGGGCGGGCGAACTGGGGTGGAGCGGGCTGAGGTCGGATCTGGGAGCGGGGAGCTGGGGGCGGGCGAGACGGGGGGCGAGCTGGGGGCGAGCTGGGATCGAGCTGGGGGGCGAGTTGGGGGAGCGGGGATCTGGGGGGGCGGGCGAAATGGGGGGCGAGCTGGGAGGCGGGCGAGCTGGGGGCGGGCGAGACGGGGTGGAGCGGGCGAGGTCTGTGAGCTGAGGGGCGAGATGGGTGGCAGCTGAGGTCGGATCTGGGAGCGGGGAGCTGGGGGCGGGCGAGACGGGGGGCTAGTCCATTTATGTTATGAAACAATAGATAATGCACTTCTAACTATTATAGATTTTAATGTAGGAGAAAAAGTCTCATGATAATCGATGCCTTCTGTCTTACTATAACCTTTCGCTACTAAACAAGCCTTAAAGTGCTTAATACTCCCATCAGCATGATACTTAATCTTGTATATCCATTTACATCCTACGAGTTTTCTCCATGGTGGTAGGTTTACCAATTCCCATGTTCCATTCGATTTTAATGCTTTCATTTCCTGATCCATAGCATCTCGCCATCTAGAATCCTTAATTGCCTCATGGTAGGACAAAGGTTTTATCTTAGGTGAAATGGCTGCTATGAAGTGTTGATGTAGAATGGGTAAATATGTATAAGATACATAGTCATATATAGGGTATTGTATGGATGAACTAGCATTGTTGCAAACATAAT
Source organism: Casuarina cunninghamiana (assembly GCA_028551485.1). NCBI lineage: Eukaryota > Viridiplantae > Streptophyta > Magnoliopsida > Fagales > Casuarinaceae > Casuarina > Casuarina cunninghamiana. The sequence goes on from CM052365.1 coordinate 7,072,374, forward strand.
CTTGAGTCCATATAGGTAGCCTAGAAATTCTAGTAGATCATCTAGTAAGTGATGAAGGGACTATGGGATCATGCATGGTTAGTGAGAAAAGATCATCCTTTGTCTCATCATAAGTGAAAACATGAGGTCATGTAGAAGGAGGATCTATAATCTCCAAGGTAGAATCATTGGGTTGGTTGCTTGATATATTGAAAGTGGTAATATGTGGTGTAGTATGAATGGTTGTATTAGGAATGTAATTTGATTGGGTAAGAGAGATTACCTGAGCATCCAAATTAGGGTTAACTTTGATAACTTGTTGTGCAGGCTCCTCATCTCGAGATGACATCATAGGGAATTCTGAAGAATGGGTCTAATCTCTATGTTTGTAAAAGGGAAAACATTTTCATGAAAATGGACATCATGGCTCATAAAAAATTTATTTCTTTCAATGTCATAAAGTTTATACCCTTTTTACCCAAAAAGGTATCCTATGAAAATACTAGGAATAGCTCGAGGGTAGATTTGTCTTTATACCCCACCACTGAAGCATAGCAAAGACAACGGAGACTTGAAGTTTAGAGAGGTCAGGAGCTTTCCCATGAATAATTTCATAAGGAGATTTTCCATGTAAGATTGAAGAAGGAATGTGATTGATAATATGTGTGGCAATGAGTATACACTCACCCCAAAAACGTGTAGGCATGTGACTTTGAAATTTTAATGCCTGTGCAACATCTAATAAATGATGATGTTGACGTTTTACCACACCATTTTGTTATGGGGTATATGTAGATGAAGTTTCATGCATTATACCCCGCGATGAAAACAATTTGTCACATAAGGAATTAAATAAATTAGTTGCATGATCAGAACGAATGCATTTGATTCCAATGCTAAAATGATTTTGAATTGTGTTAAAGAAACGTTGCAAATGTGATATTGTTTTAATCTTATGTTTCATGAGGAAAGTCCAAGTCCCTTGTGAAAAATCATCAATAATGGTTATAAAATATTTCGAACCATCATAATTTGGGGCATGATATGGTCCCCAAATGTCCACATGGATTAAATCAAAAAGATTTTTGACATTCTCAGTGTGAATAGTGAATGGATCACATGCTTTCTTAGCAAGAGGGCAAATCGAGCAATGGAAATCAGAAGATGGAAAATCTTTGAAATCATTCAAAAATTTAAATTTAGATAAAGACATGTGACCAAGTCTCGAATGCCATAAATGAAAATTAAGGTCATCACATGCTGAAGTAATTGAAAGGGCTGGTGCAGTATCGGAAAATTTGCTAACATGCTTATTCCTAGGGTGCAAGAAAAAATAAAGTCCATGTCCCATTCTATTAATTCCTTTGATGTCACCCGTCGAGAGGTCCTGAAACACACATAAATTAGCATAGAAAACCACTAAACAATTATTCTCAGCAATGAATTTAGCTATGGATAACAAATTATATTTGAAATCACGAGAATAAAGAACAATATGTAATTTTAAACCATTAGCTAGGGTTATGGAACTAGTGTGGGTGACTTGGGTTAGTTCCTCATTTGGCAGTTTAACAGATCTAGACTTAGACATGCATTTAACAAGAAATTCTAAGCAATTAAAATTGACAGTAATATGATCACTAGCCCTACTATTTATAATCCAAATGTAAGGAAAAGATTCTGGAATACATGCTCCATTAGCATGAGAGGTCCTACCATAGTCTTCCTTGATCAGATAAATAATACGCTCATACTGCTCTGGTGTAAAAGTGCAGTGACTAGGCTCAATAGTGGCTAAATTGACGGTAAAATTACTAGTAAAATTCTTGTGACTCGGGGGATAGCCATTAAGCTTGTAACAAGCTTACTTCTTATGTCCAAAAAGCTGACAATGCTCACATTGAGGCCCCTTAAGACGATAACAACTTTCCTTTTAGTGCCCTTTACGTCCACAATGCTTACATTTGGGTTTATCAAAAACCCTAGATGACATATCATTTTTTAAGTGAAAACGATTTTTTGTTTTCGTTATGCAGAGATGTTGTCCTAATTGATCGCTTAGGCCCTAGTGCCATAACAAGTGGCTTAAATGCGGACTAGTTTGTTGCGTTGGTCCCATATGTCGCCGTAAAAGCCTAAGAATCACTAGTCGTCTTCTCTGGCCCTTTATACTAGTATTCGACATTGTTAGCGATTGAGTAAGCTTGCAAAACGTCAGGAAGGGGCTTCATGAGTAGAATCTAGTCTCTAAGATGAGAAAAACGGTCATCTAGTCCTCTCAAGAATTGATAAAACTTCATGCATTCTTGATGAAGTTTCCAACCGTCAGTTTTGAAATTTTTTGGTGAATCTAGAGCCATTAATGTTGCATACTCGTCCCATAATGCTCTCAATCGAGGAAAATAAAAAGCAATTGATCCACCCGATTGCTTTGTGGAGATTAATTCCTTCAGAAGGTCGTACATATGGGTCGGGTTAACCTGGTTGTAACGAGTACAGAGTTCCTTCTAGAGATCGGTAGTACTAACTATGTAGATTAAGCCCTCATGGAGTTGCCCATATAGCGAGTTGAGGATCCAAGCAAGACAGATTGCATTACAACACTCCCAGATAGGCAAATATGGTGAATTCTCAGCCGGAGCAGGGTATTTGCCATCCACGAATATCAACTTGTTCTTAGAGAGAAAGGCAAGTTTCATAGCATGACTCCAAACAACATAATTACAGGAGCCATTAAGTTTGAAACCAACCAAAGGAGCTCCACTAGTGTCATTGGGTGGTAGATATAGGGGATCGTTTGGGTCTTTGATGATCAGAATTGGGGAAACATGACCCTCATGATGATCTGATTTAGAACATTATTGATTCCCCTTCTCTTGGTTAGTTTTCCGAGCATGAGCAGTAGCATATGGAGTAACCGGTGGTTCAAGAGGATCCAACTTAGTAGCCATGACAAAACCAAAAAAGTCTCCAAACTACTTTTACCAAGAGATATCTAAGAAAAGTAACGGTTTGATAGAATATCCAAACCACAATAGCAAATCAAAATATAGTCACAAAGTGCGGAAGCGAGAAGGAAATAAGAAAATACCAAAATCAATCGGCAAAAGCGAGAAAATCCATATGTCGGCAAAGTCCCTTTTTCGTTTGGAGTAGAAAAGAAAAAACCACGTAGGACCACACCACCATGTTGTTCATCGGACAAAAGCTTTGCACTAGAGGACAAAAGCTTTACCTTTGTCTTTGTTCTGGCAAAATCAAAGTCCCATGTGAGTAAAAAACCTACCTTTCCATTTGGAAGAGAGAGATGTAGCCAAATTATGCGTGTGCAGCATGCACCTTTCCTGAAGAGAGAGAAAGCTAAAAACATGATGGAACTAAATGAAAACCCATCGCATTACATGCTATATGTGACTCCGCATAACCCAACAAAATCATTGGCTCTGATACCATGAATAATTTGATAAACTCTTGCACATTTGGAAGAAAAGCTTGTTTATTGATCAAGCAAAACCAAAACTAGTTACAAGAGAATCCAAAGCCGTAGAGAAAAGAACTCTTAATATGCGACTAGATAGTTTTACATGTTAACCTAAGAGGCTATATATAAACATGAATAAAGCTTATACAAGGAAAACCCTAGTATCTTATAATATAGGAAAATATATTGGGCCTTAATCTAGGCCCAATATATGGTAACATATAGATAAAATCATCAACCTTCAACAAATTACGACACCATGACGTAGCCCAGGCAATCCATGAGCGAAGTGACTTGACTTGGCCTTCCACATGGCTTGCTTGAAGTGTCTCCACACAGCCTTTATGACCCAGCGAATCGTTGTTCACAGAGTTAGATTGGAAGTTGTTTAGTAGCAATAATATAAGGAAATCTACTTAGGAGGAAGCTACTCCATGCCATTCCAATTAAAGCTCCAAAAGGTGGAATTGTGACTTGTGATTCATCCTTGACTTGTTGCAAGCAACCCACATCCTAGGCTAGTGATACATAGGTAGATCATGCACCTTTGGTCTCTAAAGATCTTATTTGTGATGCACAGTTTTCTCACGTCCCAGATCTAACTCCACAAAGAGAGCCCCGCGTACTTGCAACCCACGATGCACTTCCTGTAACTTGTGATTTTGAGTTTTCTAAATGATGCCATTTTCCTTAATAAGGAAGGAAAGGAAGATCCCAAACTAATCTATAATTTTATTTCAGAAATCACCACATTTTTTTCTCCCACAATTGAAAGTCATATTTAGTCCTTAAAGATTTGTCTCCACAAATGAATTAATCGGAAGAAATCTATTGAAGGAAAAATATAGTTGCCAGGTGATCAACCAAGTTTATAAGAAGCAAAGATGAAATTGAAGAATGATACAATGTTTTTGCGGTAAACAGAGAGAAAGCATCCACACTTTCAAAGTTATGATTCTTTGTGCTTACAAAAGGAAGCTCTAAGTTTTGTAAGCTTTATATTATGAAGTAGATTATATGTGTCTTGATTATAGCATTATCTTATACTTAGAGCTTAAAAATCCTAGAGACGGGTTTCATTAAGCTTTAGGGATAAAACATGGACTAAAAAACTAAGTTTAACTTAAACTTAATTGACGAAACATGTTAATATGTTCGATTTCACCTAACTACTAGGTATAAATGTTGATTATTTATGCTAGCAAGATTAATTCTATTCATGTGATAGTGAAATTTTTTTCAATTATTTACTATCTTATGTCTAGGTATAGTAAACCTACTTAGTTCATTAACTCACTGTATTTCTACCTATGAATTAAATGAACTAAGAGCATTAAGATATGTGAATATTCCAACTTATACCTAAAGTCACACAAACCACATAGTATATGTCTATCCATATTAATATATGGTTGCATATTACATAAAACAATTATATGTCATTTCAGGTCGGTCTCAAACATGCAAATCAGATCATTTAAGTGATAGCTAATCACTTAAAAGCATTAAGCTTAGTAACATGCAACTTCGCATTCATAAAATGTCTTATAGAAGACAAATAATCATACCATTTATACATCATAATCAAGTTATATCGTAGCTCTACTAAACTAAACCAAAACATGTTATATGCACAAATAGAAACAATGTGGAAATTTAAACAAAACATCTTAAATAGAAAAACAAAAAAGTTGTCATCAAGTTGTCTTCATTTTTAAGAAAGTTCTGTATAACTTTACACATCAGGCATGTCTAGAAAAAGGATGAAAAATCATGCCACCACGCACTACTGTCATGTGCCATCGCCACACGCTGCCGTACACTGTCACATGTGCCGCTTGTTCTATACAAAAACTGCCGATGTTAAGCCCTAGATGTAGATCATCGAAATATCACATAGATCCGTCAAAAAAGACTACAAAATGGCCGGATCTACTAGCTTCGCCAAAAATTGCACATGGATGGCGAATGCTGTTTGTCTTCACTGGAAAATGGTGCAAAATCGTCGGAAAACATATAGATCAGTCAAATATACTATTCCCTTTCCAAAAAAGCCTAGAAAAAGCCAAAAAACAGCAAATAGGTTGTCATTGAAAAATGCCGAATGACGACGTTCACCGAAAATGCCAGATAGAAGCGGTGTTGGGTTTATTATTGAACAACCCTTAGCTTCTTTGCCCAATGCATGGTGGACGGACTCCGGTTAGGTTCTCTTTCTCTATTGTGCTACCTTTTTCTCTTTCCTCCTTTCTCTGTTTTCACGATTATCGACCCACACCTCTGTTCTCATGTTTTTTCCCTCATAGACAACTTTTCTTCCTTTTTTTTTTTTTTTCTTTTCTCATTCTTTCTTCCACGTGTGACAATTTACTTTATTTATTCTTGATTTGTTGCTTCTTTTCCTTCTGATAACTTTATTTTTATAGATTTTTTAAAATCTATTTTAGGCAATAAATAATTTTGATAATTGTGAGAAAACATTTGAATTCCTTTTTATTTACCTAAATTTGTCTTGTTTATGTAGTATAAGGAGGCATGGAGAAAAAGGATGAACATGGAGAACCTTATGCTTATTGTGTGGCAAAATCATAATATCAAGATCAAGAGAGTCAAGATGGGCTTAGGCTTTGGATGATTGTTATTAGATTTTCTATTTTTTTTTTGAGTTTTTTAAATAAATAGAAAACCCAGTCATGTTAGGAATTCAAATCCCAATTAATTTATGAGTTCTAAACCCAATTGTTTTAGGTATCCAAAACCGACTTCTACTGGGATAAGGTCTAAACCCAAAAATCTATTTAAGAGAAGAGAAGAAGTGAAAGAGAGGGAGGAGGAAATTGAGCACAACTCAAGGTTTTCTTGAAGAGAAGACAAAAAGGGTGACAAACTTCTTGTTCTTGGATTCAAGACGCCTTCTTTATTTCTTATTATTGTTCTTCCTCATTATTTCTTTATGCTTTCGTTTACTTTTGTTAGAGCTACGATGTAACCTAATTATGATGGTATGAATCTTATGATTATTATGTTTTGCAAGATATTTTGTTTATGTGAAGTTGCATATTACTGTGTTTAATGCTTTTAAGTGATTAGCTACCACTTAAATGATTTGATTGACATGTTTGAAACCGATAGGAGATGATATGCAGTTACTTCTTGTAATGTGTAACAATTAAATATGGATAGACATATACCATATTATTTGTTTGGCTTTCGGTGTAAATTGGGAATATTCATAGATCCTAATGCATTTGGCTTGTTTCAATTCACATATAGAGATATAGTGAATTAACGAACTAAGTAGGTTTGCTATACCTAGACATAGGATAGTAAATAAATTAGGAAGTTCCACTATCACATAGATATTATCCTTCTTGCAAGCATAAATAATCAATATTTATACCTAGTAGTTATGGTAAAATCATATGCTCTAACATATTTCTTGTATTTAGTTTTCTTAAATTTAGTTAGTTAATCTATCATCTATCATTTGGATTTGTTAGATAAATTCTAGGAGTTATTTACCATTAGTAATTAGTTAGTCTAGTTAATCTTTCTTATCATTATATTACTTGTTTGACATGTTCACTTGCATTTAGAATTTCATTGAACACCTTCTATTTGGATTTACTAGATAAAAGAACAAAAGTTGTATAAACACAAACAACTACAAATATAATTTAAAAAATACTATATTATATAATACCTAAAATAATCATAATAACCCTTTACAAAATAGAGTTATTAATTATTAACCAAGACTCAGGGTAGTTCTTTTATAGTATTGCTTATTTACATTGGTGGCATTCTCATTGCAAGCAACAATTAGGTAGCTATCTTCAACCTTAAGCAGTTGGTTAGTCAAAGTTCTTTTTTAGCATCGGGATTACTTGCTCTCCATAAGGAATCTCTTTAAGTTGTCAAAAGTACACACTAGAGCTAATTTCTAAAGTGAGACTAGTTGGTGCCAAACCATAAATCATTCCCATGGAGTAAAATAAGGAGATCAAAAGCATAGAATATGATGAACTTGAAAGAAAACGTGAACGATCCACTTTTTGAAGATCCCTCCACTTATAAAAGACTTGTTGGGAGATTGATCTACTTGACTCTCAGTCAACTTAACATCACGCTTTGGGTTTAACTACTTAGCCAATTTATGTATGATCCAAAATAATCTCATATGGAGTAGCCATGAAGTAATCAAATACCTGAAGAGTTGCCCAAGCTAGTCTTAAGTTTCCTTCTTCATCTAAGATTAAGTAATGAGCTTATGTTGACTTGGATTACAACATATGTCCTATGACAAGAAGATTTAAAATTGGAATTTGTATCATGTTGGATGATTATTGATATCTTGGTGCTTTAAGAGACAATCCACTATTTCACTATCATTAACGAAAGTAGAATATTAAGCCATGCAAGTCACAATGAGGGAAATATTTTGGATCATTAGATCATTTAAAGATTAGGGTTTTCACATGAGACATCTAGTGTTGCTATTTTATGACAATGAAGTCATACAAAAGAATGTAGCTAATCAAACTTTTAACAAGTGCATGAAGCATATTAAATTGATTGTTCTTATATAAGGAAGAAGCTTTAACAAGGAATTATTGCAATGTGCCATATCTTTGTAAAAGAACAACTAATTGATTTGTTGTCAAAAACCTTATGCAATAGACAACATTAGCATTTTTTTTTTATTATCTAAGCTTGGAGTATTTTTACTTGTTGAAATCTCCAGCTTAGGGAAAACTCTAAAATGTATAATGCATTACCATGTTTAGTATGCTAAATTTGTTCATGTATTATCTAGGCATTAGGCAATGATTTCCTTTCATTATGTATTTTTTATAATTGGCCAACTACCATATATTGATTAGGTTTTTAGTCTATAAGTATAGACATAAGGTTGTATAGTTTCAACATAACAGAGTACATAACCAATTTGCTCACTCATAAGCTTCTCCCAATATTCCTTTTTCTTACAATTCAAGATACCCACCATGAATTAAATTTACATTTCCCGCCCTTTAAAAGACAAATGACGTCCCCATTAAAGATTTATGCTTACGTTATAGTAGGCATTGCAACAACCATACATGTTTATTCAAGATAACCACCATTAATTAAATAAGCATCTCCCGTGCCCCCCAAAAAATAGATGATGTCCCCATTGAGGATTTGTTCCTACTTGATAACGGGCATTGTAACAAGAGGGATAGGCAATATTTGTTAAAATAGTAGACCTGTCTGGATCATCATATGCACGTGTCTTGTTAGTAATAACTTTAATCCCTCTGATAAATGCAGTCTGGCCCAAGCCTTTATGAGAGAAGTGGCCACTCCCCATGGCAGGGGTAAGTTCTTTTGTAGGGCTATAAACTTGTCCTCCGCATGAAAATTTATTGATACTCCCAGCCAAAGGAGAGAAAAGTTCTTTTGGCCAATAACCAATAAGTTGATCTCGGAGCATGAACCACCAATTCCCTATACCGATATCCTACCATGTGCATTGCAATATATGTTTATATACCATTTGAAGTGCAAGCAAAATTTTCTAGGACAAACATGACTAGGTAAAACAAAGGCAATTCACCTGGAATAAACTGATTCTTAACTCATATTGATGACCTTGAAAAGTAGAAGGTGTAAGATAATCACCAAGGACTGTTTTATGGTTAACTTGTACAAACCCTGGGCAAATATGATGGTTACAAAAGCCATCAACCCCCTGTGGGGTTTAAGTAGAAGAATCAATGGACAACAAGATTGTTAGATGTTAGATAAAAAAAATAAGTCTTGTGAGAGTCAAAACAACATGAAAAGTAATTAGGAAAAAGTAAGGAAGTGCATGCTAGAAAACTTACACTCCATGAGATATATAGTCTGCTATAGTTCCATTTTCGAACCTACAAAGGTGTAAAAGTAAGGAAATACTAAAAGATCAATATATTGTCTTTATGAGACAAAGATTTAAAAATTAGCATTATGCATATATTGCCTTTTATTGCCTAAGATACATAAGTTTTGAAAATCAAAAGAATAGGGAATCAATACAATTAATTAAATAATTAAGTGACATAATTATCATGTTGTGACACTGCTTTTGGTTGATACCTCCATATTTGGCAAATATGACCTTTTCTTTTATAGAGACAACTAACATAGTCCTTTTAAGACTAAACTAAACAATTGAAGTGAAGGTAAATAATGTCATTATCTGTTGAACTACACTTAGTAAATATAGGGGTGGTTAAGAATGTATAGAAAAATTTGATATTTCCACTTAATAAGAATTGGTTGCCGTAATTACTTACTTCCCACCCAGCAAATATTGTATTTGAATTTTGTACAATCTCTATGCCAGCTCTGCTATACTGACTATTTGACACCGTCGGATTCCATATATTTATACCTGCTTTTGCTCCATAAATTTTGCCAGGGAGCACCATTACTGCAGACTAAATTTAGAGAAATAAGGGAATTTGATAATCAAATGCTTAATTGCTTGTTAAAAATCAATGCTTTACTAGAAAAAGGAAATAAAATTTGGATAAGATTATTCATGGTCTATTAGTTTCATATGCACAATTTATGAGTGAGAGCACAAGATGTAGTTTGGTCCTAGAATTTCTTACATGGAAGCCTCGATCGTCAAGCTTTTTAGTTGCATAATTACTTCTTGCAAATTTTTGATATTCATGCATTATCAGATCTTCCTTTGTTGTCCTTTTGATGGGGATAGATTTAGGAGGGCAAGAAATACTAGCCCCATATGCTGGAAAGACATCTGTTCTTGAACCTTTATCTTTCATCCCTTTAGGGTTGGTTTTTGGTTTCATCTGAAAGAATTAAACTAAAGTATGCTAAAATATATTGATTAATTAACATTACCAAGTTCACATTCGAAGCATTTGAGAAAGAGAAATGAGAAGAAAGATTGCTCACTTGAATTGTATGATTCTTGAGTAAAGGATGGTCAAAAGCAAGCTGCTTATAAATGTCAATGCAATCTACAATATCGCCATATTGAGTCTATTCGTTGAACAAATGAAAAAATGAATGGGGGAAACTCATTAACTGTACAAATTACATATATTTCTCACAAGATCAACTTAATGAGATGATAATATCAATAGTAAACAAGTCCAACACTGAGAAATAGTAACATAACTAGAAAATTAATCTACACAATTTTGAAGGATAACAAAATAGAAATCATCATAAGGACGATCTTACTCTAAAAGTGGTTTTCTTCAAAGCCACTACCAATATCCTTCTAATATTACTAATATTTTATTTTATGAGAAACTAATTAGCAACCGTTGTAGGCCCTTATTCCATGCATAATTAGAAAAATAAAAATCATATAGCTCTCACAATTCATCTTTTAGAATGTTTAAGATTGAAAAGCAAGAGATCAAGGATGTATATGTTAATATCAAGTAGATACAAAAACCACTTGGATAAATAGATTGTTATGTTTTTTTAACCTTAAAAGAGAAAAATCATCCTAGTTCCCTTTATACTATTGAAGAATAGATAACAAGAAAGATTGATGTAGGTCTAAGAGAAATAACTTGTTCAAAGAAACCAAAAGAGAGGTTCCCAAATCAAAGAATCATAAACGTACTTTGAAACTCTTTATTGCAGGTTTATTTAAAAGTCGTAGCTGTCTATCTAGCTTTAGATCTTCTTGCTTAGATAACCTTCCCCATCCTTGGTCTGCATTAGAATCTAAGAAGAGAGAAAACACAATTAATAGAAAAAATGTTGTACTCTTAGAGCATTTCGCAGCCATTTTTCTAAGTTCGGTCTCCATTTTTCCTCCAGGAACTATATATAATGACAAAAAAGCAAGTCCATTGCAAATAGTACAAATAACTAACTTGGAAAGAAAAAATTCTACAAACCTAGGTGTTGATAGGATAGACTGAAATAGTCATTAGCTATTTTTAGTTACCACTTTACTTTTGAAGTTCAACATTCAACACAAAGATATTCTGTTACACATGCAATAAATGCTTCTTTTATATTGAATTTTTTATGTGCCAAAATTTTGACTTATGATTTTGTCTAATTAATAGTAATTTATGTATTGGGAAATATGGTCGACAAATTCAATGTAGACATTCAAGATGCCAAATTGGTGAAGACCTTCATTACCTCGATAAGTAAATGGTGGGTCTACATCATTCTACTTGCTTAAGGAAGATACACATTACTTGGATGATATGGGTGGATTCCACAAACAACATACATAGGAGTATTTTGATAATCAATGCTACATAAATTTGGAGGACTTAATGGCTTTTTGTTCCTTTGCTCTACTAGTTTCTCTTTCATTTTTATTTCCATGATTAAAGTTTTTACAATATGTAAAGCATTCAAAGGCAGTAGCTTTCAATGGAAACATAGAGAAAAAATTATCTAAATAGGTTCCTTTATGTTTTTGTTACTTTGTTATCTTGATAGAACAAGAATTTATGGTAACAGTGTTACAAAGAATCATATCCATAACAAGGAAGATACCCATTACTCAGATGATATGGGGTGTATTCGATGAGCAACACACTTAGAATATTTTGCTAATCAATGTTAATCAAATTTTGGAGGATTTATTAGCTTTAGACGATTTTTTTCCTTTTTTCTTTTACTACTTTCCCTTTTTGTTTTATTTTCATGATTGTTGTTTTCACAATTTCTAAAGCCTATTAAAAGGACGTAACTTTTAGTGAAAAGGTAGAGAAAAGGTTATCTAAATAGTTTCCTTTATGTTTTTGTTTCTTTATTCTCTTGATAGAATAAGAGTTTATGGCAATTATTGTTATAGACAATTGAGTCTGTAACAAAAACTACAAAGCCAAGTTTAAAAAAAGCTTAATTATTGCTAAATTAAGCTCCATGGATTATCCCTCGACATCAAATGCAAAGATGCCAATATAAGCAAAAATAATCAATCTTTCAATTGGGCCTAGCATATATACTTTTGCATGATTAAAACAAGTTATCAACTATACCATCCATAATAAATGTAACTTTGTTTTAGTTCTTTTTCCAAACTAAAGGAAATTTACTACAAACGAGGGTGCATATGTAGTACATGGTAATTAAACCCAAAAAAGGATCTGAGCTCCTAAAACCTAAATTGTCTAGGTAAAGGCCAAATTATAGTAAAGAAATAAAGATAAAAATTGCTCTAAACATCCAATGGAAAAGTGATCTTATAGTAAGAGATGCAAGATTCTTCGCTTCAACTCATTCCTCCAATGCCACATAAAAGCAATCCTTTTACTTGTGGCTTTTGTAAGTGCGAGAAACTAGGAGAAGGTTTCACGAATTGTAGCTCACATCTTATATTGCTTGGCCATTTTGCTTCTTTATTTTTTGAATATTTAAGGTATAACAATAAAAGCTGCTACATATTGCAAGTTATCCAATTGGTGCATGAAGGCAAAGCTAATAATGGTGATTATATCTTTATTAGGAGTCTTACCGAGTAGTGAACGGTTAAGCCCGGAAACCAAAGCACGTAGTTACCTCTCTTGTTCATCATGAAGGACTAATCGTGGGACACCACACTCAACATTAAGCCGCAACATCTACCTTCATAGTTAATATACTTACAAATCTAGGACAATGCTAGCATCTTTGCCAAGAATTGTGTGCTCACCTCAGTATCTTTATATTTCACCTTATGCTCCTTAGATGAAAAGCAAAAGGTAGATTAAGAATCTCCTTCACACAAAGACGAGTGTCAAGGAGAAGTTATGAATTGAAAGGAAGTTCTTAAATTGGGGTGTATTACAATGTGGATAATAAATTTTAAATTATTAATAAATATATTAAAAATTTTATTTATATGATAATGGTTTCAACTAGTTTCAGAGGAAACAAATTAATCTCATTCCCAAAGAACTTCAACCTTCTTAGCCATCTAAGATTGCCAAGTGATTTGGGTATCAAATGAAACATGTTTTTGAATTTTTAATATATCTCTTAAAATAGTATCAGGGCTAAGTATGTTCCTTAGCACTTCCATGGGCTCCAGTTGATTTGATTCCACACATTGTCTACATAATGTGGTAATACAGTGGTTTGATAATTTGATTATCATAGTGAGTGCATGTCTTAAGATAGGAACAATAAATTACACATTGATGAAAAATATATTAAGAATCATATTTATATGATAATAGATTACACTAATTTTTGGGTTGACTGTTGAATCAAATAACGAACCTTTTAACAAAGTTTATAGATTTTAAATTGAAAATACTTCTCAATACAATAGAACTCTTTTAAAAGTCTAACTAACCCCTTTCCATCAACTCTCGAAGCCTAAGTGGTGGTGGCTAGAGAAGGGCCTAAGAAAAGGAGGAGCGTTGAGCTTTTAAAGCGCTTTTCGAGGGTGGTGTCTCTCACTACTGTTGATCATTATATCCCCACCCCATCCGTGGTTTATGATGGTTTATGAACAAATAACCCTAAATGGAACCTTCGGGTTCCATATACCCTTGGCTTTAAATCTCTTGTGGTAAGCTTTTTCAACCCAAATTTTGCCCTTTTTGCACTAGTTAATGTTTACCTGATAGAACCCTTTTAATTTTTAATTTTTAATATTTTTTTGGTTGTTACAAAGACTTGTTTCCTTTTGCTTTTGGATTTACATGATGAATGTTTTGGTATCTCTTACTGTCTCTCTTTCTCAATGATGTCTTTGAATCATCACGCACAGCACTCTTGCTATTGTTGGGTAGTCAAAACAGGGGATTTTGAAGAAGCTCTAAGGATTTGGATTTTCTTTTTCGTTACAAAAATGTTACGTACTTTTTTTCTTGTAGCTTTTGTGATCAAGTTGGTTGAAAAGTTACATTTCTCTATTTCTCCCTCCGAGTTTGTCCTTCCATCAAACGGCTTGCCTTTTCTTAATCATTCTTTCTCGTATGATGTGAACTCTTTAAGTTTCCTTGGACCTCGCCTTTGTCTTGCGGCAAGAGTTGAAAAACATGGGATTTAGTATAACAGCAGCATAATCCGTTTCCCTGGCTGCAAGAATTGATCTTTGACAGGATATATGGGAATGACGGAGAAGTGTATAGAAACAGAAACTAAGACCAAAGAACAGTTTCGTTGGGAGGATTGATAATGGCTATGATCAGTGTATCCACCCTCTAAAGATCTAAAACTTAATTATCCGGTCTCACCTGATCAAAATGATTAGATTAGACAATGTCTAAGATGAGCAGAGAAGCATGATTAAGACACGGGTACACGTAAAGCGTCAATATCTTTTCTTTTCACCAATCTGATATGCATTTTGCAGTCATTTCAAGATCAAAATATAGAGTGTTTCCACTCAATATTCCAGACGCTTCTGGTCAATATGGCGAGTGATGAGCAACTGCCGTCGATTCACTATGGCTGAATACATGTGACTATGACTTCTTTAGGTATGAATTACACATGAAATTTATCTGTTTTTCTACAGACTGAGCCAAAATTACTATTTATTAGTGACAAACCATTGGGAGCGGCAACAAAAGTGAACTGGATTTGATCTGAAATTTAGGCGAAAAAATCATTCCATGAGGTTTCTATTCCATTTTTAGTGGGAAAAAAAAAAGAGAATAAAGTGAAAATCGTCTCCTCAACCAGCCAAGCCATTTGAAAACAAAAATCGACCACCTATACTAATACATTCAAATAATTGTCATGCATTTATACTCACAGGAGAGTTTGAATAATAGAATAAACGGGGGACAGGTAAAAGTTTTACTTTGACTGAACCTTACTGCCAGTTCCTACAGCAGCTCCCTTCTCTCCCCTTCCGAAGGCAACCTCATCCATGTCTTGCCCACGTCGCCGATACCGCCCACCAGACGCTAAAAATGCAGGGCAAGGCCTGTAAGCCTTTATGGGCCACCAGCCAAAGCCTGGAATTGTTGCAATCCCTCCTTGAATTCTACCCTCGGCATTGCATCCCTTCTCAATTGTCTCTCTCCCACAGGCCTGACATCCCCTGTAAGAAGCTTCCTTTATTTACAGCACTAGAAGTGAAAAATGTGTTCATTCGTACCACCAAATTGAGCACAAAGTACACTCCAAATAAGATACATAGCGGGGCAAAAAGTGAAGGGATCATTCAATCTGGACCTAAAGACAACTCATCAGCGGGGCAAAGGTCAAGCCAAAATGGGGGCTTCTGCCTATCCAAACAATTTCAACAAAAACGGCAAGACTCTCTCTCTCTCTCTCTCTCTCTCTCTCCATCTGGGTAGGATGGAAATCAATTAAAGAAAAAGAAGCTACCTCAAGGGAAGCCTGTCAAGGTCGTCGATGGAAGATTCTGACTGAACAGGGGCCGCCTCTGGTGGTGGAGGAGGGCCTTCTTCTCCGACAGAAGTTGAAAAAGAAGAACTAGAACGAGGGGTGAAGCGGAGTTTAGAAGGGAAGCTAATAGGAGTTGTTGGGACATGGAAGCGTGTGCCAGTTGAGGGATGTTGCAGGAGGAAGTTGTGAGGAGGAGCAGGAAGGGAGAGAAGGGAAACTCCCATTCTCTCTTATCTCTTCTCTGGCAGACACACATAAGAACACAGGAAGGGGGAGAGGATAACAGCCGCTAACCTTGTCAGTTTTCCACCAACGTAAGGCTCCTGTCGTTTGAGCTTCGTACAATTGCCACCCTATTTCCGATACTCTATTCTGTGTTATACAATATATATATATTATAACTCAGATTGACATAACGCTCCAAATTTCTGCCTATTTTCCATCTTTTAGGAAGTGCTTTGAACAACAGTCTTATATTTTTAATAAAATAATAAAAAATCCCTTTACAAATGAATGGTGTGTCCAATGTCCTGACCAACAGACCATGGAACGTTCTCTCAAGAGAATAATCGAAATTAGTTAGAATTGAGGGGATTGCCTTGAAGCTCTTCTTTTCAGTAATTGAACTCGATATAATACAGAGAGTGAAAGGCTATATTTATAGGTTTACATAAGAATAGGGAAGTTAATCAATTGCGAGGTTAGTTAAACAATAATATAGTCCAGCTAGATAAATTGTCTAACAGTTTTATTAGGTAGTCATAGGGTGTTGTGCTAACGTGGACGTCTGTAGAGTTGAAGAACTTGTTGACTATTGTTAGAAGCAGATCTCTCTTGAGCAGCAACTTCTTTAGGCCCTTCGAACTCGAAGTGGTTATTAGTCCGAATTGGTTTCTTAGGAACAGAAAACTGGTCTTTGAAAGGCTTCATTAGGATGTCAGCTAGCAAGCATTTTATGGAAATATACTTTGTAGTTACAAGATTAAGAGCAACTTTTTCCCTTTTTTTTTTTCATTTTATTTTATTTTATTTTATTTTATTCTGACAAAGAAAGAATATATTAATGGGAAACTTGTTTGATGATACACTTGTGCACGAGAGTATTCCTTAAAAAAATCAACTCCTAATTGGATAAAAACTACTTGGGAACAAAATTAAAAAGAAACATCCTAAGCTCTTAAATCTATTTGGACCGTAAACCAGGGACATTTCTTGGGGATAGTAGGAGGGTTGTCTAGTCCCATGCTTCGGTTGAATTCATTAACAAGCTCCACAAGCCTATGCTTGTCTTGACCCACTTTCTTATTGGAATTGTTAATAACCCAAGTAGGCCTGGTGTGCCGCTTCTTTGTTCTTCATCTCGACATGGGATAATGCACATTTGACCCTTTTCTTTGTATTTGGATCAAGGTGGTAGTAAAGCCTTCATTACTGGAAAATCCTTGATTGAAGATAAGCGATTCCTTCCATGGTTGCTAGTAACAGTATGCCTTGCCCTTATTAGTAGGCATGCCCACTTGTATGATAAGAGTAACATCTGGATAATCCATTCCATGTGCAAATACATCAAAAGTCACAAGGGTAAGAACCTTTGACTTCCTGAATTCATCATATACCTTGGTTCTATAACTTTATGGCTTTCTAGAATGGATCTCCCTAACATTCAAGTTTAGCTCCCCAAGAAGATCAAAAGCCATCAATATGACCATTGCTGTAATGCAGAATACAATAACCTCATAGTCTACATCATTTGTGAATGTGTCTCCTCACTACCCTCTTGAATTGTACTAATAACTTCATATCACTTCTTAAAGCAATGTGACTAATTTGACAAAGCTTTGCTGGGATAATAGCAGAAAACAAAAGTGTTTGGGGTTGTTTTGGGGCAGCTACAATTTTTCCCTCACGACATGGAAATCTATTTCCATGTGCTTTGTGCATCCATGGAAGTTTGCTTGGTTGAAAGTTTAAGTGTTGCTAAGTTAGAGTTTGAGTTGTCATAGTAAATAATTATGGAGTGTGGCTATGGTATACCAAGATCTCTAAGTAATAAGTAAAGCCATGTGCATTTAGCTATAGCTAAAGTAAGAGCTCGGTAAGTTTAGCTGATAAATGAGCTACTATCAATTAGCACTTTGAACTCCAAGATATTAGGTTGTTGCCTAAAAACAAGTAATGGTCAGGCAAAATATCTTATGGATTTACAGCCGACCTAATTTGAGTCATTGTAGCCATAGAGATCAAAGGAACTCTTTGAGCTTAGGCGTGAAGCTAATGTTAGTAAGCCTTTAATATACCTAAACAAAGGTTTCAAATTGTGATAATCTAGAGTGGTAGGTGAATACATAGATTGATAGAGCTAATTGATTGGGAAAACAATTTTAGGTCTTGTAATGGTGAGATCAAGGGTTGGTGACTTGGTTGCAAGTGGCGTTGCTATTGGTTTGCAATGTAACATGAAGGATCTTTGCAAAATATCAAGAGCAAACTATTTTTATAACAAGAGAAAACCATCTTGGATAGAAATCACTTCTATGCCTAAGAATAATGCACCTGACCTAGTGGCTTAAGTGGAAAATGCAACATTTAAGTGAGTAATTGGTTTTGAGATGTCTTATGTAGAGTTGATTATGATGACCAAATCATCTAGATAAAGCAACAACCAAATGACTAAGCTGCCTTATTCTAGTAGAAATGGCTAGAGAAGGAATAGAAAGTGGTAGCTTCAATTCTTGTTATTGTAGTGCTTGGTGACTCATTTGTAGAGCTATGTGAAGCAAAATTTTAGACATATATGCTTGTAGTGGTAACTGCTAAAGTTCATATAGGAGTGTTTACAAAAACAAAAAGGGATTCATGCAGTGAAATAAATGTAGCTCTTACTTCAACATAAGGTGATAAGGTTCCATCTCTTGTTGCAACATAAGGAGAAGGATGTGATGTTGAAATGAAAACATAATCCATATAAACTTTAGGGTTGACAATTAAAGGAGATAAAGATTAAGAAGGAAAGGGAGAGCATTGCTGCATCAAGGTAGCATAGGAAAAAGAGTATTCATTAGACAAAATACGCATTGAAGAATAGACATAGCCAATAGGTAAATAAAGATCGATAACCTTTGTGAGCATCATAGTACTCAAGGAAGACACACTACAAAGATCTTTTTGATAGTTTAGTGGATGCATAGTCTCACAAATAAGGAAAATAGGTGCAAACGAAGACTTTAAGGTGGGAATAATTTGGTTCAATGCCATAAAGAAGAAAGAAAAAAAAAAGGGGAAGTGTGGCTAACGATTGGAGAAAGAAGTTTGTTAATTAGATAGGATGACATAGAAAAGACTCCAAACCAATATTTCTCATTATGTTCAGCGTCAAATAACATTGTTAAACCTAGCTCCACAATATTCCGATACTTCCTTTTAGCTAAACCATTTTTTTTGGAGTGTGTGGGTAAGAAGGATGATGGACAATGCAATGTTATAAGAGATTGGAGAATCTTTATGTTTCTAAAAAATTACTCAAAATTTGACAAAGATAGAAACACTTTAGACTTTTGTTTAAGTGGATAGATAAAAGAGTACCTAACACAATCATAACAAAATAATATAGTATTGAAAACGTTGGACAAACTATACAAAAGTAGGTCCCTAAAGGTCATTGTGGACCTTTTCAAGGGTTGACTACTAGACCTATTTATAGATACAAGGAAAACAAGTTTAAAGCTCTTGCTTAAAGGACTAGAATTACAAAAGACTGGTTTACTTGATTGGACTTAAATCTTGTTATGATACTATAGATACTGTAAACTTTTTAGTCTTGGATGACCAAGCCTATAGTGCTAGGTTGCAAGATTGACTAAGCAGTGTTGTGTAAAGAATAAAGTATGGGTATTATTTGAAGGTAGCATCACATAGAGACCTTGGTGCCTAAATCCTTTTGTTGAGATTAATTTCTTATTTGGATTTTTTCTCTTATGAAATTTGTCTTCTTGCCAAACAAATACGCATAACTTTTCTAGTCAGCCACACCATGACAAATTCTATTTTTAAATTAGTTTACATGGATGTTTAAGGGCTTTATAGAGATCTTACACATGATGGTGCTCATTATTTTTTAACAATTGTGGATACTTTTTCTTATACCACTTGGACTTACCTTCTCCATTTTAAAAGCTAAGTTTTCTAAAAAATTCAATCATTCTTTTCCATGGTCCAAACCCAATTTAGATCCATTTTCAAGTGCATTCACTTTGACAATGATATCAAATTCTTTTCTTTTGAATGCTCTTATTTTCTTTTTATCCAAGGGCATTATTCATAAGAGCTCTTGCATTCATACTCCTTAGCAAAATGGAGTAGTTGAATGCAAACACTGACATTTGTTGGATGTGGCTTAAGCCTTAATTTTTCAAGAATACCTTCCTTCACATTTTAAGGATTAGTGTATCTTGATTGCCACTTATTTAATCAACCACCTCCCCTCATCACCATTAGGTGGAGTCACTCCTTATAAGCATCTATTTGGTGTGCCACCAATCCTTGACCGTTTACATGTTTCTAGTTGGTAGTATTTACATGCATGACAAATTTAGCCCTTGGGTTCTTCCTCTTGTCTTCATGGGTATCCTTCCTACTTAAAGGGCTTATAAGCACCATTGAAAATTTTTTTGTCAATCATGACGTCATTTTCATGAATTGTTTTCCCATTTGCATCACAGTCTTCACAATTTTCCTTTACTAGTCTAGTTAACTTGTCAAAATCCCTTTATGTTGCTTAAGGAATCATACTCTCCATCCTTGTTGCCTGTTGATGAGCCCTTTTCCTATGATCTTGCATCAGTTCCTTTTGTCAACCTTGGCTTTCCTCCACCTATATTTAATCCTTCTTCATCCATATATTTATCTAGCCCCATATATTACACCAACTTGCTTTTTAATTTGCCTTAGCCTAATCTTAATCCTGTAACTAATCTTGCTCAAGCATCCTCTTCTTAGTGGGGTATTTCTATTTTTTATTCTAGGCAAGCCACTAAACCTCCCATTTCAACTATTGATTACCTTTGTCCCATATTGCCTTCCATTTCTTACACCACCTTCTACCATATCTTGTAATATCTTTCCTTTTTATTGTTGTCACCTTTATTACTATCATTTTATTGCTTCTATCTTTGTTGTTCATGAATCCTATACTTTCCAAGAAGCCTTAACCAACCCTCATTGGGTCTTGCCATTAACCATGAGCTTACTAACTTTGAAGCCAATTGCACTTGAGATGTGGTCACTTTATATTTTGGTTGACGGCTTGTTGGTTTTAAGTGAGTTTTCAAGGTGAAATATTGTGCTAATGAGATTGTTAAATGGTATAGAGCCTAATTGGTGGCTAAGGGATATAGTAATTGAGAAAGGATTGATTATCAAGATACCTTTTTTCCCACTACCAAGCATGTTATAGTTCATTTGTTCATCCTTATTGCTTTGGTTCATCATTGGCAATTATTTCATATGGATGTTCAAAATGCCTTCCTCTATGGTTATCTCTTTGAGAAGGTCTATATGGAGCTTTTACCCAAATTTCACAATTAGGGAGAAGGTAGAGTATTTTGATTGTGGAAATCCTTATATGGCCTAAAATAAGCATTTTAAGAGTGGAATGCTAAGTTCACAGTTGCTCTCACGTCACATGGTTTTTGCCAATCTTGGCATGAGTATTCACTCTTCACCAAAGTTGAGGGTAATTCTTTTGTTGCTCTACTTATCTATATTGATGACATTTTGATTACAATGAACAATAAGATAGTCATCTAAAATCTTAGGGTTTATCTTCACTCTACATTTTTTATGAAAGATCTTAGATAGTCAAAATTATTTTTTGGAATTGATATTGCCTAATCTCTAAATTTTTTTTCTCTAAGCCAGTGTAAGTACATATTGGAACTAATATTTGAAGTTGGACTAGCTGGTTCCAAACCCTTAATCATTCTTGTGAAGCAAAACAAAAAATTCACAAGTGTAGAATATGATGTCAGTTCTAAGGAGAAAGTCAATAATCACCTCATAAAGTTCCATTAGTTTATTAGAGGTTAGTTGGCAGACTTATATATTTGACTCTCACATGGCTTGATATTACTTTCCCAATTAGCTACTTAGCCGATTTATGCATGGACTAAAACTATCCCACATAGAGGTAGCCTTAAGGGTGATCAAATATTTTAAGAGCTATCTAGTTATTGGTTTTATGTTTCCCTCCTCTTTAAAGTTTGAGTTCTAAGCATTTTGTGACTTAGACTATAGCACGTCCTATGACTAGATGCTTCACCACTAATTTTAGTATCATGCTTAGGAATTCATTAATATCTTGCACTTGAAAAAATAGCCAATTGTATCCTTTTCATTAATTAAAGTAGAGTATCGAGCTATGCAAGTCACGACTAGTGAAATAGTTTGGATTAGGGATCTATTCAGATATTTTGGTTTCTATATGAGGTAGTAGAAAAGATAGAAGCTAATATGATTTTTATGAGTATACCAAACACATCGAGTTAGATTGTCATTATGTGAGACAGAAGTTTCAACAAGGTGTTATTGCAATGCGTCATATCTCCACTAAAGAACAACTAGTATACTTATTAACAAAAACATTATGTAGTTAACAACATTAGCATATCCTTTCCAAGCTTGCAATATTTGACTTGTACAAATCTTTAACTTAAAGGAGAGTGTTTATGAATATATGATGATTCCAAATATCCAATTTTTGTGTAATATTTCCTTATTAATTGCATTGATATGTATACCTTATATAGACTAGGTCCTATGCATATAAAAGAAGGCTTAATGCCATACAGATCTCATTGTAGTATCAATACAAAGTTGATTTTACTCATAGGGTTTTCATTTTCTAATATTAAACAATTCCTTGAATAGGTCCATTTCAATGCACACCTAAGCACAAGTTAGCTTTTTAAACTTCCTTGTTCTTAAATTTTAGCACAAGTATGAACCTAATTGAGTACCAATTTTAAGCAATGTTTAGATTATGTTCATGGTTATAATGATTCTAGTACTTTTTTAGCCTTTAAGAAATAATGCCTTTTTAAGTATAGAAACACCAATAATCTTCTATACTTAAAAGAAATTATTTCTTAAAATGAAAGTGATGCTATAAACTCTAAGCATCTTTGTAACTTGCTATTGTTAATGGTTTTCATTAGAAGGCTTAAACTTTAACCCAAAAGCCAATTAGTAAAGGGAAAAAGAAAAGGCTAGTGAATTAAAAGAACAATTCTTTCATTTAAACTTCACTTATAATTGTACCTTCCTAACGTAGAAATGATCCTTAATAGTTTTAGTAAGAATTGCATGTTGAATTATCTTGAGTTATAGCCTTATCTTTGTCCATAAGAAGAAACTTCTTGTTCCTAAGAAGTTCATAAAAACATTCCTAAAAGAACTCTTATAATTACATATTCTAAACTTTATTATTATATTTATTCAAGACACCCATAATTAATTAAATGGGCATCTCCCAGGCCCCCCAAAAAATAGATGATGTCCCCATTGAGGATTTTTGCTTACTTTGTAGAGGGCATTGGAACAATAAGGCTTGTCAATATCCATTTCAATAGCAGATTTCTTTGGATCTTCAAACACATGGGTCTTGTCAGTAAGAACTTTAATCCCTCTAACATATGCAGACTTGCCATAGCCTTCTCCTGGGAAGTGGCCACTCCCCATGGCAGGGGTATGCTTTGTTATAGGGCTATAGACTTGTCCTCCCCATGAAACTTTAGAGCCACCCTCAGCCAAATTAGTGAAAAGTGCTTGTGGCCAATAACCAATATTTTGATCTCGGAGTAAGAACCACCAATTCCCCGTTGTGATATCCTACCATGCACATTGTAGTATATGTTTAGGTACCATATGGTGTACAAATAAAATTTCTAGGATAAACATGATCAGAGCAAAAAAAATGCAATTCACCTGGGATAAACCGATTCTTATCTCATATTGATGGCCTTTGTAAGTAGAAGGACTAAGGTAACTACCAAGGGCTATTTTTGGGCTAACTTGTACAAACCCTGGGCAGATATGATTGATGCAGAAGTCATTATTCACCTATAGGGTTTAAGTAGAAGCACCAAGGGACAAAAATATTGTTAGAAGTTATAACATAAAATAAGTCTTATGAAAGGTAGATCACTATAAAAAGTAAGCTATAAAATGTAAGGAAAAGCATGCTAAAAACTTACACTCCAAGAGATATATAGTCTGCTATAATTCCATTTTCGAACCTTCAAATGTGTAAAAGTAAGGAATGAGCAAAAGATTAATACATTATCTTCATAAGACAAAGATTTGAAAATTGGTAGTCTGCATGTATGGTTTTTTAGCACCTAGGATACACAAGATTTGAAAATCAAAAGAATAGGGAACTCTAATGTTATCTTAGAGAATAGTAAAATCAATCAAATAATTAGGTGACACATTATCATGTCTTGACATTGCTTTAGGTTTATACTTCCATGTATGGCAAACATGACTTTTTCTATTACATTGACAACTAAAACAGTTCTCTTAAGACAAAAATTAAACTATTGAAGTGAATATAAATAATTTCACTATCTATTCAATTGCACTTAGTAAATAGATGGTCAAGGGTGTAAAGAATTTTTATTTTTATTTTTAATTTCTACTCAAGAAGAATTGATTGTTGCAATTACTTACTTCCCACCCAGCTGTTATTACATTTAAACCCCCTGCAATTTGTATGCCACCTCTACTACATTGATCAGTATACACTGTGGGCTTCCATATATTTATAGCTGCTTTTGCTCCTTTAATTTTGCCATGGAACACCACTGCTGCAGACTAAATATGGAAAAATGAGGGAACTTGATAAATCAAATACTCAAAAAAATAATTCTTCACCTAAAAAAGAAAATTAAACATGGATAAGATTATTCATGGTCTATTAGTTTCATATGCACAATTTATGTGTGAAAGCACAAGATCTAGTTTGGTTGTAGCATTTCTTACATGGAAGAATCCTTTACCATCTGCAGAGAATTGCCAAGACTTATTAGTTGGATAATTCCTTGTTGTAGATTTTTTATACTTATCAATTATTAGGTCTTCCTTTGTAGTCCTTTTGATGGCGATAGATCCAGGGGGGCAAGAAATATTAGCCACATATGCTGGAAATGCATTTGTTCTTGAACCTTCATCTTTCATCCTTTTTGAAACGAGTTTTGGTTTCATCTAAAAAGAATTAAACTATATAAGCGTGCTAAAATATATTAAGCAATTAGCACTACCAAAGTGGCATGGCATGGTATGTTTATCACATACGAAGCATTTGAGAAAGAGAA
Organism: Casuarina cunninghamiana; assembly: GCA_028551485.1. Lineage (NCBI taxonomy): Eukaryota > Viridiplantae > Streptophyta > Magnoliopsida > Fagales > Casuarinaceae > Casuarina > Casuarina cunninghamiana. The sequence continues at coordinate 7,097,538 of CM052365.1, forward strand.
ATGAGAAGAAAGATTGCTTACTTGAATTGTATGATTCTTGAGTAAAGGATGGTCAAAAGCAATTTGTTTATAGATGTCAATGCAATCTATAATTTCACCATATTGAGTCTGCTCATTGAAAAAATGCAAAAACAAATAGATGAAACTCGTTTACTTTGAATAAATTACATGTAGGTCTCATAAGATCAACTTGAAAACATAGCAACATTAATAATAGAGAAGTCCAACATCGAAACTTAGTAACAACACCAAGCAATTAATCTATATAGTTTTGGAGGATAACAAGATGGGAATCACCATAGGAATAAGCCTACTTCAAAAGTGTTTTTCTTCAAAGCCACTAGTATATCAATATCCTTCTAATATTACTATTACTTTTATTTTATGAAAAGCTTATTAGCAACCATCACATGCCTCTATTCTATGTATAATTACAAAAAAAAAAAAAAATTAAAAAATTAATCATATGGTTCTCACAATTCATCTTTCATAATATTAAAGATTAAAAGGCAAAAGATGAAGGATGCTTATGTTAATATTAACTAGATAAAAAAACCACTTGGTTAAATATATTTTTTACCTTAAAAAAGAAAAATCATCCTAGTTCCCCTTTTATTATTGAAGAATACACAACAAGAGAGATTGATGCAGGTCTAAAAGAAATAACTTGTTCATGAAACCAAAAGAGAAGTTGCTGAAATGAAAGAATCATAACTATACCTGAAAACTCTTTATTGCAGGTTTATTTATAAGTTGGAGTTGCCTATCCAATTCTAGATCTTCTTCCTCAGATAATCTTCCCCATCCTTGGACTACATTAGAATCTAAAAGAAGAGTAAACAAAATTAATAGTAAAAAAGTTATATTCTTGGAGCATTTAGCAACCATCTTCTTGAGTCCAACCTCCATTTTCCCTCAAAGAACTATATGAAAAGACAAGAAAGCAAGTCCATTGAAAACCATATAAATAACTAAATTGGAAAGAAAACTTCTACTAACCTAAGTGTTGACAAGATGCAGAGAAACAATCATCATCTACCTTTAATTACTACTTTGCGTTTAACGTTCAACATTCAACACAAGGATAATCTATCACACATCGATTGCCTTTAAGACACTAAATTGGTAAAGATCCTTATTAACTTGATAAGTAAATGGTGGGTCAACATCGTTTTACTTGCTTAAGAAAGATACTCATACTTAGATGATATGGGACAAATTCCATGAGCAACATACATAGAAATATTTTAATAATTGGCATTAATTGAATTTGTAGACCTAATGGTTATAGAGGAGATTTGTTTTTAGCCAATTTACCTTTCTATTTTATTTCTGTGATTGTTGTTTTTACAATTTGTAAAGCCTATTAAAATGTGGCAGCTTTTAGTGGAAAGTTAGAGAAGAAACTATATAAATATTTTCCTTTATGTTTTTGTTTCTTTGTTTTCTCCATAGAATAATAATTTATGGCGATTATTGTTATGAACAACAATGTTTGTAACAAAATCTACAAAACCAAGTTTAAATGAGTTTACTTCAATAGGAACAATTTTCAAGTTTGCTTCACTTAAGCAATTAAGATAGCATGGAGTGATTGCCAAATTAAGGTCTAGGAATAATCCCCATTCATTATATGCATAAGTGACAATAGAAGCAAAAACAACCAATCATTCCATAAGGCCTAGCATGCATATTTCTACCTAATTTAAACAACTTAGCAACTATACCATCCATAATAAAACTACTTTTAGTTTTTTTTTTTCAAGGTAAAGGGAAATTTACTAGAAACAATGGTGCATATGTAGTATATGATAATTATATAGCAAAACCCAAAAGAAAAGAAAAGAAAAATTTTAAGCTCCTAAAGCCTAAATGGTCTAGGGAAAGGCCAATTATAGTAAATAAATAAAGATAAAAACAGCTCTAAACATCCAATGGAAAAGTGATCTTAAAGTAAGAAAATAGAATAACGCAAGATTCTTCACTTCAATTCATTCCTGCCATACCATATAAAAGCAGTCCTTCTGCTTGTAGCTTTTTATAAGTACAAGAAATTAGGAGAAGGTTTCACGAATTCCACCCCTATCTTATATTGCTTGGCCATTTTGCATCCTTATCCTTGAAGATTCTAGGCATAACAATAAAAGCTTCTACATATTGCAAGTTATCCAATTGGTGCACGAAAAATAAAACTAATAATAATGATTATATCTTTTTCAAAGTAAACGGTCAAGCTCGGAGAGCAAAGCAAATAATTACCTCTCTTGTTCATCACAGAGGGCTAATCATCCGACACCACCCTCAACATTAAGTTCCAACATCTGACTTCACAATTAGTATACATATTAATGCAGGACGATGCTTGCTTCTCTGCCAAGAATTACTTGCTTGTAAAGGGTAAGTTAGGCATCTCCATCACACAAAGATGAGTGTAAAAAAAGAAGTTATGAATTGAAAGGAACTTTTTAAACTAAAGTGTATTACAATATGGACAATAAATCTCACATTATCAAGGAATATATTAAAAATTTTACTTATATGATAATGGAGTCCAGAAATTCTAGAGGAAAGAAATTGATCTAATCTCCAAAGAACTTCAATCTGCTCAGCCAACTTAGATAACAAAGGGAGATTGAACGTATTTTGAATTGTTAATATCTTCCTTAACATAGTATGAGAGTCAATGTCCTCTTTAACACCTTATGATCTCTCATTGATTTGAGTTTATATGTTGCTCATATAATGCAGTATTATAATGGTTTGATAATTTAATTATCATGGTAAAGGTGTATGTTAAGATAAGAAAAAATAATAACACATTACTAAAGAATATATTAAGAATAATATTTATATGATAATAAATTCTAGGAATTTTTGGGTTAACCTTTGAATTGAATAATGAACTACTTAACAAATACTTAACAAAGTATTAAGATTTCAAATTGAAAGTACTTCTTACATACAATATAAGAATCTAACTAGGCCCTTCCAACCACTTCAAAAGCTTGAGTGGTGGTGGTTAGAGAAGGTCCTGACATGAGGAGACTTGAAGTAACTTTAGAGGCGCTTTTTGAGGGCGGCGTCTCTCGCTACTATTGCTCATTATACCTCCGTCTCATCCGTAGTTTACAGACAATTAACTTTAAATGGGACCTTTCATATGTCCTTAGCCTTAAATCTCTTGTAGCAAGCCTTTGCAACCCAGATTTTGCCTTTCTTGCACAAGTTTATGTTTTTCTAATAGAGCCCATGTAGTCTTTTTTGGTTGTTACAAAGACTTGTTTCTTTATCCTTTTGCATTTACATGATGAATATTTTGGTATCTCTTAAGTCTCTCTCCATCTCTCTCTTTCTCAATGATGTCTTTGAACCATCGCGCAGTGCACTCTCGCTATTGTTGGATAGTTAAACCAGGGGATTACTAAGAAAGCTGCAAGGATTTGGATTTTCTTTTTTGCTACAAAAATGTTACGTACTTTTTTTTTTCGTTAGAAGTGAATTGGGTTTGATCTGAAGTTTAGGTGATTAAGTCATTGCTTATGGTTGCTATTCCATTTTTAGCAAAAGAAAGCAGAATACAGTGAATATACTAGCACATTCGAATAATTGTCATGCTCAAAGGAGAGCTGAAAAATAGAATAATTAGAGAGAAAGGTATATGCATTTACCTTGACTAAAACTTACTGCTAGTTTCTACTGCAGCTTCTTTCTCTCCCCTTCCAAAGCCAATTCATCCATGTTTCGCCCACGTCGCCGATACGGCCCACCACATGCTAAAAATGCAGGGCCACCGTTCAAAGCCTGGCATTGTGCAATCCCTTCTTGAATCCTACCCTTGCCATAGCATCCCTTCTCAATTTCCTCTCTCCCACCGGCCTGACAATCCCTGTATGAAATTTTCATTATTTACAGCACTAGAAGTGAATAATGTTTTCATTCGTACCACCAAATTGTGCACAAAGAACTCCAAATAAGATAATTACAAAGAATAGTTTTAGAAGTTAGGGGATCATTCAATGTGAACCTAAAGACACCTCATCCGCTTGGTAAAGGTTAAGCTAAAAAAGGGGTTTTTGCCTAGGCTTGACTTGTGCAGAATAATCATCGAATTCAATTACAATTTCTCAATTTTATTCTTATGGCCAAACCTTGACTGTTAATCCCATTAGTCAAAGGTTCAAGTCCCCTTCCTACTCCCTGGGTGCGTGTGTAAAAAAAAAAAAATATTTTTTTTGATTTCTTCGTTATTTGTCAATATTGATTGTTTATCTTTTAACATTGAAATCAATGACTTGAATAACTCTTCAACAAAAGCTATTAAAATTTTGGATAATACATACAAAATCTCTTTATTTATATTATTATAGTGTTTGATTTTATCCAAAAATTAATTTAAGAATAGAAGAGTTTTTTTTTTCTCTGCTATAAAGATAACACTTAGATAAATTAGAACAACATAAAACTTAGGTTATACCAATTTTAATACATATCATTTATTTTTTCTAATGTCTTTTATTCCTAATAAAGAAAAAGCTTAAGTTTGACACTAAAACCAGTAATTTAAAATACTTTAATCTTATATAATTCAATAGATCATATGCCATTTTTTAAGTTTTACTAATAACAATTAAAAGATATGTAATTTATATGCATTATTTTTTTTATTAATAATAACTTAGTAATGGAAGAATCAATTTCAAATTTTAAATTTATATGAAATCATACGAGATATACAAGATTTTTTCATTTTTTATTTCTACATATAGTGACTTTTAACTCAACATTACACTATACAACATTCAAAACTTGTTTTTTTTTTTGTGTTGAAAACAAAAGTAGTAGGATTGGTAGAGAGAGAGAAAAAAAAAAGAAAAAAAAAAAGAAGAAAAGAGCAAACACAGTTGAAGAACAAGGGCATAGGAAGGAGGCAGGTACTCCTGATTGATCAAGAGCCTCTTATCAGCCCAGTTTTGATGAGTTTACTGACATGAGCTTATGTCAATGAACTTTATGGGACTCACTTGTAAGAGCTAATATTAATGAATTTATGATTTGTTTAATTAAATGAAATATTTGATATCTTAATAGTTAAATATGGTCTAACTAATGTGGGTCATTGCTTCTCTATTAGGTTTGTGATGAGTTAAGAGTTATAAGAATGATACATTAGGAAAATATTAACTTCCTCTTCTAGTTCTATAAATTGTACTTTGATATTCTATTGATAGAGGGAGACATAAAGAGTTTATAACTGACCTCTGACCATATAGTTTTACTGAGAATTATTTCTCTAGAAAGAAGAAGCAGTTCATGAGTTTGTGGCTTTGGGTTAATTTAGAAAAAAACGAAAGAAAAGGAACACAAACCATGCAGAAAGGGTGTGCACGATACCCGGTCATGGTGCATGCAAAAGTAAAGGAGATGCACTTCTACCTGGAAGATGAGATTTCGCGCTTGTAATCTTTGCTATGGAAGCAAAGAATTTAGTTTTCGTACTAAATTTTGTTCATCTTTTGGGTTGTTATGTTCTTTATTTAAATTTTTTATACTGGCATTTTTGTCTCATAGGAGACTAATTTTGCTTACACCTCTCCGTCCAGCAAATTCTCAAACTATCAGAAAAACACCGGAAGGTGGGAGCGAAGAACATGGAACCCAAAATCCAGGAGAAGATTGAAAGGATAGTGCTGTGGTTTTTAAAAGAGTTGGATATCGAGGAGACCAGGGAGCACAAGGTAATAGCTTTCTATTTTTGTAGCTTTTTCTTAAAGGTCTATCTGCTATTTTTTGTTTACTTTTTAAGCCTGATATCTGTATTTTTGTTTTTGGGTTTTACTCAAGCGGCTTATGGTTTTGGATTGTTTATCATTGAAGAAGAATTAGGTAATGTCAGCTTGATTAAAGTTGAGAACTTTTATTATATTGACACAAACTAGTTAAGATGTTTTTGGTTATTTATTTGCAAGAGATTTAATTAAAGAATTAGTTTAATGTAAGAAAAATTGTGGAGCTGCTTTTGAGGACTAAGAATTTTAGTTTGTTAAACCACTGGAGAAGTGGAGATGTTTTCAGTGTCTTGGAGACTAAAGTTTTGTGTCCCTTAGTACTCGTTATCTACTTCTTATTTTGTAGTGATTGAAGGTGGAAGGAGTTGATGTTGGTGCTTATGCTGAAGTTTAGGTGATTTTGGAGTTATGACCTTTGTTGTCTACTTTAATGGTAGAAATGAATACAAAGTTGTCGTAATAGTAATTGTTCATCTGCCGCGCAGTCGTGACGCCTTAAAAGAATGTTAGAAACAGATCAAAGTATTTACTTAAAATTGTGGCTAGGATGAAGAAAATGGAGAACTTCCCTTGGTCTTCTTTTTATGTTTTCTCTTGATGCAATCAACAGGTTCTGTGTGTTTGTGTACATTTGCATGTACGGGTGTTTGCTGTATTTTGATGATTTAAAAGCTCAAACAGTTGCCATCAGAGTCACAGAATTTGTGCATTTGGATGCGTATCAAAGATGGTGACCCGCGTTTTCTTTCTCCTGATACAAACGCGCGATCGTTTGATTGCTTCCCACGCCGGAAGCAACCAAAGCACAACAGGAAAACCATTGAGTCTTGGACAGGTGTTGGTTAGATTACTTCTCAAATCATGGGCTGACAAATGAGAACACACATAAAGTATATTTATATGCTATATTTATATGTTGTTATTTGGTTACCACACTGTCCTATTAAACCCATACTAATAAAGTTAAGGGCTTTTATGACCATGGAGGTCCTATACTACTTCAAAGATGCCGTTATTTTCATGATTCAAAGTTTGAAACTCTATGTAATGGGATTATTGTTAAGAATAATCTTTAGGCCAACATAATGGTGCACACAATTAATTATTTTCAAAGTTGAAATGATTGCTATTACTATTATTTTTATTGTCATTAACATGTCCTAACAAGGAAAATGTTAACCCAATTTGATAGGTTTATAGTTGTAGACTTATAAAAATTGGCTTTATAGGACTCACTTGTATTTCTTATATATTGATAGATTCTGAATTGGTCTAATTAAGTGAAACATATAGGTTCATAATAGTTAAATAAGAATTGGTTAGTGTGGGTTGCAGCTTTGCTATTAGATCTAATATGAGTTAGACCTACAAGAAAAGCATATAAGGAAAAGGCTAGGCCCCTTCTCTAGCCCTGGACATATGTTGTAGGCCTTAATTTCATTTCAAAAGGTCTCCCCAATGAATCTTAAGTGGAAGAATGAAGTCTATTACGTTCTTTCTCATTCAAGTCCATGTCACCTTTGATGTGTGTGGGGTTAACTACCTACCTTATACTAAAGGATAATAGTTGCAAGTGCCACTAGTTTAGGTCCATTGGGTTGAGTCATGGTTTGGCTCTAACACCATTTGTTAAGGGTTTGGTTTCATCCCAAAAGATTAAGCCCCCTTATATGACCACATTAGTTCTTTTATCTTTTCAATCTAGGAGAATGAAATCTGTTACACATAATACCTTAGGAACTCTACAAATAAAGAGAGATAGAGGCATAAAAAGAAAAGAAAAAAGAAGAAGAAGAAAAAATCATACTCTTCTTATAAAGAAACTCTATCAAAATTCTTTGTCTAGAAATTTGATTAAGATAATGTATGTAGAGTGAGAATAACATTATAAACATTTAGCCTAAAAGATTGGATTTCACTTTATAAATCTTCATCATGGATGCTAAGAATGGTATGTTTTCTTGTTATTAATGTATTTGATTTGATTATGTAGATCTGAATCTTTTGTCTCATTGAAGATAGATAAAGCTTAAAATTCCGTGTAAAAACACCAAAGAAACTACATGGGTCCTTTCCAGAATACTTAAAATTGTACAAGAAATGGTAACATTTGAGTACGAGGGCTAATTAAAGAGATTAAAACCCTAAGACATACAGAAACGGAAGATCCCATTTAGGGTTACTTGGACATAAACTTCAACTCAATGTTTTGGATGGGGAGGAAGTATAATGAGCTATAGTAGCGACAAACACCACTTTCAAAAAGCACCTTGAATGTCGCTTCAAGTCTCCTCCATCTATCAAGCCCTTCTCCAATCACATCAAAACGATGTTTGTTTCATCGGCCATTTCTTGGAGGAAAGTTGATGAAGATTTTTATCTAAAATTGACGCTAAAGGATATTTCTTGCGTGAAACTAGAATAAAGATTTCCGGCTATTTATTGATGGGAGGCTGGTGGAAAATAACTACTTCAAGTTTTTTTTCCTTATTACTATAATTATTATTTCTCAAATTTATTCTTCTACTAGGCCTTTCTCCAGTCACTTTGGAAGCCATAGTGGTGGCAGCTAGGCACTGATGGAGAAGTTAGTAGCTCCAAGTAGAAATCAATTGACAACAGGCCCAATGTGTCCACATTATCCGTACGAGTACAATTAGGTAGCCAAATTTGACCTTGATTGCTGCCATCACTATTTAATACATGCATGAATGTAAATAGAATTTTTGTCCCTCCATTATTCATTTAATTCTTGTTTTATCTCATAGCTTGCTTTCTTCCTTAGTATTGTTCTTCATAAGCAATTCTTGAGTGGTTTGTAGTTCCCAATGCACCATATCATTCCAATCATCCTATAATTGTTGCTCCATTACTTGAACATTCTTCATAAGCCTTATAATCTTTTGATCAATGACATTTCTATTATGCTTGGCCCAAAAAATTAGTGTTTTCTTAAGTTTTGAGCAACTAAGATGTGGGCAAGTCCATGAAGGAGCATTTGAATCACCGGTCCAATTTTGAGTGATAAGTTGTAGAGTCAACAGCACAAACAACCATTGTCGTGGAACTTTAAAAGATTTGATCCACTAAAATTTAAAATTTACAAAGAGCAAAACCAAAGCATGATGTGATTGTAACCAAGGCTTATGGTGAACTTTCAAGGCTTATGAGTAGTTTCTAAGTTGCTTCTAAGTTGCGCTACATTTTGTCCAAACGCAACCACACTTCCTAAGCACCATGAACAATGTTAGACCATGTAAAAGGGGGGCCCTTAAAACCATAATCATTCAAACCTAACTTGCAAACAAACTATTGAAATTCTTCTATAGCATAAAGTGAGCAAGGACAACCTTTTCTTTTTTTTCTTCATCTTGGCTCAAGATAGTATTAAAATTCCCTCTAAGAATCCATGAAATATTAGTTGTCTAAAGACTAGCTAAATGCTACCTAAATTCCATCAACCAATGTAATCCATACTGGCATAAACAATGGTGAGTAGAAATTCCTTCACATCTACTGATACCTCCACAGTAATACTTTGTTAAGAACAAAAACTATGAGATATTTCTATGTCTCGTATCCACATGACCCATATGTGAGAATTATAAGGGTTACAATGTAAATAAAACTTAAAACCAAGTTTCCATGCTAGATTCACAAGTGACTCACCCTTATGCTTTGGTTCTTGCAAATCTACTAAAGAACGTTTAAGTTTCTAGGACTCCTTGAGGAAATCCAATTTCCCTTGAGGGCTTAGTCCACTTATATTCTATATTATGATATCAGTCATTAAGATTTTGGATGTGTGAATGCATCCAATGAAGAATAATTGCTGAGTATTATAGGTATAATTACAAGAGTCCATCCATGGTGGCCAAAAAAATGACATTTTTTAAATTGGTTGAACTCTCCCATTCCCTTGGAGCTATAGAGAGAGAATTGGAGGAACTATTGCCAACACTCTTATTTAGTATATTGAAGTGGTTAGTGGACGTGAACTAGGTTTTCTTAATGTTGGAACACCTTTCTAGACTAATACCCTCCCTTAAAGTTTTGGCAAGGAATATGAGGGATTGTTCTGCACTCAAGAGTTGGCAAGGGCTCTTGCTAGAGTTGGTAGTGCCGTACAGCACCAAGGATATTGAAGCATTTATTATTGCCTCACCCCAACTGAATTAGACAAATGGCCAACATACTCCACTTTTCAGTCTCAAAAGTATCTCCAATCTTCCTTGGAGGCTTATTGGGCTGCAAGCAGCCTTATAACCAAAACATTTTCCAGAATCATGGTTGGCTACTAAGCTTGGGTCTTTTTCTTCTTGGACTAGTTTAGATATTAGTGGCAACCTCCTTTGTTCGTTTCCCTTCCCTTCTGATCGCGTTTGTGAGGAACTTGCAACATATAAATTAGTTTGCACAACACCTTTCCTACACTTTGTTGAGTACAAGTATGAAATCTAGGATTCTCAAAAAAGGCCAGTTATAGGATAGAAATTATAAAATTAAAAAACAAAGCTGTTATAACCACCCATGGGAACAGTGATATAAAATTAGGAGAATAAATCTTTGCAAGGGATTAGATTTCTCTAACCCATCCCTACTGAGTCACGCAAAGCTATCCTACTCGTACGTTTTCTAACTACAAGAAATCATATTTTTTTAATAGAAAATATTTTAAATAATATTTTTTTTAGAATTCATAGTATGATTGTCATTCCTAATAATATTACGGGTTTATATATATATTTTTTCAATACCGTATTTTGTGAATGAATGTTGAAAAAAAATTGAAAGAGAATAATCTAAGTTTTAAAAGATTTAGCATGAAATTATTTTTTGAATTCTAATATGTAGTTGTAAAATACATGATGCATCTAATATGTTAGATACTACTAAGAATAATTAAATCGTAGAAATTATGAAAACTTGTTAACTGAGTCTACATGTGATTAATGGTACTCGTTGTTTGGTGAAATTTAAATGCAAGTGAAGATGTTGAACAAATAATATAATGATAAAAAAGATATCATTCCACAGAGATTTGTGATTACTAGAACAACTAATTACTAAGGGTGAATAATTCCTAGAATTTATCTAACAAATCCAAATAATTAATAATAGATTAACTAACTAATTTTAAGAAAACTAAATACAAGAAATATATTAAAGCATATGATTTCACCATAATTACTAGGTACAAATATTGATTATTTATGGTTGCAAGAGGGATAATATCTATGTGATGGCAGAACTTCCCAATTTATTTACTATCCTATGTCTAGGTATAGCAAACCTACTTAGCTGATTAATTCACTATCTCTCTATATGTGAATTGAAACAAACTAAATGTATTAAAATTTATGAAAATTCCTAGTTTACACCAAAAGTCACACAAACAATATGGTATATGTCTATCTATATTTAATTTATGGTTATACATTATAAAAAGCAACTACATATCATCTCATGTTGGTCTAAAACATGCAAATCAAATCATTTAAGTGATAGCTAATCTTTTAAAAGTATTAAACACAATAATATGCAACTTTACATAAACAAAATATCTTGCAAAACATAATAATCATAAGATTCATAACATCATAATTAGGTTACATCATAGCTCTAACAAAAGTAAACTAAAGCATAAAGAAATGATGAGGAAGAATAGTAATAAGAAATAAATAATGCATCTTGAATCTAAGAACAAGAAGTTTGTCACCTTTTTGGTTTTTTCTTCAAGAAAACCTTGAATTCTTGGCCTTTCTCTTGAGTTGTGCTCAATTTCCTCATCCTTTTCTTTTTTTGCTTCTTCCATTCTCTTAAATAGAGTCTTGGGTTTAGACCTTATCCCAATAGAAGTCGGTTTTGAATATCTAAAACAATTGGGTTTTGAACTCCTAAATTAATTGGGATTTGAATTCCTAACATGACTAGGTTTTCTATTTATTTAGAAAACCCAACAAAAATAGAAAATCTAATAACAATCATTCAAAGCTCAAGCTTATCTTGACTCTTTTGATCTTGATATTATGATTTTGCCACACAATAAGCATCAAGTTCTCCCTTTTCATCTTTTTTTTTTTCATGTCTCCTTAAGCTACATAAACAATATAAATTTAGGTAAATAAAAAGGAATTCAAATATTTTCTCACAATTATTAAAGTTATTTATAGCCTAAAATAGGTAAAATAACTCTATAAAACTAGAGTTAAGACTTGTAATCTACTTCAAATTACAACCATTTAATGTATGTGATGGTTATATAATTAGGGGATTCTCCAATTAGGAGTATAGTAATGCCTATAATGTCTTTAGGACCCTTTCGACCTTAAAGAAAGAATGCCTTTTAAGTATAGAAACATTAATAATCTTCTATACTCAAAATGCATTATTTCTTAAAGTAAAAGGGATGCTGTACAATCTTAGCATCTTTATAACTTGGTGTGGACAATGGTTTTTGTTATAAAGTTTAAAATTTAACTTAAAAGCCAATCAATGAATTGGGAAAACAATTTTTTTTTTAACCTTTACCTTATGATTGTGCCTTTGCAATGTAGGATATAATCCTTTATAGTTTTAAGAACTACATGTTGAATTATCCTTAGATGTTGGATGATCTTTCTCCATATGAAAGAACTTATAAGTCCTAAGAGGTTTATAGAAACGTTCCTAAAAGAACTCTTATAATTGCATATTCTAAACTTTATTAGCATGTTTATTCAAGACACCCCCCATCAATCAAATGTGCATTTCCTAGGCCCTACTAAAAGACAAATGATGTCCCCATTGAAGATTTGTGCTTACTTTATATGGTAGGCATTGTAACAATTAGGCTTGCCAACATCTATCACAATAATGTTTGGATCATCAAACACATTGTCTTTGCAATAAAAGCTTTAATTCCTCTAACAAATCTAGACTTCCATAGCCTTCTTTAGGAAAATGGCCATTCCCGATGGTAGGGCTAAGTTCTCCTATAGGGCTATAAACCTATCCTCCCCATGAAAAATTATAGCCACCCCTTGCAAAAGTAATGAATAAGTGCTTTCGACCAACAACCAATATTCTGATCCTAGATTGTGAACCACTAGTACCCCATGGCAAGATATTGCCATGTGCATTGCAATGTGTGTTTAGATACCATTTGAAGTGCAATTGAGATTTTCTAGGACAAACATCACTAGAGAAGGCAAAGGCAATTCACATGGGATAAATTGACTCTTTTCCCATATTGATGACCTCTATATGTAGAAGGATGTAGATAATTGACAAGGGCAATTCTAGGTCAAACTTGTACAAACCTTAGGCAAACAACATTGATGTAGCCAAAAAAGGCACCATCCACCTGTGGGTTTAAATGGAAGCATCAATGGACCACAAGATTGTTAGAAGTTAGAACACAAAATAAGTCTTGTGAGAGGTGGGTCAACATGAAAAGTAACTTGGAAAAAGTAAGAACAACATGTTAAAAACTTGCACTCAAGGAGATATATAGTCTACTATAGTTCCAATCTCAAACCTTCAAAGGTGTAGAAACAAAGGAAGGAGCATAAAGATTAATACATTATCTTCCTAAGATAAAGATGTAAAGATTAATACCTCTTACTACCCAATATACGGAAGTGTTGAAAATCAAAATAATAGGGAACTCTAAGTTATCTCAATGAGTAATATAGTCAATCAAATAATTAGTTAACATAATTATCATGTTATGACATTGCTTTTAGTTACTACATCCATATCTTGCAAACATGAATTTTTCTTTTATAAAGACAACTAAAATATCATCTTAAGACTAGACTAAAAATAAATAATGTCATTATTTGTCCAACTATAGAAAAGTTTGATATTTCCATTTAATAAGAATTGGTTGTTGTAATTACTTACTTCCTTCCTAGTTGTTACTATGTTTGAACCATGTACAATTTATATGCTAGTTTTGGTAGATTGATCACTATTGAAAAATAAATAATAAGAAAGATTGATGCAAGTCCAAGAGAAATGAGAAAAAAAAAATTGCCCACCCAAATTTTATGATTCTTTAGAAAAGCATTGTCAAAAGCAAGTTGTTTATAGATGCCAATGCAATCTACAATATTACCATATTGAGTTTGCTCATTGAATAAATGTTGAAAATGAATAGAGGAACTCATTAATTTTGAATAAATTACATGTAGGTCTCACAAGATCAACTTCACAAGATGGTAATATCAATAATAAAGAAGTCTAACATTAAAGCTTAGTAGCAAAACTAGACAATTAATTAACACAATTTTGGAGGATAACAAAATAATAATCACCATAAGGATGATCCTATTTTAAAAGCATTTTTCTTCAATGTCGCTATCAATATCCTTGTATTATTAGTATTGCTTTTATTTTATGAGAAACTTATTAGTAATAATCTCAAGCCCTTATTCCATGCATAATTAGAAAAACAAAATTGTAAAATTCTCACAGTTCATCTTTCAAAATGTTCAAGATTGAAACAAAGGAGATAAAGGATGTATATGTTAATCTTTAGCAAATACAAAAAAAAAAGAAAAAAAAGAAAGATAAATAGATTGTTTTACTTTTTAACCTTAAAAGTGAAAAATCATCCCAACTACCTTTTTGCTATAAAAGAATACATAACAAGAAAGATTGATGCAATCCTAAGGGAAATCACTTGTTCAAAGAAACCAAAAGGAAAGTTTCCTAATTCAAAGAATCACAACCATACCTAGAAACTCTTTATTGTAGGCTTATTTACAAATTAGAGTTGTCTATCTAGCTTTATATCTTATTCCTTAAATAATCTTCCCTATCCTTGGACTGAATTAAAATCTAAACGTAGAGCAAATCAATTAATAGTAAAAATGTTGTATTCTTGGAGTGTTTAGCAGCCATTTTGCTAACTCCAACCTCAATTATTCCTCCAAGAACTATATGTTGGGTTTTATGGCCTAACAAGAAGAGGGGGTTCAATTGTTATTGTACCAAATCCCTTTTTCTCCACAAAATCTAACAATTATTTTAACAACTTGTATAATAATATGTTATCAAACAGAAATATGTAATCAAGGAAAGAATAAGAAAATAAACACCCAATTTACCACGGTGGTTCGGCACTCTCTCTTAGAGACCTACGTCCACCCTCTTCTACTTCAATCAAACTGATTGAAGTCCCCTTTACTCAATCTGATTAGGAGAACATGTTCTCCCTAATCCAACTAATCCCTTTTCAAAGGAATTATCAAGTCTAAAAACAGATATTGATCAAAAGATCATATACAATAGCAAATCCCCAAATAATATGTTAATGTATGGGATATTGCTGATCAGAGGAGCTATTCAAACAAATATATCAAGATACAAAGCTCCTAATATGAAATCCCCAAATTGGTGAAATTAGGGTTTCGGATTTTCCTCAAGATTTATGTGCAGAAAATGTTTATAAGTGAAATCAGCACATAAATAATGTTGTACAAGCTATGATTGATGATATTATCAAAGATTGAACCAAATAATCGAATATCACCGAGAGCTTGTAAACCACCGAATGATGTATGATCTCGAATCAAATGGTAAGTAAGCTGAGTAGATTATCTTCACAATGAGAATGCTTCGAATAGATGTGCATCATCAACCAGAACACTTTACGAACACATACCCTTTAAATAGAAGCGAATCTAGGGTTTTCTATTTCTGAATCAAACCTGAACCATAGCCTTCTATCCGTTGGGAATAGTAGATTGTCCATCAAATCAGCCTCATTTCAACCTTTTGATTCAAAATCTGACCTTTCTAACAGCCCGTCTCCTCCAGATTCATCCCGTTGGAGCTTCGGCGCTTGAGAGAGACGAAGGTAGCGTCGAGGTGAGAATAAGGCAGCTAGGGCATGACCCCTCGAGAGATAAGCGTCTCTTATGTGCCTTTAAGTGAGATGACGTCGTAGCCAGCAAGCGTATCAAGGAAGCTTCTGATGTGATCAAGACGACACCGTACTGGGAAGCCTTTGAGAATGATCAATGCGACACCGTAATGGGAATGGGATCAGGCAGGCTAACTTGAACTTGGGCCACACCTATAATCTCACAGTCCAGCAGTAAAAGTCTAGTCCAGTAATAACATATATTCAGCATGTATATCCGGTCCAATATCAACATGGTCCAATATCAATACTTGGTCCAATATCAATGCATTTATCATGTATTGCATATATTGAACTTAAGCTAATATATTGTTCCTGCAATTTCACCAAACCAAGTATCATATTCCTAAAATATATTCAAGTATATTTCATATTTCTTGAAGGAATATTTAAATAATCAATATATTCAAATAATCAACATTTATTTGAATATGTGTCACAAATACTTTAAGAATATATTTTATGAGAGAACGTAGGAACTCGGTTACTTTATAATATCATTAATTGATATTATAATTTGTACACCTTTTACTTCCTATAATTTTATTTTTTGCACATAAAAAGACATACTTTGAGAATTGATATTTACAAGAAAATATTTTCAGTCATAACAAAACCCTATTTTCCAACAATCTCCCCCTTTTTTATGATGACAAAATATATTCCAATAGTATTGCACATGTCATCAAATATCAATTATGTTTTTCAAAAAGAACGCAACTCATCGTTGCATCATAGATACATTATATGATCAAACGCATGTCTCCTATACATGTGACTAACAGATTTCGAAAGTTTGTATAGAACATGCAAAAATTTGGTTAAACAGGGGTGATATGTATATGTATCCCACATTCTGCACTAATAGTCATAAATGAAACTTCACATGTGCACACACTATTCTCTCCCCCTTTTTGGCATAAGCAAAAAGAGTAATAATGCAAGTAAGCAGGATAAGATACAATTAAAAAAAAAAGAGCAGGCAGCAACGGAATAGAGAGAAAGGTAGGGTACTGACCGAAGGTTGTATAAGTGAAGGTAGAGCTGCTCCCCCTCAAACCGAGCAGTTTGAATAACAGTGAAAGAATAGAAAGACAGCAGTAATAGATAGTTCAAAGATTTTCAGGAAGTAACATTCCAAGTTCTCATCTAAGAGCATAAAATCTATCCTTTGGTAAAGGTTTGGTTAAGATATCAGCAATTTGCTGGTCAGTACTCACAAATTCAAGCATAACATCACCTTTTTTAACATGATCCCGAATGAAATGATGTCTAATTTCTATGTGCTTTGTTTTAGAGTGTTAGATAGGATTCTTAGTGAGATTTATGGCATTTGTGTTATCACATTTTAGTGGAACTCTATGTGATAAGATTCCATAATCTTCTAACTGCTATTTCATCCATAAGAGTTGAGCACAGCTACTAGTAGCAGCAATATATTCGGCTTCAGTAGAAGAAAGAGCTACACAATTTTGTTTCTTGGAGTGCCAAGAAATAAGCATATTTCCAAGATAATGACATCCACCACTCGTACTCTTCCTATCTAGTTTGCAACCAACATAATCAGAGTCACTAAATGCATGCAAATCTAAAGTGGTGTCTCTAGGGTACCAGATTCCTAGGGAAACCGTGTCTCTAAGATATTTAAATATCCTCTTAACAGCAACTAGATGTGGTTCTTTAGGATTGGATCGATATCTAGCACATAGACACACACTAAACATAATATCAGGCCTGGATGCAGTCAAGTATAGTAAAGAGCCGATCATACCACAATACAATTTTGTATCTACACTAATTCCATCTTCATCATTAGATAATGATAAAGAAGTGCTCATTGGTGTGTTCATCGGTTTAGAATCATGCATCTTGTATTTCTTGAACAATTCATTTGTGTATTTGGTTTGACTTATAAAAGTCCCTTTGTTGGTTTGTTTGATTGTAACCCAAGAAAGTATGTTAATTCACCCATCATACTCATTTCAAATTCACTTTGCATGCATGCAGCAAATTCTTCACATAATTTTGAGTTAGTAGAACCAAACACGATGTCATCAACATATATTTGAACAATCAAAATTTCTTTTCCTTTGTTCTTTATAAATAATGTGTTATCCACTTTTCATTTTCTGAAATCATGATTAATTAAGAATGAACTTAATTTATCATACCAAGCCCGTGGAGCTTGTTTCAAACCATATAAAGCTTTTGATAATTTAAAGACATGATTTGAATAAATTGGATCTTCAAATCCGGGTGGTTGTTCAACATATACTTCTTCTTTTATAATACCATTCAAAAATGCACTTTTAACATCTATTTGAAATAAGGTAAAGTTCATACAGCAAGCAAATGCAAGTAAAATCCGAATAGCTTCCAATCTAGCTACAGGTGCAAATGTTTCATCATAGTCGATTCCTTCTTCTTGACTATATCCTTGTGCTACTAATCTAGCCTTATTTCTAATGATGGTACCATTTTCATCTAGTTTGTTCCGAAATACCCATTTTGTACCTATGACCGGATGATCCTCCGGTCTAGGAACTAGGTTCCAGACCTTGCTTCTTTCAAACTGATTTAATTCTTCTTACATAGCAAGAAGCCAGTTTTCATCCTTAAGAGCTTCATCTACTCTCTTAGGTTCTACTTGAGATAAAAAGGCTTGATGTTCACATGTGTTGTGAACCCGAGATCTTGTGCTTACTCTAACATTTGGATCACCTATAATGTGATCGTGATCTACTTCATTTCTAACTTTAGGGAAGGAGGGTTCTCTAGTTTTGGCCTCCCCTTCAACTTCAGCCCTATTTGGAACACTTTTAGTTCCACCATTTGCTTCAGTCTCTAGAATACCTTGGCATTCATCCTCAAACTTAACATGAATTGACTCTTCTACAACTAGAGTGTGTTTATTAAATATTCTATATGCTTGACTTGTGTGAGAGTATCCAAGAAACATTCCTTCATCACTTTTGGAATTAAATTTCCTAAGTGATTCCTTTTCGTGTTTCAAGATAAAACATTTACTTCCAAAAACATGAAAATATGAAATGTTTGGTTTTCTTTCAAAGAATAACTCAAAGGGTGTCTTTTTCAAAATAGGTCTTATTAATGCACGATTTGAAATATAGCAAGCAGTGTTTACAGCTTCTCCCCAAAAGTGTTTTGGAAGATTGTATTCACACATCATGGTTCTAGCCATCTCTTGAAGTGTTCTATTTTTTCTTTCAACAACACCATTTTGTTGTGGTGTTTTAGGAGCTGAAAAATTGTGTGAAATACCATTTTTTGAACAAAATTTTTCAAAGAGTTGGTTTTCAAATTCTCCACCATGATCAGTCCTTATTTTTACAATTGAAAGACCTTTTTCATTTTGAATCATTTTACAAAATTCAGCAAACTTTTCAAATGCTTCATCTTTCCTAGCAAGCATATATGTCCATGTGAATCTAGAATAGTCATCTACAATAACTAAGACATATTGTTTACCATTCAATGTTGCTGTTCTCATAGGATCGAAAAGGTCCATTTGCAGTATTTCTAATGGTCTAGATGTGCTCACCACAAGCTTCGATTTGAAGCTGCTTTGTGTGTGTTTGCCCTTAATGCATGCTTCACATATTCTATCATTGTTGAATTCTAGAGAAGGAAGACCTTTTACTAAATTGTACTTATACAATTTTTCTATCAATCGTAGGCCCGCATGTCCTAGCTTTCTATGCCACAACCAAGCATCAATATTTCTATTTACAACCAAACATGTTTGTTCAACATTCATCTTGCTCAAATCAAGCAAATAGATATTGTCTTTCCTTTTTCCAAAAATTTTATGGTTAGCATACTCAACAAGACAGCTTTCTTTTCCAAATTTTATTTTGAATCCTTTATCACACAATTGACTTATGCTAAGTAAGTTAAATTTTAGCTCATCTACAAGCAATACTTCAGATATGAGTAGGGTGTCAGAGTTACCTATTGTTCCCATTCCTCTTATTCTTCCTTTGGAGTTATCTCCAAAAGATACCATACCTCCATTTTTCAACTCAAGCATTGAGAAGAGATCCCTCATCCCAGTCATGTGTCAAGAGCATCCGCTGTCCAGAATCCACATGTTCTTGAGCTTTTTGTTCCTTATCCGTGCCTTCATATCCTGCAGAAACAAATTTAATTGTTGGAGTGCTTGGTACCCTTTTTTCTTTGGGTCCATGAGTGTTAGTTCGACTTAGATTTTTGTCATTCTTAGGCAACCAAAGTTTCTTTACTTTGTAGGCCTTTCTAAGTCTTATGGGACATTTATCAAAATCATGACCGAAATAACTGTAGAAAGAGCATTTATTTTTATGCAGCGGAATTGAACCTTCTCTTTCCTTAAAGAAATGAGTAAATGATTTTGATTTATCATTCAATTTATACCCTAGTCCCGCCTTATCATATATACCTCTTTGAGAATTTAGAATTCTGTCTAACATTCAACTACCATTTGTAAATTTTTGTAACAGCAAGTTACTTGCATCAAGTTCTGATTTCAAATCACAGTTTTCTTTTTCCAATTCACGGATTCTATTTTTAAGATTTTTAGCACATACATGTGAATTATTTTCTGCATGTATTTGAATATCAGAAGATGCACTGACACCACAGAAAGTTTCTGTTCCTAATTGCATGTTTTCAGATTTTTCTTGTTTTTCATACATATCATTCATACAGGCATCATACTTCATATATGCATTGGCAGAAATAACAATGTCATCATTCAAAGAGATCACGGCATTTTTCTTTTCAGTTTGATCTTTACATGCAATAGGTTCTGTACTTTGTTTGTCAATACAATCAAGTTTTTGTACATAAGTCAAATGTTCTTGTTTTTCAAATTTATTTTTTGCTTTTAACTTTTTGTATTTATCTTTTAATTTATTTGTATATTCAACTAGATCAGAAAATGCAGTTTCTAATCCAAAATTTATTTGAAGAAACAATTCAGAATCATTTACCTCATGATCTTCTTCCTCAAGAGTTGCTCTTGCAGTTAGACATAGATGTGCAACTTCTTCTTGAGTTTCTTCATCAGATGAGGAGTTCTCATCATCCCAAGCAGCAATCATTGCTTTCTTTTTGTTCTTGCTGTTTCTCTTCTTGATTATCAGACAATCAATCTTGATATGTCCTGGTTTCCTGCATTCATAGCACACATTTTCCCTAGGTTCATTTAATTCTTTTCTCTTATTTTGCCCTATGTTTTTGTTTAAGCCTTTTCTTAGAAATTTTCTAAACCTTCTAGCTATAAGGGCTACTTCATCATTTTCTGACTCTTCTTCTTCAACCTTTTCAACTTCTACTTTAAGTGCAAGTGATCTCCTATTTTCTTTTTCTTTCTCTCTTCTCATAAGTTGCATTTCATGAGTCTTAAGAGAACCTAGCAGATCATCTAAGGTCAGCACCTCTAGATCATGAGCTTCTTCTATAGCCATCTTTTTAGGATCCCAACTCTCAGGTATGGATACTAACATTTTTTCTCACCATTTCCTCATTTGTATAGGTTTTTCCTAATAATTTTAGTTCAAAAATAATTTCAGTAAACCAACCAAACATATCACTAATAGTTTCAGAATCTTTCATAACAAATAGTTCATAGTCATGTGTAAGCATATTAACCATAGAAGACTTTACCTTTTTAGTTCCTTCATAAATGACTTTTGATAACTCTATTTTTATAGAGTTACTTGAACTATTTTTAGGCAATAAATAATACAATGCTTATGAGAAATATTTGAATTCCTCTTTATTTACTTGAATTTGTCTTGTTTTTGTAGCATAAGGAGGCATGAAGAAAAAGAATAAGCATGGAGAACTTGATGTTTATTATATGACAAAATATCGTCAAAATATCAAGATCAAGAAAATCAAGATAGGCTTGGACTTTAGATTTTTCATTGTTATTAGGTTTTCTAATTTAATTAGAAAACCTAGTCATATTAGGAGTTCAAAGCCTAATTATTATAAGAGTTCAAGACCCAATTGTCTTTGGTCTCCAAAATCCACTTCTACTAGAATAAGAGATAGGTCTAAACCTAAACCCTATTTAAGAGAAGAGAAGAGGCAAAAAAGGGAGAAGAGGAAATTGAGCACAACTCAAGAGAGAGGCCAAGAATTCAAGGTTTTCTTGAAGAGAAGACAAAAAGCGTGACAAACTTCTTGTTCTTGGATTCAAGATGCTTTCTTTGTTTCTTATTATTGTTCTTCCTCATTATTTCATTATGTTCTAAACCTCTTTTGTTAGAGTGAAGGTGTAGCCTAACTATGATGATGTGAATTTTATAAGTTTTATGTTTTGCAAGATATTTTATTTATGTGAGTTATATATTATTATGCTTAATGCTTTTAAGTGATTGGCTACCACTTGAATGATATGATGTGCATGTTAGAGACTGAAAGGTAATAATATGCAATTGCTTCTTATAATATATAACCATGAATTAAATGTGGATAGACATATACCATGTTATTTATGTGGCTTTTGGTGATAAGATGATCAAAAAATTTATTGTAAACCAGGAATATTCACAGATCCTAATGCGTTTGGTTTGTTTCAATTCACATATAGAGATATAGTGAATTAATGAACTAAATAGGTTTACTATACCTAGACATAGGATAGTAAATAAATTAGGAAGTTCCGCCATCACATAGGTAATACTATTCTTGTAGGCATAAACTATAAAAATTCGTATCTAGTAGTTATGGTGAAATCGGAAGCTCTAACATGTTTCTCATCTTGATTTTTCCTACTTGTATTCAATTTTAATTAGTCTTGAGTTTTCGTTTTAGAAATTTTAAATTTTAATTCATCATCAACAATATTTTGATTTGCTAGATAAATTTTATGATTAATTCATCGTTAGTACTTAATTAGCTTAGTATTCACCAATCTTCGTGGGACGATACTTTT
This sequence comes from Casuarina cunninghamiana, assembly GCA_028551485.1. Lineage (NCBI taxonomy): Eukaryota > Viridiplantae > Streptophyta > Magnoliopsida > Fagales > Casuarinaceae > Casuarina > Casuarina cunninghamiana. The sequence continues at coordinate 7,120,183 of CM052365.1, forward strand.
CTTATCATTATATTACTTGTTCGACATGTATACTTGCATGTAGAATTTCACTGAACAAGTTTTTGGCGCCGCTGCCAGGGATTGGTTGTTTTACTACTGATTAATATTAATACCGAATAATTCTAAGTTTAATCTAGTTTTTATTTTCTTTTAAAAAAAACTTTTTTTTGTTTTGTTAGATTTTATTTTTGCTTTGCTTTATTATTGTTATTTTTCCTATAAAAAAATTAATCATTTGTTTTAGTTGCTACCTTTCAGGAGTGTTGCTAACGTGTATGACCTGTAGCCAAAGAAAACAACTTGTTAATCTTGACCCAGAAATTGAACGCACAGTCAGAAAGTAGCGAAAGGACCTAAGAGAACAAAGAAGTGAAGCTACAAAAATGGCAGAGAATGATGATGCACGCAAGCTTCTAAAAGAATATGTTGCACCAACAGTTCAGGGTGCCACATCAAGCATCAAAAGGCCTGCAATTCAAGCAAACAACTTTGAAATCAAGCCAGCACTTATTCAGATGCTTCAAAATTCTGTGCAATTTAGTGGGCTACCAAACGATGATCCAAATGCTCACATTGGTGCTTTTCTTGAAATCTGTGACATGATTAAATACAATGGAGTCACAGATGATGTTGTTAGATTAAGGCTATTCCCATTTTCTTTAAGAGACAAAGCTAAAAGTTGGCTTTCTTCTCTTCCTGCAGGATCAATTACAACATGGGATGATTTGGTTTAGAAATTTCTTAGTAAGTTCTTTCCTTCAGCAAAGTCTGCCAAAATGCGTAACGATATTACCGCTTTTATGCAGATGGAAAATGAATCATTGTATGAAGCTTGGGAAAGATTCAAGGAGCTTTTAAGAAGATGTCCACAACATGGACTACCCATATGGTTACAGGTACAAACTTTCTATAATGGGTCTACTACAAATCTTCGTTTTATGCTTGATGCAGCTACAGGAGGGGCTTTGAACAATAAGACACCAGAAGAAGCATATGATCTTTTAGAGGAAATGGCGAATAATAGTTATCAGTGGCCTATTGAGAGGTCGCCAGTGAGGAAAGCTAGTGGAATTCATGAAGTGGATGCTTTCATTGCAATGTATGTACAAATTGAAAAACTCAACAAGAAGATAGATAACTTGAGTGCTCCAGTCATAAGGATTCAAAACACATTATGTGATCATTGTGGTGGAGGACATGCAAGCATAGAGTGCCAAGTAGGTAACACCTTTGCACAGGGTAGCGAAGATGCTAATTATGTTGGAAATTCAAGTAGGCCACAAAATAATCCATACTCCAAAACTTACAATCCAGGATGGCGTAACCACCTAAATTTTTCATGGAGTAATTCTAATGCAATGAGGCCACCACCAGGATTCAGGCAACCAGAAGAAAAGAAGCCTAACTTAGAGGAAATGGTTGCCAAGATGTTACAGAACAACGAAACAAGATTACAAAACCAAGAAGCTTCAATTCGAAATTTAGAGGTGCAAATAGGTCAGTTGGCTAATATGATTTTAGGAAGACAACAAGGTTCATTGCCGAGTAGCACAAAGAAGAATCCTATAGAAGATGCAAAGGTAATAACCTTGAGAAATGGCAAACAAGTGGGAAAAGATGATGTTGAGAAGGAAAATATCAGGGATAAGGAAGATGATGTTAGCACACAGCCTGAGGAGGCGACCAAGAGGACATTATTTTATGATAATCCCAAGCCTTATGTGCCTCCAGTTCCATTTCCTCAGAGACTCCAGCAACATAAAATAGATAAGCAATTTTCTAAATTTCTTGATGTATTTAAAAAATTGCATATTAACATTCCTTTTGCAGATGCATTAGCTCAAATGCCCATTTATGCAAAATTTCTTAAAGAGATATTGAAAAACAAAAGGAAGCTGGAAGAGTATGAAATTGTGAAACTAACTGAAGAATGCTCAGCCATCTTACAAAACAAATTGCCTCCAAAATTAAAAGATCCAGGGAGTTTTACAATTCCTTGTACTATTGGAGATTCTCATTTTGATAAGGCATTATGTGATTTAGGAGCTAGTATTAATCTAATGCTTTTTTCTGTTTTTAGGAAATTAGGATTGGGTAAAGTGAAGCCAACCACAGTGTCCTTACAATTGGCTGATCGATCAATTAAATATCCAAGAGGTACTATAGAAGATGTATTAGTAAAAGTTGACAAATTCATTTTTCCTGCAGATTTTATAATACTTGACATGGAGGAAGACTTTGAGGTACCACTTATCTTAGGTCGACCTTTTCTAGCAACAGGAAGAGCTCTGATTGATGTACAACAAGGGAAGTTAATATTAAGAGTTGAAAATGATTCTGTCACTTTTAATGTTTTTACTGCTATGAAACATCCATCTGATGATAGTTCCTGCTTTAAGATTGAGACAATTGATAAGTTTGTGAATAAGATCTTTCAGGAAAAAGCTTTCAAGGATCCACTTGAGGCATGCTTGGTTCACCCAAAGAATGAGGAAATTGAAAGCGAAGAGATACAGGAGTATGCCAATCTCATGGAAGCAAATCCACCATATTCATAACAAAAGGCAACAAAGTTTGAGGAGTTGGAATAACACATGACAAAACCTAAGCCATCGATTGAAGAGCATCCAACTCTTGAACTCAAGCCCTTACCTTCCCATTTGAAATATGTTTATTTAGATGAAGTTTCTACTTTGCTAGTAATTATATCTTCTTCTTTGACAGAATCAATGGAAGAGAAATTACTTCGGGTGTTGAAAGAGCATAAAGGAGCAATTGGATGGAAAATAGCTGACATCAAGGGAATTAGTCCTTCACTTTGCATGCACAAGATTTTGATGGAAGAGCAGTACAAAGCTACTGTTCAACCTCAGAGGCGATTGAATCCAAAGATGCAAGAAGTGGTGAAGGCTGAGGTAATCAAGTTGCTTGATGCAGGGATCATTTATCCTATCTTAGATAGTCCTTGGGTAAGTCCTGTGCAAGTTGTGCCAAAGAAGGGAGGTATGACTATTCAAAGAAATGATAATAATGAATTGATTCCAACTAGGACATTACTGGATGGCGTGTGTGTATAGATTATAGAAAACTAAATGATGCCACTAGAAAAGATCATTTCCCTTTAGCATTTATTGATCAAATGTTAGAAAGACTTGCATGACACGAATTTTATTGCTTTCTTGATTGGTATTCAGGGTATAATCAAATTCAAATTACACCAGAAGATTAAGAGAAAACCACTTTCACTTGTCCTTATGGTACCTTTGCTTTTAGAAGAATGCCCTTTGGTCTTTGTAATGCACCAGCCACTTTTCAGAGATGCATGATGACCATTTTTTCTGATATGGTTGAAAAATTTATTGAGATTTTCATGGATGATTTTTCTGTATTTGGTTCATCATTTGACATTTGTTTAAATAATTTAGCAAGGGTCTTACAAAGGTGTGAGGAGACTAACCTTGTTTTGAATTAGGAGAAGTGTCATTTTATGGTGCAAGAAGGAATAGTGCTTGGGCATAAGATATCTAAAAAAGGATTAAAGGTTGATCGAGCTAAAGTGGAAGTCATTGCAAAATTACCCCCACCAACATCAGTGAAACTCGTTAGAGGCTTTTTGGGGCATACAGGATTCTATAGGTGGTTCATAAAATATTTTTCTAAAATTGCTAGACCCCTTTCAAGTTTGTTGGTTAAAGATGTGAAATATAACTTTTCTGATGAATGCTTGCAGGCTTTTAACACTTTAAAGGAAAAGTTAATATCAGCACCAATCATGGTAGCACCAAAATGGGACTTACCTTTTGAGCTAATGTGTGATGCCAGTGATTTTGTAGTAGGAGCTGTTTTGGGACAATAGAAGAATGGAGTTTTTCAGACCATTTACTATGCTAGTCGAACCTTGTCAGGTGCACAATTAAATTATTCAACAACAGAAAAAGAACTTTTGGCTGTAGTATTTACTTTTGATAAATTTCGTTCTTATCTAATTGGTTCCAAAGTTATTGTTTATTCTGACCATTCTACTCTTAAGCATCTACTTGAAAAGAAAGAATCAAAACCTAGGTTAATCAGGTGGATTCTTTTGCTACAAGAGTTTGATTTGGAGATCAAGGATAAGAAGGGGATCGAAAATCTAGTTGCAGATCATTTGTCCAGAATTCCCAATCTGAAGGAAGAAGATCAACCGATTATGGAAGAATTTCCTGATGAAAACATTTTTGCGCTCCAATCCATCCAAATTCCCTGGTATGCTGATTTTGTCAATTATTTGGTAAGTAATGTTCTTCCTCCTGAAATGTCATATCAACAAAGAAAAAAAATTCTTTTCTAACCTCAAACATTATTTCTGGGAAGAGCCTTTCTTGTTTAAAGTATGTGTAGACCAGGTTATAAAGAGATGTGTTCCTGAGGAAGAGATGGCCAGTATCCTACACCATTGTCATGCTAGAAAGGCTGGTGGTCATTTTGGTGCCACCAGAACTGCAGCTAAGGTTTTACAGTCTGGATTTTATTGGCCTACACTTTTTAGAGATGCATATTCATATGTAGTTGCATGTGATCAATGTCAAAGAACTGGGAATATTTCTAGGAAACATGAGATGCCTCTAAACAATGTTGTTGTGTGTGAGTTATTTGATGTTTGGGGTATTGACTTCATAGGACCCTTTCCACCTTCTTATGGAAATATGTATATTTTGGTGGCTGTTGAGTATGTGTCTAAATGGGTAGAAGCAGTAGCGTTGCCAATAAATGATGCTAAGGTTGTGGTTAAATTCTTAAAGAAAAATATTTTTACCCGCTTTGGCATTCCTAGGGCAATCATAAGTGATAGAGGACCCATTTTTGTAATAAACAATTTGAAGCACTTTTGGGTAAGTATAGAGTTACCTATAAGATTGCTACCCCTTATCACCCTCAGACTAGTGGTCAAGTTGAGATATCAAATAGGGAAATTAAAAGAATTTTGGAAAAAACTGTGAATGCCTCAAGGAAAGATTGGTCAATGAAACTTGATGATGCACTTTGGGCCTATAGAACAGCATTCAAAACACTAATTGGAATGTCTCCTTTTAGGCTAGTGTTTGGGAAGGCTTGTCATCTGCCAGTAGAATTAGAGCATAAAGCATATTGGGCTTTGAAATTTTTGAACTTTGATATGTAGTCTGTAGGTGAAACTCGATTGTTACAGCTGAATGAATTGCAGGAATTGCGAGATGAGGCCTATGAAAATGCCAAAATATACAAGGAGCGGACAAAAAGATGGCATGACAAACACATACTAAGAAGAGAGTTTATGGTTGGCCAAAAAGTATTACTTTATAACTCTCGTCTTAAATTGTTTCCAGGTAAATTGCGGTCTCGATGGTCTGGCCCTTTCATAGTCACTAAGGTATTCCCATATGGAGCAATAGAAGTTTCCAATGACACCCAAGGCACGTTTAAGGTGAATGGTTAGCATTTGAAGCCCTATTTTAAGGGATTCAATATGCAGAAGACTACCATTGATCTTCTTCCTCCTTAAGTCGCAACCTTGATGATAGTTTGGCTGCAAACTATAAAGCAAGCACTTCTTGGGAGGCAACCCAAGCATTTTTTTGGTTCTTTTGCTGCAAGTTTTGTCACCACCATCTCCTTAGAGCTCTCTATGGCTCACCTACAATCAGGGGAGTTTTCTCATTCCTATTTTACCTTTATTTTCCTTTATTTTTGCATTATTTCTTTTTGCATTGAGGACAATGCTTCATTCAAGTTTGGGGGTGGGAAAATAACTATTTTCTTGCTAAATCTAATTGATTTTTTTTTTCTCTCATGTCATGATTAAACCCTTTGTTTTGAATTCTTAGCGATTCTTAGGAAGATGTAGATTCTGTTCAAACCTGCAATTGTGATGTGAGTTAAGTGTGATTCTGATTATGTTGATCCATTTATTAAACACTAAAAGTCCTTCATTTTTGAAATTATGTGTATTTCTAGAGAACATTCATGTGAAGTATGTTATTTTCTTAGATCTCACCTGGATCTTAGAATTTGCTTGATTTCCTCTTGAGACGAAATCCTAGGCTACATCTAATTGAGAAAATGATTTAGGCCATCTATGGATCGTTTGAGCCTTTCAAGCCAACCCTATTTATTTATCACCAGTCACCCCGTTGAGCCTTGATTCATATCCATTTTTTTATTTGACACCCACAATATATATACCCTTGAGCTTTTGACAAATTATCTTTTCATCCCACACCTTTAAACATGTTGATTTTTAGGATATAAGTCTATTTGAGTAAAGAGAAGTCGAGGGGAAGGATGTAATATAGAAAGATCATTGTAAAAAAAAAAAAAAAAAAAAAAAAGAAAGAAAGAGAGAATGAAAGAAAGAAAGACTAAAGTACATCATTTTCTTTTGAATGGGAAGATCTTATCATTATTTATCTGATTCAAGCCATTCAAGGTTCAGAAATTGGCTTAAGCATAGTAGTTGGATATCATCAGCAAGAAAAGATTATAATGGTTACAATTCTAGTCTTACTATTTGCTTTATTGATGCAAGCATAATTGTGGCTTTTGTGAATGTAAAAAAAAAAATCCAAGTGAAACCAAGAATTTTGGATGAAAAAGAATGAGAAAAGTGGTGATAGTAAGATTATTTGTGAGGAGCAAGAAGGAAGAAGTGACAAAAGTTCAAATTAAATCCTAGAAAGTAGTGTGTTCATGGGTGAATTTAGCCTAAATGACTTTTATCTTACCCCTAGCCCAGCCTTACATTACAAGCTTATAAAAGTCCTATTGATTCTTGGTTAGATGATTGGCCTACATTAGTGGAGAGAGGAATGAAAAGCAAACCTATGAGGTTTGGTTAAAGATTTTGAGAGATTGCTTATTAATGTGGATCTATTTAGAGTTCATATAATTGAAAATATAAGGACTCACACACACACACGTGGTCAACATAGTTAAGAGTCTATCTTATCTTATGAAACAATTGTGGTGTTTGGATGAAAGCTATATTTTTCTTTGAATTGTTAAGTTGAGCAATTATGGGAAAATATCATGAAGGGGTTTTGTCTAAAACATATATTGTTTATTGCTTTTGCTAGAGGACTAGAAAAATATTAAGTTTGGGGGTTTTGATAACTCTATTTTTATAGAGTTATTTGAACTATTTTTAGGCAATAAATAATACAATGCTTATGAGAAATATTTGAATTCCTCTTTATTTACTTGAATTTGTCTTGTTTTTATAGCATAAGGAGGCATGAAGAAAAAGAATAAGCATAGAGAACTTGATGTTTATTATATGACAAAATATCGTCAAAATATCAAGATCAAGAAAATCAAGATAGGCTTGGACTTTAGACTTTCCATTATTATTAGGTTTTCTAATTAAATTAGAAAACCTAGCCATATTAGGAGTTCAAAGCCTAATTATTATAAGAGTTCAAGACCCAATTGTCTTTGGTCTTCAAAACCCACTTCTACTAGAATAAGAGATAGGTCTAAACCTAAACCTTATTTAAGAGAAGAGAAGAGGCAAAAAAGGGAGAAGAGGAAATTGAGCACAACTCAAGAGAGAGGCCAAGAATTCAAGGTTTTCTTGAAGAGAAGACAAAAAGGGTGACAAACTTCTTGTTCTTGGATTCAAGATGCTTTCTTTGTTTCTTATTATTGTTCTTCCTCATTATTTCATTATGTTCTAAACCTCTTTTGTTAGAGTGAAGATGTAACCTAACTATGATGATGTGAATTTTATAAGTTTTATGTTTTGCAAGATATTTTATTTATGTGAGTTATATATTATTATGCTTAATGCTTTTAAGTGATTGGCCACCACTTGAATGATATGATGTGCATGTTAGAGACTGAAAGGTAATAATATGCAATTGCTTCTTATAATATATAACCATGAATTAAATGTGGATAGACATATATCATGTTATTTGTGTGGCTTTTGGTGATAAGATGATCGAAAGATTTATTGTAAACCAGGAATATTCACAGATCCTAATGCGTTTGGTTTGTTTCAATTCACATATAGAGTTATAGTGAATTAATGAACTAAATAGGTTTACTATACCTAGACATAGGATAGTAAATAAATTAGGAAGTTCCGCCATCACATAGGTAATACCATTCTTGTAGGCATAAACTATAAAAATTCGTATATAGTAGTTATGGTGAAATCGGAAGCTCTAATATGTTTCTCATCTTGATTTTTCCTACTTGTATTCAATTTTAATTAGTCTTGAGTTTTCGTTTTAGAAATTTTAAATTTTAATTCATCATCAACAATATTTTGATTTGCTAGATAAATTTTATGATTAATTCATCGTTAGTACTTAATTAGTTTAGTATTCACCAATCTTCGTGGGATGATACTTTTCTTATCATTATATTACTTGTTCGACATGTACACTTGCATGTAGAATTTCACCGAATATGACCTCTAACTTGTTCCAAATTTCTTTACCGGTAGTGCAAGATGACACTTTGTTGAACTCATGTGCTCTAAGACCAATATAGATCATGTTCATGGACTTAGCATTTAACCCCATTACTTTAGCTTCATTTTTTGACCATTCATCAGTTTCGGGTAATGTAATACCCTTCCTGATTGCTTGCTAAGCTTTTGGATCTTGGCCTATTATGGATACTTGCATTAATTGTTTCCAATGCCTAAAATTAATGCCATCAAACAAGGGAGGTTTATTAAACCCCGTAACAGCTAACCCTTTTTCAGAAGCCATAATGTGGATCTACTCTAGAATGTTAGTCCTTTTAATCAGAGAACCTGGCTCTGATACCAATTGTTGGGTTTTATGGCCTAACAAGAAGGGGGTTGAATTGTTATTGTACCGAATCCCTTTTTCTCCCTAAAATCTAACAATTATTTTAACAACTTGTATAATAATATGTTATCAAACAAAAATATGTAATCAAGGAAAGAACAAGAAAATAAACACCTAATTTACCACGGTGGTTCGGCACTCTCTCTTAGAGTCCTACGTCCAACCTCTTCTCCTTCAATCAAACTGATTGAAGTCCCCTTTACTCAATCTGATTAGGAGAACACGTTCTCCCTAATCCAACTAATCCCTTCTCAAAGGAATTACCAAGTCCGAATACAGATATTGATCAAAAGATCATATACAATAGCAAATCCCCAAATAATATGTTAATGTATGGGATATTACTGATCAGAGGAGCTATTCAAACAAATATATCAAGATACAAAGCTCCTAATACGAAATCCCCAAATTGGTGAAATTAGGGTTTTGGATTTTCCTCAAGATTTATGTGCAGAAAATGTTTATAAGTGAAATCAGCACATAAATAATGTTGTACAAGCTATGATTGATGATACTATCAAAGATTGAACCAAATAATCGAATATCACCGAGAGCTTGTAAACCACCGAATGATGTATGATCCCAAATCAAATGGTAAGTAAGCTGAGTAGATTATCTTCACAAAGAGAATGCTTCAAATAGATGTATATCATCAACCAGAACACTTTACGAACACATACCCTTTAAATAGAAGCGAATCTAAGGTTTTCTATTTCTGAATCAAACCTGAACCATAGCCTTCTATCCGTTGGGAATAGTAGATTGTCCATCAAATTAGCCTCATTTAAACCTTTTGATTCAAAATCCGACCGTTCTAACAGCCCGTCTCCTCCAAATTCATCCCGTTGGAGCTTCGGCGCTTGAGAGAGACGAAGGTAGCGTCGGGGTGAGAATAAGGCAGCTAGGGCATGACGCCTTGAGAGATAGCTAGCAAGCGTATCAAGGAAGCTTCTGATGTGATCAAGACGACACCGTATTGGGAAGCCTTTGAGAATGATCAATGCGACACCGTAATGGGAACAGGATTAGGCAGGCTGACTTGAACTTAGGCCGCACCTATAATCTCATAGTCCAACAACAAAAGTCCAGTCCAGTAATAATATATATTCAGCATGTATATCCGGTCCAATATCAATGCATTTATAATGTATTGCATATATTGAACTTAAGCTAATATATTGTTCCTGCAATTTCACCAAACCAAGAATCATATTCCTAAAATATATTCAAGTATATTTCATATTTCTTGAAGGAATATTTAAATAATCAATATATTCAAATAATCAACATTTATTTGGATATGTGTCACAAATACTTTAAGAATATATTTTATGAGATAATGTAAGAACCCGGTTACTTTATAATATCATTAATTGATATTATAATTTGTACACCTTTTACTTCTTATAGTTTTTCTTTTTGCACATAAAAAGACATACTTTGAGAATTGATATTTACAAGAAAATATTTTCAGTCACAACAAAACCCTATTTTCCAACACTATATATAAAGAAAAGAAGCAAGTCCATTGAAAACAATATAAATAACTCAATTAGAAAGAAAAACTTCTACTAACCTAAGCATTTATAGGATAAGGTGAAACAATCATTGGCTATCTTTAATTAATGCTTTACTTTTGAATTTCAACATTCTCTTCTATGGAATTTGTCACGTGCAAAGATTTTTCATTATTTCTTTTAATTAGTAGTAATTTATGTATTAGGAAATATGGCTAAAAAATTCAATGTAGACCTTTAAGATGCCAAAATGGTGAGGATCCTCATTAACTAGATCAGTAAATCGTGGGTCAATATCAATCTTCCTATTTAAGGAAGAAACTCATTACTTGGATAATATGAAGCGGATTCCACAAGCAGTATACATAAAAGTATTTTGATAATCAATGTTACTCTAATTTGAAGTGCTTAATGGCTTTTTGTTCCTTTGTTTTTCTAGTTTCCCTTTCATTTTTATTTCCATGATTGTTGCTTTTAAAATTTGTAAAGCCTATCTAAAGGCAATAGCTTTCAATGGAAAAGTAGAGAAAAAAATATTTATGTAGTTTCCTTTATGTTTTTGTTTCTTTGTTCTCCTAATAGAACAAGAATTTATGGTGATTTTTGTTATGGACAATTAAGTCCATAACAAGGAAGATACTCATTACTTGGATGATATGGGACAACTTCCACAAACAGCATACATTGGAAGATTTTGATAATCAATGTTAATAGAATATGAGAATTTAATGTCTATAGACAAGATTTTTTCCTTTTTTTTTCTTAATGAGTTTCCCATTCTAGTTTATTTTGGTCATTATTGTTTTAACAGTATGTAAAGCCTATTAAAAGGGAATGGCTTTAAGTAGAAAGGCATAGAAAATATTGTCTACATGGTTTCCTTTATGATTTTGTTTCTCTATTCTCTCCATATAATAAAAATTTATGGTGATTATTGTTACAAACAACCAAGTTCGTGACATAATCTACAAAACCAAATTTAAATAAGTTTCCTTCCATAGAAATAGTTTTCAAGTTCATGTCATATAAGCAATGGAAGCATCGTGGAACGATTGCCAATTAAGCTCCAAAAATTGTTTTCAACGTTAAATGCAAAGATGCGAATAGAAGCAACAACAACCAATAATTCAATAGGGCCTAGCAAAGATATTTATGCCATAGTAAAACAAGTTAGAAACTATATATCATGCATAATAAATGTTTCTTCTTTTAGTTCATTTTCCAAACTAAAGGAAATTTACTAAACACAAGGATACATATATAGTATATGTCAATTATATAATTAAAACCCTAAAAAGAAAAAAATCTGAGCTACTAAAGCCTAAAATGTGTAGGGAAAGGCCAATTATATTAAAGAAATAAAGATAAAAATTACTTTAAACATCCAATGGAAAAGTGATCTTAAAGTAAGAGGTTGATGTAAGATCGTTTGCTTGCTTTGACTTATTCCTCCAATGCCATATAAAAGTAGTCTTGCTACTTATAGCTTTTGATAAGTACAAGAAACTAGAAGGTTTTATGAATTCTAGCTCCCATCTTGTATTGCTTGGCCACTGGCAACCTCATCCTTGAATATTCAAGGCATAAGAATAAAAGCTTCAACATATTGCAAATTATCCAATTGGTGCACAAAGGTAAACTAATAATGGTGATTGTATGTTTATCAAAGTATTAATAATTGAACATGAACTAGTTAGTGTGGGTTGTACCTTTGCTCTTAGGTTAGTTATAAGTTAGACCTATAAGACAAATACATAAGGCAAAGGCTAGGTTCCTCCTCTATCTTTATGTATATGTCACAAGTTGGGTTTTATCTCAAAATATTAATCCAATGAGAGGATTAGCTAAGCTTCTTTATTTTGGTTAGAGCATGTCATTCGCCTTTTCGATGTAGGAGAATGAAGTATGTTACTTTCTCTTACCTAAATCCACATCTCCCTTATATATGGGTAGAGCCTATTGCCTACCCACATTAAGGGATAATAGTCACATGCACCATTAGTTTTGGTCTATTTGGTCAAGTTATGATTTGGCTTTAATAACATTTGTGAAAAGCCTGAGTTCTATCCCAAAAGATTAACCCAATGAGAGGAGTAACCACACTCTTATATAGTAAGATCATCTTACTTGTCTTTAAATGTGAGAAAACGAAGTTTGTTACATATAGTACCTCAAGAATTCTATAGATAGAGACATAAAGTGAAGAAAGGAAGAAGCTTATACTAATCTCATAAAGAAACTCTCTTAGAATTCTTTATCTAGTAATCTCATTAAGTTAATGTATGTAGAGTGAGAACAAAAGATAAGCATTTGGTCTAGAAGATCGAATTCCAACTTGTAGATCTTTATCATGGATGCTAAGAATTATGTAGAACCTCTGGATATGCTTGATTTAATTATATAGATCCTGAGTTTTTTGTCTCATTGAAGATGGATTAAAGGTCACAAGTTTGTGTAAACACCAAAGAAAATACATGGGTCTTATAAAAAATACTTAAATTGTACAAGAAATGGTAAAATTTAAGTATAGGGGGTAACTAAAGAGATTAAAACCTTAATACATACAGAAATTAAAGATCCCATTTAGGGTTACTTGGATGTAAACTTCAACTTAATGCTTTGGATGGGAAGGAAGTGTAATGAGTAACGAAAGCTATAGAAACTACTTTTAAAAAGTGCCTTAAATGTCCCTTTAAGTCTCTAGCTCTTACCAAGCCTTTCTTTATTCACTTTAGGATGACATTGGTTTCATCGGCCATTTCTTGGAGGAAAGGTTATGAAGGTTTGTATATGAATTAATGCTATATGATATTTTTGTGTGACATTGGAATAAAGATTTCTAGCTATTTCTTGATAGGGAAGCTAAAGGAAAATAAATACTTTAAGTTTATTATTATTATTATTATTATTATTATTATTATTTTGGAAATTTATACTTATAATTAGCCCTTTCTCTAGCCACTTTAGAAGCCATAGTGGTGGCTGCTAGATGTTGATGGAAAAGTTAGTAGCTTTGTATGGAAATCGATTGCCAATAGACCTAATGTGTCCGCATTATTTATGTGAGTACCATTAGATAGAGAAAAATTCAATCTTGATTGCTGCCATATCTACTTTAGACATGCATGAAAGTAAGCAAAATTTCATTCCCCTTCAAGTGCCCATTAAACTCTTGCTTTATCTCCTAGCTTACTTTCTTCCTTAATAATGTTCTTCATTAGTAGATCTTGAGCCATTTGCAATTTCCAATTTCCAATACACCATATCATTCCAATCATCCTATGACTGTTGCTTCATTGCCTGAACATTCTTTATAAATTCTATATTCTTTTGACCAATGACATTTTTATTATGCTTAGCCTAAGGAATTAGTGCTTTTTTAAATTTTAAGCATTTAAGATGGAAGCAAGTCATGGAAGAGTTAATTGAGCAACCAATTGAATGATTAGTCCAACATTAATAGATAAGTTATAAAGTTAATTAAGCAACCAATCATTGTTGCCAAAATTTAAAAGTGTTAAAGATTGGAAATGTGTTAATCACACCGGCCACGTTACCATGGGTGACCTATCCTCTTACCATGTTAGGTCCTAGAATAACGCTCAATATATTGTAGTTATTATGTATGTGTTATTTTCCTTAAATAGATACTTATATTCTATAAGTATAGGGTTTTAATCCTTGTAACTATAAGTATTAAGAAAAAATTGACAATGATTGGTTGTTGTAGTCCTTAAGTGTAGTTGATGTAATTGTAAAAAATATTGATTGGTTACCTAGGACTACTAAACTTAGCAATCAATGTTTGGCAAAGGTACCTTTTTTTTTCTAAATTTTTTTCTTTTTTAATATTATTATGCATTCACCCAACTCACTCATAAAAGGGTGTCAAATCCTAAACCTCATGGTTGGAGTCCCTACTAACTCACCATTAAGCTAGTTAGCTAAGTAACAAATCCAATAAATGAATTCATTAAAGGTCTAATTCATTAAGCAAAGGCACCTTGTGGTGGCATCCCATTCCTCATTTAAGAAATTGATCTTTGCTTTGCCAATAAGAAACTTTGAGAAGGTGATTTGCCTTTTGCACAAGTGGGATATCCTATTGTAGTAAATGGGGAAAAGTAAGTCCAATCCAGGCACCCTTAAATGATTTTTCAAGGAATGAGTTAATTTATGGGCTTGAATTTTCCAGCAACTATGATGAAACACCAACCTATAAAGGAGAAATTTGACCCTTCACATACAATGCCTCAAAGTTGCATTGGTGAACATGACAATATCAATAGGTAGATTCATGGTATTTGCAAGTTCATTATTAATGATTCTATGTTGCCCATCTGTTAGGACTTGAGCGATACACAAACCCGTAATCAAGGAATACAAGAAAACTAAGCAAAAAGATCCCTTGTATTATCCAATTCAATCTAATTCCAATAACATATAATAATGAAAAGCTTAACAACAATTCCAATCCAAATTTCATTCCAACAAAGTAACAATAACAAATTGACTAATAATACAAAACTATGAGGCTACTTGTAAACTACTCCTAACATAAACTATAAGAACACTAAATCTAATGATAAAATAAGATTTTCTCCTAATTGCTTCCTCTTTTGGAGGCTAAGAATGCCTTATAGTACCATGTTGCCTTAGTTACCTAGGTCTTGGAGACGTAACTAGGTCTAAAAGTCCTAATTACCATAGAATGGGCCTTCTTCTTAAATTACTAATGGGCTAGGCTTAATCTTAACAATTCTTACTTCTTCAAATAATCTTTACCTTAAAAGGGTAGCTTAGGCCAAGACAGGACCTAATAATCCCCAGTCCATTAAATAAGCTTTATCCTCAAAGGTTAACCTGTTTTTCTTTTTTCTTTCTTTCTTTTTTCCCTAAGATGCTACAATTTGATGGTTGAGATGATAGTTGAAGAGACTTGAATGGTTGCCCTCATTGTGTGAAGAAATTTTTGATGTGGTTTACCTTGCAACTTTGATGTAATGGAAGTGAAAGCAACTCAACCACCTCTTCTAGTAGTGGTTCCCCCATCTCATCTAGTGGTAGCTTATCCATCCCCTCTGACAATAGCTTGTTTGTCTCTTTTAATGGTGGCTCATTTACCTTTTCTAATGGTGACTCTTTTGTCCAATTTAGTAGTAGCTTATCCACCTCTTCTTAAAGTGACTTTTACATATTTTCTAATAGTGGCCCCACCACCTCTTTAAGTGGTGGCGTCTTCATCTTTTCTAGTAACAACTTATCCACCTCTTCTAATAGTTATTTCTTCATTTTGTTTAGTAATGGCCCCACCACCTCTTCTAGTGATGATTCCTTTATTTCCTTCCATGATGACTCCTTAGCGTTTTGCAACCACTTCAATGCACAAAGGATTTCTTCTTAGGTTTCATGTAGCACTTTAAATTTTACAAGTTGACTTTTGCAAAATGTTTCAAATCCCAAGGAAATAAAATTAGACATGACTTGAAATCTTTTAGCCAAGCTTTGCATTCTGGCTTTGTTCTTTACCATGACTTGTGCTCATGTATTGATTCCTATTTTGGTCACTAGATTAGTGTATGCTTATACCATTACTAGGGCTTTAGTCACATGTAAACCCGTAATAAAGGAATACAAGAATCCTGGGTAAATGAATCCCTTATATTATTCAATTCTGTCCAATTCCAATAACATATAAAATCAAAAGCTTATAATAATTCCATTCCGAATCTCATTCCGACAAAGTAACAATAACAATTAACTAATAGTATGAAACTACAAGACTAATGAACTACTCCTAACATAAACTCTAAGAATACTAAAGCTAGGGCTAAGGAAAACTACTAATGATAAAATAAGGTTTTCTCTTGATGGCTTCCTTTTTTAGAGGTTGAGAATGCCTAGGTCCAAAAGTCTTAGTTGCCTTAGAGTGGGCTTTCTTCTTAAATAATTAATGGGTTAGGTCTAGTCTTAACAATTTTAACCCTTTCAAATAATCCTTGTCCTAAAGGGGTAGCTTAAGCCAAGCTAGGTCCTAACACTGTCAGTAAGAATGGGTTGAGTGACTTGTTGTGGAAGGTTAAGAGGTTGGGCTAACAACTTGGGTGGTGTCTACATATAGGTCAAAATATGGTTAGAGTGGGGGTGGCGTTGATACAAATGAAGTATTAAATCTTGAATTGTATAAAAAAGGCTAGTTATAGTGAAGTAAAAAAAAAAAAAAAGATTTAGATACCCATTAGAGCAATGATCTAAAATTAAAAGAATAGGTCTATGCAAGAGATTAGATTTCTTTAATTCATCCTTATTAAGTCATATAAAGCTATCCTACTTCTCATACCTTTTCTAACTACCAGAAACATATTTTTTAATTTTATTTTAATAGAAAAAATTATAAATAATACTATTTTTAAGAATTCAAAGTATGATTATCTTTCCCAATAATATTAAGGATTTTTAGATTTTTTTTTCATTTATTGCATGTTGCGAATGTATATGATAAAACTTGAAAGAGAATAATTTAAGTTTCAAAAGATTTACCATGAAATTATTTTTGAATTCTAATATATTAAAGTTGTGAAATACATGATGTAGATAATATATTATATACCAATAAGAACAATTGAATCATAGAAATTATGATTACCTGATTTTGAAAGAAGCTATTAAGTGGTAAGTAATTATTAATAAACTAAAAAAGTTAATTTAGTTGAATGAATATGTTTTTACTCTTTTACCATTCAACACAATGCTTTCATCAACCCTTTGAAAATTTCACCATCATAGGTTAAATAATATGTTACACTATAGAATAAATTAAGGAAGAGGACTTTGATGCAATTTATTTACTAGCATAAATGAATTAAGACCTCATTTCTTTTTTAACTTCTTACGAGGGTTTTTCAAGCCTAAGTTCTAGGCATGTGGTTGTTTAAGATGTTTGAATTGTTGGTTTTGGGCTTGAAATTATGAAAAAAAAAACTTGTTGACAAAGTCTTCATGTGATTTGTGATGCTTGTAATTTGGTCTAGATTATAACAATTTAATGTACTTAGTGACTAAGTAAGGTGCAGATTCTCCAATGTTAATAGTATGTTAATGGTTAGAATGATTCTTGTACTTTTTCAGCCATTAAGAAAGAATGTTATTTAAGTATTAAAAACACCAAGGTAGTATTTCCTATACTTGAAAGGTAGTATTTCCTATACTTGAAAGGTAGTATTTCCTATACTTGAAAGGTAGTATTTTTAAAGTGAAATTGATGCTATAAACTCTTAGCATCTTTGTAACTAGGTGCTAACAATGGTTTTTATTAGAAGGTTCAAAATTTAGTCGAAAAGCCAATTAGTGAGTTTCAATAATAATTCATTCATTTAAACTTCACCTTTTTATTGTACCTTTCTATTATAGGAATGCTCCACAATAGTTTTAACAAGATCTTCATGTCAAATTACCTTAAGATGTAGTACTATCTTTCTTCATAAGAACAAACTTGTTGCTTCTAAGAATTTTGCAAAAGCATTCCTAGAAGGATTGCATATTCTAAACTTTATTAGCATATTTATACATAAAACCCACCAGGCCCCCCAAAAAATAGTTGATGTCCCCATTGAAGATCTTTGCTTACTTTAGGGCAAGCAGTGTAACAATCATTGTTAGTAACACGTAGGTCAGTATTATCTTGTTGTGGATCATCAAACACAAGTGTCTTGTTAGTAATCATTTTAATCCCTCTGAAATATGCAGACTTGCCATAGCCTGTGGCACAAAAGTAGCCACTCCCCATGGCAGGGCTAGCTTCTCCTATAGGGCTATAAACTTGTCCCCCCCATGAAGTTGTATGGCCACCCTCAGTGAAACTAGCGAAAGCTTCTCGTGGCCAATAACCAATATGTTGATCACGAAGTGAGAACCACCAATGCCCTGAAGTGAGATCCTAGCATGCACATTGTAGTATATGTTCAAATACCATCTGAGGTGTAATTGAAATCTTCTAGGACAAACATGACTAAAGAAAGCAAAGGTAGTTTACCTGGGATAAAGAGATTCTTATCTCATATTGATGACCATTATAAGTAGAAGGATGAAGATAACTACCAATGGCTATTTTATGGTTAACTTGTACAAACCCTGGGCAAGTATGATGATTGCAGTAGCCATCAAGATCCTATAGGGTTTAAATGTAAGCATCAAAGGGCAATAAGATTGTTAGAAGTTAGAACACAAAATAAGTCTTGTGAGAGGTAGCTTAACATGAAAAATAACCTGGAAAAAGTAAGAAAAGCATACTAAGAACTTACATTCCAAGAGATATAAAGTCTGCTATAGTTCCATTTGTAAACCTTCAAAGGTGGTAGAAGTAAGGAAAGACCAAAAGATCAATACATTGCCTTCATGAGACAAAGATTTAAAAATAACAGTTTGCATATATTGCCTCTTATCACCTAGGATACATAAGTCTTGAAAATCAAAAGAATAGGGAACCTAGATGTTATTTTGGAATACAATCAATCAAATAATTAGGTGATATAATTATCATGTTATGACATTGCTTTTGCTTGCCACCTCTATATTTGTTAAACATGCCTTTTTTCTTTTATAGAGACAACTAAAATAGTCCTTTTAAGACTAAACTAAACTATTGAAGTGAAGATAAATAATGTCACTATTTGTTTAACTATAGTTAGTAAATAGAGGGGTGGTCAAAAGTTTATAGAAAAATTTGATATTTCCATTGAATAAGAATGGTTGCCACAATTACTTACTTGCCACCCAGCAAACATTTCACTTGAATCTTGTATAATCCTTATGCCTGCACGGCTATATTGAGTAGTCGACACCGTGGGATTCCATATATTTACAGCAGCTTTTGCTCCATAAGATTTTGTGTGAACTAGCATTTCTGCAAACTAAATTCGGAAAAATGAGGGAACAAAATAAATCAAATGCTTCATCACTTGTTAAAAATCAATGCTTCACTAGGGGAAAAAAATCAAGTTTTGATAAGGTTATTCATAATTTTTTTTTTCATATGCACAATTTACAAGCAAGAGTGCAAGATGTAGTTTGGTCCTAGAGTTTCTTACATGGAAGCCACGGCCGTCAAGCTTATTAGTTAGGTAACTCGTAGATTTTTGATGTTCATACATGATTAGATCTTCCTTTGTTGTCCTTTTGACAGGGACAAATTTAGGAGGGCAAGAAATACTAGCCACATATGCTGGAAAGACATTTGTTCTTGAACCTTCATCTTTCATCCCTTTCGAAATGGTTTTTGGTTTCATCTGAAAAGAATTAAATTGTATAATATGCTCAAATATATTGTATAATACTACCAAGCTAGCATGGCCTGGTAAATCTATCATGTCCTAAGCATTTGAGAAAGAGAAATAAGAAGAAAGATTGCTCACCTGAATTGTATGATTCTTGAGTAAAGGATGGTCAAATGCAAGTTGTTTATAGATATCAATGCAATCTATAATATCACCATGTTGAGTCTATTCATTGAAGAAATGCAAAAAATGAATAGATGGAACTTGTTAACTTTAAATACATTACATGTAGGTTTCTCAAGATCAACTTGACAAGATGAGAATATCAATAATAGAGAAGTCTAACATTAAAACTTAGTAACAAAATTAGACAATTCATCTACACAATTTTGGAGGACAACAAAATAGGAATCACCATAAGGATGACCTTATTTTAAAAGGGTTTTTCTTAAAAGCTACTATTACTTTTATTTTATGAAAAACTTATTCACCACCATCACATGCCTTTATTCCACGTGTAACAAAAAAAAAATTATAAATTTCTCATAATTCATCTTTTAGAATGTTTGAGATTGAAAAGCAAGAAATTGAGGATGTATATATTAAATTATAAGTAGATACAAAAGCCACTTGGATAAATAGGTTGTTTTCTATTTTTACCTCAAAAGAGAAAAATCATCCTAATTTCTGCTTTACAATTGAGGAATACATAAGAAGAACGGTTGATGCAAACCTAAGAAAAGTCACTTGTTCATAGAAATCAGAAGACAAGTTGCCCAATCAAAGAATCATAACCATACCCGAAAACTCTTTATTGCAGGTTTATTTAAAAGTTGGAGTTTTCTGTCCAATTCTAGATCTTCTTCCTCAGTTAATCTTCCCCATCCTTGGATTGCATTAGAATCTGAAAAGAGAGCAAACACAATTAATAGTAAAAATGTTGTATTCTTGGAGCATTTAGCAGCCATTTTCCTAAGTCTTATCTTTATTTTTTCTCCAAGAACTATATATAAAGAAAAGAAAGCAAGTCCATTGCGAATGGTATAAGTAACAAAATTGGAAAGAAAAACTTCTACTAATCTAAGTGTTAGCATGCTAGAGTGAGATAGTCATTAGCTAATTTTAAATACCACTTCATTTTTGAAGTTCAACATTGAACACAAATATTTTTTTACACAAGCAATAAATGCTTCTCTTATTTGGAATTTTTTACATGCCAAGATTTTGAATTATGATTTCCTTTAATTGGTAGTAATATGGGCGTTCAAGATGCCCAATGGGTGAAGACCGTTATTACCTTAATAAGTAATTGGTGGGCCTACCCAAGTGAGATAATCATTACTTGGATGATATAGGAGTATTTTGACAATCAATGTTACTTGAATTTGGAGGACTTAATGGCTTTTTCTTCCTTCATTTTATTAGTTTCCCTTTTATTTTTATTTCCATGACTGTTATTCTTAAAATTTTGTAAGACCTATAAAAAGGTGGTAGCTTTCAATGGAAAGGTACATAAGATATAATCTAAATAGTTTCCATTATGCTTGTGCTTATCTGTTCCCTCGATAGAACAATAATTTATGAAGATTATTGTTATATAAAACTAACCCCATAACAAGGAAGATACTCATTACGCGAATGATATGGGGTGGATTCTGCAAGTAACATACATAGGAATAGTTTGAGAATTGACGTTAATCGAATCTGGATAATTTATAGGCTGTAGACAAGATTCCCCCGCCCCCCCCCCCCTTTTTTTTAACCACTTTCCCTTTCTATTTTATTTCTATGATTGTTGTTTTTACAATTTTTAAAGCCTATTAAAAGGCAGTAACTTTTAGTAGAAAGGCATAGAAGAGATTATCTAAATAGGTTCCTTTATGATTTTGTTTCTTTGTTCTCTCAATAAAATTAGAATTTATAGTGATTATTGTTACGAAAAACTAGGTTCGTAACAGAATCTACAAAACCAAGTTTAAATAAGATTTCTTCAACATTAGTGGTTTTCACGTTCGCACCACTTGAGCAGTGGAGGTAGCGTGAAGTGATTGCCAAATTAAGCTCCAAGAATTTTCCCTAACGCTAAATGCAGAGATGCCAACAGAAGTAAAAACAACCAATCGTTCAATAGGGCCCAGTAGACATATTTCTACCAGATTAAAACAAATTAACAACCATATCATCCACAATATATGTATTTTTTTTTCAGTCCTTTTTCCAAACTAACGGAAATTTACTAGAAACAGGGGTGCATATGTAGTATATGGTAATTCAACCCAAAAAGAAAAACAAGGGTGCATATGTAGTATACGGCAACATTACCTGTATAATCAGTATACTTACAAATGCAGGACTACGCTAGCATCTCTGCCAAGAATTACTTGCATCTTTATATTTCACTCCTTAAATGAAAATCAAAGGGCAGATTAGGTATCTCTATCACACAAAGATAAGTGTCAAAAAGAAGTTATGAATTGAAAGGAAGCTCTTAAACTAAAGTGTGTTACAATGTGGACAAAAAATCTTACATTATTAAGTAATATATTAAAAATTTTAATTATATGATAATGAGTTCCACCAATGCCAAAGGAAACAAATTAAGAACTTCAGCCTCCTCAACCTCTTGAGATTGCCTAATGATTTAGATATCAAGTTAAACATGTTTTGGATTTTTAACATATCTTAACATGGTATCAAAACTTAGTATCTTTTGTAACACTTTTGTGGACTTTCATTGATTTGATTCCACATATTTGCCCACATAATACAATACCATGATGATTTGATGATTTGACCATAATGGTGAGAGTGCATGTTAAGATAGGAATTTTAAATCACACATTGTTAAAAAAATATATTAAGAATCATGTTTATCTAATAATGAATTCTATCAATTATTGAGTTAGCTTTTGAATCAAATAATAGACCTCCTAACAAAATATGTAGATTTAAATTGGAAGTACTTCTCACATACAATAAAACATTTTTAAAAGTCTAACTAGCATTTCTCCAAAAGGCCAGGCTGGTGGTGGTGGCTAGAGAAGGGCCTAACAAAAGGAGACTTGATAGAACTTTAACGCCGCTTTCTAAGGGCGGCGTCACTCATTACTATTGCCCATTCATAACTATGCCCCAGCCGTAGCATTGAGTTCAAGACTGACATCCAAATAACCCTGAAGGGGGCCTTCTAATTTTTTATGTCTTTAGCTTTAAATCTCTTGTAGTTAGCTTTCTTGACCCAAATTTTGCCTTTCTTCCACAAGGTTATGTTTTCTTGATAGAACTCATGTAGTTTGTTTAGTGTTTTTACAAAGACTTGCTTCTTTTTACTTTTGGGTTTACACGATGAATGCTTTGGTATCTTTTAGTCTCTCTTTATCTCTCTTTCTCAATAATGTCTTTGGATCATCAAGCGCTGCACTCTTACTATTGTTGGATAGTCAAAACAGGGAATTATCAAGAAAGCTCCAGGGATTTAGATTTTCTGTATCGTTACAAAAATGTTACGTTCATTTTTCCTTGCAGCTTTTGTGATCAAATTGGTTGAAAAGTTACATTTATCCATTTCTCCTTCAGAATTTGTCCTCCCGCATGTCAAGTGGCTTGCCTTGTTTTAATCATTCCTTTTGTTCGGTGAATTTTATATGCAAGTGAACATGTCAAACAAGTAATATAATGATAAGAAAGATATCGTCCCACAAAGATTGGTGATTACTAAACCAACTAATTACTGACGGTGAATAACTCCTAGAATTTATCTAGCAAATCCAATGATAGATGGTAGATTAATTAACTAAATTTAAGAAAACTTAATAAAAGAAATATGTTAGAGCATATGAATTCACCATAATTACTAAGTATTAATATTGATTATTTATGCTTGCAAGAGGGACAATATCTATGTGATGGCGGAATTTCCTAATTTATTTACTATCCTATGTCTAGGTATAGCAAACCTACTTAGTTCATTAATTCACTATATCTCTATATGTGAATTGAAACAAACCAAATGCATTAGGATCTATGGACATTCACAGTTTACACTGAAAGCCACACAAACAATATGGTATATGTCTATCCATATTTAATCTATGGTTGCATATTACAAGAAACAACTGCATATCATCTCCTGTCGGTCTCAAACATACAAATCAAGTCATCTAAGTGGTAGCTAATCACCTAAAAGCATTAAACTCCGTAATATGTAACTTCACATAAATAAAATATCTTGCAAAACATAATAATCATAAGATTCATACCATCATAATTAGGTTACATCATAGCTCTAACAAAAATAAACTAAAACATAAAGAAATAATGAGGAAAAATGATAATAAGAAATAAAGAAGGCATTTTGAATCCAAGAACAAGAAGTCTGTCACCCTTTTTGTCTTCTCTTCAAGAAAACCTTGAATTCTTGGCCACTTTCTTGAGTTGTGCTTAATTTCCTCCCCCCTCTTCTTTTGCCTCTTCTCTTCTCTTAAATAGGGTTTAGGTTTAGACCTACCTCCTATCCTAGTAAAATTGGGTTTTAGATATCTAAAAAAATTAGGTTTTGAACTTCTAAATTAATTAGGATTTGAATTCTTAACATGATTGGGTTTTCTAAATAAATAGAAAACCTAATAACAATGGAAAATCTAAAGTCCAAGCCCATCTTGACTCTCTTGATCTTGATAATACGATTTTACCACACAATAAGCATCAGGTTCTCCCTATTCATCCTTTTTCTACATGCCTCCTTACGCTACATAAACAAGACAAATTTAGGTAAATAAAGAGGAATTCAAATATTTTCTCATAAGCATTGCATTGTTTATTGCCTAAAAATAGGTCAAATAACTTTATAAAAATAGAGTTATCAAAACCCCCAAACTTAACATTTTGCTAGTCCTATAGCAAAAGCAATAAACAATATATGTTTTAGACAAGACCCCTTCATGATATTCTCCTAATTGCTCAAACTCAACAATTCAAAGAAAAATATAACTTTCATCCAAACACCAGAATTGTTTCATAATATAAGATAGACTCTTAACTATGTTGACCACGTGTGTGTGTGTGTGAGTCCTTATCTTTTCAACTATATGAATTCCAAATAAATTCACATTAATATGCAATCTCTCAAAATCTATAACCAAACCTCATAAGTTTGCTTTTCATTCCTCTCTCCACTAATGTAGGTCAATCATCTAATAAAGGATCAATAGGACTTTTATAAGCTTGTAATGTAAGGCTGGGCTAAGGGTAAGATGAAAGTCATTTAGGCTTAATTCACCCATGAACACATTGCTTTCCAAGATCTAATTTGAGCTTTTGTCACTTTCTACCTTCTTGCTCCTCATAAATAATCTTTCTATCACCATTTTTCTCATTCTTTCCATCCAAAAATGCTTGATTTCACTTGGATTTTTACACTCACAAAAGCCACAATCATGCTTGTATCAATAAAACAAGTAAAAGTACTAGAAATGTAGCCACCATAATCTTATCTTGCCAATAATATTCAATTGCTATGCTTTGTAGCCTATTTCAGAAAATTGTGTAGCTTGAATCAGATAAAAAATGATAAGATCATTCCATTCTAAAGCAAATAATGTACTTCTTTCTTTCCTTTTTTTTTTTTTTTTTTGCATTTGCAAAAGCAACATATTATGCTATGTAATGATTGCAATCAACATCCTTCCCATATAACATCCTTCCCCTCAACTTCTCTTCACTCAAATAGACTTATATCCTAAAAATCAACATGTTCAAGGGTGTGGGACGAAAAGATAATTTGTCAAAGGCTCAAAGGTATATATATGTGGGTGTCAAAATAAATAAATAAAAATGGATATGAATCAAGGTTCAACGGTGTGACTGATAATAAATAAATAGGGTTGGCTTGAAAGGCTCAAACGATCCAAAGAATGGCCTAAATCATTTTCTGAATTAGATGCAGCCTAGGATTTCGCCTCAAGAGAAAATCAAACAAATTCTAAGATCCGGGTGAGATCTAAGAAAATCACACACTTTACATGAATGTTTTCTAGAGATACACACAATTTCAAAAATGAAGGACTTTTAGTGCTCAATAGGTGGATCAACATTATTAGAATCACACTTAACTCACACCACAATTGCAGGTTTGAACAAAATTTATATCTTCCAAAGAATCACTAAGAATTCACAACAAGGAATGTAATCATGACATAAAAAAAAAATTCAATTAGATTTAGCACAAAGGCTCTTTCCCTACCCCAAACTTGAATGAAGCATTGTCCTCAATGCAAAAAGAAGGAAAGAAAAAATAAAGGTGAAATAGGAATGAGAAAACTCCCCTGATTGTAAGTTGTCAAAATGGAGCTGTGATGAGCATATGGTGACAGCCTTCTAACCAAACTGCTAACAAAATACTTAGGTTGCCTCCCAAGAAACGATTGCTTTATAGTTTTCAGCCAAACTATCCTCCACATGTTGCTCAAGGAGGATGAAACTCCAATAGTTTAGGAGACAGCTTGTGTCATTTAATTGTTGAACATTCTTCAATAAGCACAATTGTCTCATATACTTCCAGCTTCCTTTTGTTCTCCAGTATCTCGTTCAACAATTCTGCACAACTAGGTAATTGAACTGGAGCATCTGCAAAAGGAATGTTAATGTGCAGTTTTAAAGATATATCAAGGAATTCCAAGAACTGCTTATCTTTTACGCGTTGCTAGAATCTTGGGGGAGATGGGGTTTGAGGCATAAAGGGTATCGGATTTTCTAGAACAAGCTTGCTCCTAGGTGCCTCCTCAAGTTGTATGCTGACATCTTTATCATTATCTTTGAGACTCTCCTTGTCAACATCAACTTCTCCCATTTGCTTGCCACATGTTATAGTTATTGCCTCTGTGGTATCTATAGGGTTTTTCTCCACATTGCTAAGCAAAAGACCTTCTTGATTCTCTGAGATCATGTTGATTAGCTGATTCATCTGCACCTCTAAGTTTCGGATTGAAGCTTCTTGTCTCTGAAAGCTCGCTTCTTGATTATGAAATTTTGCTTCAATCCCCTCTGTAAAGTTCTGGGTGGTGATGGCCAGCTTATTGATCATGTCCTTAAAATTAGGTTTCACCTCTTCTGTTTGCATAAATGTTGGTTGCGGTCTCATCTCATTTTGGTTACTCCATGAAAAGTTTTGATGGTTGTGCCATCTCGGATTGTACATGTTGGAGTAATAATCATTTTGTGACCTGCTAGGAATCCCAACAAAATCAGCATAATCATTATAATGAGCATAAGGGTTACCTACTTGACATTCCATGTTCTCATGTGCTCCACCATAAAATTCACATGATCTACTTTGATGTCTCATAACTGGAGTATTTAGGTTGTTTATCTTCTCATTGAGCACTTCTAATTGTGTAGACATTATGGTGAAAACATCTACTTCATGGACTCCACTTGCTTGATGCATTGGTAGCCTCTCAGTAGATCATTGATAGCTATTGGCTGACATTTCCTCCAAAAGGTTATATGCCTCTTCTGCTGTTTTGCTGTGCAAATCCCCTCCTGCAGCTGTATCAATTACAAAACGAAGATTTGTACTACACCCATCATAGAAAGTTTGTACTTGTAACCAAATGGGTAGTCCATGATCTGGACATCTCCTCATAAGTTCCTTGAATCTTTCCCAAGCTTCATATATTAATTCATTGTCCATCTGCATAAAAGTAATAATATCATTATACATTTTTACGAATTTCGCCAAAGGAAAGAACTTACCAAGAAATTTATGAGCCAAATCATCCCATGTAGTAATCAATCCTGCAGGAAGAAAAGAGAACCAATTTTTAGCAGTATCTCTAAAAGAAAATGGAAATAGCTTTAACCTGATAACATCCTCTGTAACTCCATGATCTCCAATCATGTCACAGAATTCAAGGAATGCTTCAATGTGAGCTTTTGGATCCTGATTTGGTAGCCCACTATATTGCATAGAGTTTTGAAGCATTTTGATGATCACGGGCTTGATCTCAAAATTGTTTGCCTGAATTGCAAGCCTTTGGAAGCTTGATGTGACACTCCAAAATGTTGGTGTAACATAGTCTTTTAAAAGTCTATGTGTACCATCATATCTCTCCATCCTTGTTGCTTAATCTTTCTACAATAGCAACTTAACAAAGACTTTTTTTTTCTTTTTTTTTCAAGAAAAAAAATAAAGCAAAATAAAAATAAAACAAAAAAATGATTTTTTTCTTTTTTTTTTCCAACAACTAAAAAAAAAATTCAAGAATTAAAAGAAACGATTTTTTTTTCAAGAATAAAAAGAAACAATTTTTTTTTCAAAAAAAAACGATTTTTTCTTAAAAGAAAATAAAAGCTAGATTAAACTTAAAAATTATTCGGTATTAATATTAATCAGGAGTAAAACAACCAATCCCCGGCAACAGCACCAAAAACTTGTTCGGTGAAATTTATATGTAAGTGAACATGTCGAACAAGTAATATAATAATAAGAAAGATATCATCCCACACAGATTGGTGATTACTAGACCAACTAATTACTAACGATGAATAACTCCTAGAATTTATCTAACAAATCCAATGATAGATGGTAGATTAATTAATTAAATATAAGAAAACTTAATAAAAGAAATATGTTAGAGCATATGACTTCACCATAATTACTAGGTACTAATATTGATTATTTATGCTTGCAAGAGAGATAATATCTATGTGATGGCGGAATTTCCTAATTTATTTACTATCTTATGTCTAGGTATAATAAACCTACTTAGTTCATTAATTCACTATATCTCTATATGTGAATGGAAATAAACCAAATGCATTAGGATCTATGAACATTCCCAGTTTACACTGAAAGTCACACAAACAATATGGTATATATCTATCTATATTTAATCTATGGTTACAAATTACAAGAAGCAACTACATATCATCTCCTGTCGGTCTCAAACATACAAATCAAGTCATCTAAGTGGTAGCTAATCACCTAAAAGTATTAAACTCCGTAATATGTAACTTCACATAAATAAAATATCTTGCAAAACATAATAATCATAAGATTCATACCATTATAATTAGGTTACATCGTAGCTCTAACAAAAATAAACTAAAACATAAAGAAATAATGAGGAAGAATGATAATAAGAAATAAAGAAGGCATTTTGAATCCAAGAACAAGAAGTCTGTCACCCTTTTTGTCTTCTCTTCAATAAAACCTTGAATTCTTGGTCTCTTTCTTGAGTTGTGCTCAATTTCCTCCCCCCTCTTCTTTTGCCTCTTCTCTTCTCTTAAATAGGGTTTAGGTTTAGACCTACCTCCTATCCTAGTAGAATTGGGTTTTAGATATCTAAAACAATTAGGTTTTGAACTTCTAAATTAATTAGAATTTGAATTCCTAACATGATTGGGTTTTCTACATAAATAGAAAACCTAATAACAATGGAAAATCTAAAGTCCAAGCCCATCTTGACTCTCTTGATCTTGATAATACGATTTTGCCACACAATAAGCATCAGGTTCTCCCTATTCATCCTTTTTCTCCATGCCTGCTTACGCTACATAAACAAGACAAATTTAGGTAAATAAAGAGGAATTCAAATATTTTCTCATAAGCATTGCATTGTTTATTGCCTAAAAATAGGTCAAATAACTCTATAAAAATAGAGTTATCACCTTTCTCATATGATGTTAACTCTTTGAGTTTCCTTGGACCTCCTGTGTCTTAATGCAAGAGTTGAATAACATGGGATTTAGGATAAGAGCAGCATAACCCATTTTCCTAGCAAGGAATGTTCCCTCAAGTGATAAAGCATGGATCTTTGACAGGATATATGTGAATGACAGAGAAGAAACAAGACCCGAGAACAGTTTGGTTGATAGGATTGGTGATGCTATGGTCAGAGTATTTGCACTATAAAGATCTAAAACTTAGCTGTACAGTTTCACCAGATCAAAGCCATTAGAGAATGATTGGGATGAGCGAATAAGCATGATTAGGAGTTGGGTACACGTAAAAGGTCAACATCTTTTCTTTTCACCAATTTGATATGCTTTATGCGCTCATACCAAGATCAAAATGCCTAGTGTTATAACTCAATATGCAAGACGTTTCTGGTCGATATGGCTAGCGATGAGCAACTGTTGGCGATATGTTATAGATGAATAGATGTGAGGACGACTTCTTTAGGTATGAATTACATGAGAGTAACAAACTGTTTGGACCAGCAACACAAGTGAACTGGATTTGATCTGAAATTTAGGCGAAAAAATCATTCCTTGTCGTTTCTATTCCATTTTTAGTGGGGAAAAAAATAGAATAAAGTGCAGGAGGAAGTTGTGAGGAGCAGGAAGAGAGAGAAGGTAAACTCCCATTCTCTATTATATCTATCTCACAGACACACAGACAAGAACCGAAAGGGAAAAGGATAACAGCCGCTAACGTTGTCAGTTCTCCCTCAAACGTAAGGCTCCTGTTGTTTGAGCTTCATACAGTTGCCAATCTATTTCTTAAAAATTTCTACATATTTTCCATCCTTTAAGGAGGGTTTTGAACAAGAGTCCTATATTTTAAATAAAGTAATAAATAATAAATTCCCTTTACAAATGAATGGTAAAAAATTCCCTTTGTTGTTGAAACAACAAAAGCCAACGAAGAAAAAGTGAAACAAAAAGCAAAGGAAAAAACCAATTGAAGAAGTTGTGATCCAAAACAGACCAGAAAGTGCGAATGTATATCCTGTAAGGACGGGGCCTAACTTGTTCTTAATTTGAAAAGGAGGCCCACTCCAAGACAACTAGGACTCCAAACTCTAAGACTTCGTGCAATTAGAACTCCAAAACCTAAGGTTACTAGGATTACATGCTTATATAAGGCATTCTCAACTCTCAAAAGAGGTATACTATTAGAAAATTCCTTATTTTATCTTAATAATTTCTTAGCCATAACCATAGTGTTCTTATAGCTTTTATAAGAGTAGAGTAATATTCTTATAGTTTAGATCACTGTTCTTGAATTACTATTTGTTGCTAGGATTGCTTTGGGACTTGTGGTTTAATTGTTGGAGTGATTGCATTAATAAACGAAGTACTTTTCTATTGAGGATTCCGGTATTCTGGGATTGTTTTCCTGGTAGGCTTGGGTCCTAACATATCTTCAACATGAAGGTACTTTGTTGTTGATGCTCAATGGCTTCTTACTCTCTCCAAAGGGGGAACAAATGCAATCAATTGTTAAGAAAAGAAAAGAAAGTTCGAAAAGGCAAAATACCCTTCTTCGATTCACCAGAATACCACAAACAAAATAGGTATTGTTCTTTACTACTCAAAATGGAACTCTTTTCAATGGAGCAAAGATTCCATAAGTTTCACGAGATTTCTAGGAACCCATCCATCCGTTACTTCTTTACTGTTTCTTTACCGAACGGTGGGTATGAACCCAATTTCCCCCAAAAGGAGTGGAATAGAAATCTTCAATCCATTGAACTTCTGCACATTGTCAACGAATCCATTTCCTTTTTCTAGAAGCCACATGCATATTAAACAAAACGTAAAAGAGAATGAAATCACAGTAAAATTTCAAGCATCTTCTTCCATTTAACAAATACCACTATTTTTGTGCTTAGTATTCAATATCTCATTGGTATCATCTCCTTTCTCTTTCTTTTGTTTTGTTTTTTTTTTTTTTTTTTTTTGGTGGGGGAGGGGAGTTTAAGGATGCTTGGATTTGTTCCACATTGAAAAACAAAGAACATGATCTTAGGTCTTATAAATTTTGGCTCCACTTACTCATGAGGTATCTTTTGAGGACAATTAAGGAACTACTCAATATAGTATCAAAGGTTTGGGACCCTCTTCTTGATGTGATTCCTTCCATATTGCAAATGGAGTTTGTTAAGGATGCTTGGATTCATCCCGCACTAAAAGGAATGAATGTAAACCTGGGCCTCCCTACTTTAGCATAGTATCAAAGTCATGGTCCATGTTTTGGTCTCATTTTCTCTTGAGATGCCTTTTAGAAATGATTGTAGGACCACTCAACACTTCTTCTTTTATTTATTTTTGTCTTTTTTCTTCTATTATGCATGGATAATTTTTTGTTCTACGCCCCACCCATCAACATCACTAAGCTGTGATGATGCACCATATACTATCGCCCATTATGTAGCTCAAAGTTACGTGAAATGTTCTTGAATCCGTATCAACAAAGGTTTTCATGGTAACCTAATCAATGTCTTTTAGGACACGAGCACACACATCTCGGACTTCATAGTTTACCTCATGCATCCATTTAAACGCAACCTACAAACTCTATATTACAACATTATGCCTGATCAAGGTAAAAAGGATGATTCAACAATCATATGTAAAAGTAGCACACATGACATAAAAGTACAAATCAAGCCCCCACAACTTTTGTAAGTATGAAACTACAAGATATGACAATGCCTTTCTTAGACTAAAGCAACATTGACATCCATAGTGCATCATGAACACCTAAGGAGATAGATGTAAAACTTCAAGCTAGGGCTTGGGTTGAAGTAGAAATAAGATATAATTCATGATAAATTGGTGCAATGTTCTAACTGATGAAGGGCACAAAAATAAATATCTAATGCCCACAACCACAGACTATTGACCCACCTTGCCTATTTTCAGTAACTAAAACAAAAATGTTGTTTGATATCCCATTAGTAACAAAACATAATAACTATATCATTTTGATCATCTCGCAATTGTTGCTCCATTGCTTGAACATTCTTTGTAAGTTTTATAATCTTTTCAACAATAACATTTATGTTAAGCTTGGCCCAAAAAATTAGTGCTTTTTTAGCTTTTGAGCATCTAACATGCAAGCGGATCATAGGGGCGCATTGAATGACTAGTCCAATGTTGAGCAATAAGTTGTAGAGTCAATGGAGTACCCAATCATTGTCACTGAAATTTAAAAGATTTGATTCCTAAAATTCAATATTTAGAGAGAGCATAAGTGAAGCATGATTTGATTGCAACCAAGGCATGTGTTGAACCTTAATTTCTGGAAATAAGGAAATAGCTTCTAAGTTGCACAACATTCTATCCAAACACAACCACTCTCTCCGAGCAAGTTACTGGCAGTTGTGGCAGCGGCGGTCTGGAACATGTTCTTGGATTATGGACGCGGAAATCCTCCCTAAGAAGTGATTGAAGGTGTTTCATCTTCTTCCCGATGGCCGAAAAATGGCGGAAATCACCAACCGAATCGATCCACATGTTAGGACTATTACTATCCCATTATCATTTTGATTATAACAAAAAAGAAAAATATATTTTATGAAAATATATTTTGATGTGACAAAATGTTTGAAAGCTCATGTGTAAGTTTTGTTCATAATTTATGTGCTAAATAAATATAGGACATAACGGTATTATATTATAGTATCAAATAATGATATAATTACCTATATTTGTGAAAGAGTTATAAAAAATAAAATATAAATAGATGTTCTTGTTGATTTTTTTTTTTTAAAAAAAATTGAAAATACTTTGTACAAGATATGTGTTGGTAAAAGCCTAAAAGAGAAGAGGCCAAATCTATTTTTGCAACCATCTTGTGTGCAGATAGCGACACAAAGTCCATTCTAGCCCACAACTCAGTTACTATGCAACCTGAGATCTTGTTGTTTTTCGTAACTCAGCTCCACAAACCACTCAACCAAGCATGACCCAACAAAAGAAGAATTCGTGACCCGGCCTCTCCACAAAGTGACCTAGTACACTATTGCATGACCCGCTTTGCGTAACCTAGAAATATGCTCGACCCCGCTTTGTAACTCGTGCACATCTGCCTACGACGAAAGCTCCAACTATGACAAGAACTACACCATTTTGAAGATATCAAAGAAGGGAAGAAACCTATGAACAAAGATTTGTGATTTAACAAGCCTACAAAGAAATAAAGAGTATAAGTTGAGGTGTTCTTTGCGACTTGTGACCCGTTTGAACGTTGAAGCAAGAAGTGATAAAATCTAGTGTTTCCAAAGCTACAAATACGTATGTGTATTGAAGAGGAGGCAAATTTATTACTCTGAGATGTACTCACAAAGATTTGATTCAAGATTGAAGGAGAATAAGGAAGATTTTTGGTGAAACCCATCAGTCCATGACTCATAACACAAATGACGTAAAAGAAGCAACTTACTGAAACAATTTTGAACTAAAACAAGACAAAAGGCTTGCCCCGATAGTATCCTCTTCTTAGCCTAAAAAAGTCAGCTAAAAAACAAAGAACAGGCAGCTCCAATGGGTAGAAATTCCAAAAAATCTTAGAGGTCAGAATGACTCTTTTTGAATAAAACAAGGGCACTTGATATGCTAGAAAGGAAGGAAAAGTGGTCAAAGTTAGTGAGGAAAAAAGCAAACAGTTTTTGAAGAAAAATCTGCAAAAATCATGTGAAGCTTAAAACAAGTATATATCGTCGATGAAGTGCTTCTTTGCTCATGTATACTTGTGAGGAATATTGTTCTTCTACATATATATGTTCTACATATACTTCTACGACACCTAGCACATATTTGATTGAGATTTCAAAACCCTAGTTATGCTATGATTTAGGGGTTTTCTAATTGAGGTTCTATTTGTGATTAATCATTATTTGTATTGATATTTAGAGTCTCTTAAAGTACCTACAAAGCAAAAAACTTGTAACTAGG
The DNA here is from genome assembly GCA_028551485.1 of Casuarina cunninghamiana. Classification (NCBI taxonomy): domain Eukaryota; kingdom Viridiplantae; phylum Streptophyta; class Magnoliopsida; order Fagales; family Casuarinaceae; genus Casuarina; species Casuarina cunninghamiana. The sequence continues at coordinate 7,154,497 of CM052365.1, forward strand.
TTGAACTTTTGTTTATCTTCCTAAAGATTGCTTAGGTACTTTTTGCTCCTACAATTTCTTATATAAATCTATATCTAAAGGAAATTATTTAAGTTGTGACAAAATAGTATGTGTTGAGGCATACATTGTGATATAATCCTTAATGGAATGATTGTAAGTTGCAAAAGAACATTTTTTCCTAAGTTAAAGTAAAGAGGACTTCAATTAGTTGGATTGAAGGAAGAAAATAATGAATATAGGTACAAAGGTTGAACCATTATGGTAAAAGTTGTCTTTGTGTACAGTTTAATTATGGTAGAATTTTTTTATCCATTTTAATATTTTGGTAAAACTAAATCAATGATTTTTAAAGTAAAAGAAATTAGAAAAACAATACATCCTTTCTTTTCTTGGTTAGTTGTTATACTTAATAGTACATTGTTGGAGAAAAGAGAAATGATGCTGGAAAATTATTCCTTTTTGATAGCTTTAGAAGGGTTTTAGCCCTTTTCAAAATGATAACAAAAATGGCTGTATTTTGGCATGTTGCCTAACTAGGTTAGATGCAACTTGACTAATTACCCAAATAGACTCACCAAATACAACTCAAAGACATGCAAGTAAACTCTCTCATAATAGACTTAGAGGCTTAACCTAGACCCGCCTAATAATAGGCCTAATGAAATACAAAAACCTAAATATAGACCCAATGAAAGACAAAAGCCTAAACAAAGGCATCATAATTTCATTTATTCTAATTTAGTCCCACGTTCACCATAATCTAATTCCATGTCATCATTTATGTTCATTGCCAAAATAGGCTAACAATTAGAACTACGTTGTCCTTAAGGTGGAAGTTGGGATACCTTAACATGAATGAGGTTTCCTTCCCTTCCCACTGTACTAACAATGTTATGCAACCCTTCATGCATTGTTTCTCTAGTATAATTTGTGGAAGACATTTTGGTTCTGCTCCTTGGGTTGCCACAAGAAAAGCTAATCGCTCCGATGGAGCGTTGCCAACATAATGCTTTAACTTGGACACATGTAACACTAGATGCACTCTAGACTCTTTAGGAAGCTCCAATTTACATGCCTTTAACCTTACCTTTTGCACCACTTTGAATAGACTAGAAATTAGGAGATAACTTATGTTTCCTTCCTTTTATCATTGAATTCTAGCAATAATTAGATAGTTTCAAGTATACTTGGTCACCCATGTCAAACTACACCTTTGACCTTTTGTTGTTATAAAATTTCTTCATTATGACGTGTGCCTTTTCCAAATTTTGTTTCAACTAGGCTAATTTCTAATCTTGCTTCCCCAATATATGTTCATTAGAAGCCACAAAAATAGTTCTAGGAATGTATGATAATAGACTAGGGGGATGATGCCTATAAACTATCTCTTAAGGCATATAGAGAATATCACCATGTTGGCAAATATTATAACAATACTATGCCTAAGACAACAATTTACCCCACTTGTTTAGGTTATCCCGTAGAAAACATTGAAGGTACATCTTGACAATACAATTTACAATCTCCATCTGACCATCATACTATGGATGATATGTAGAAGTAAAATTGAAGCTAGTACATTGTAGGTGAAATAATTCCTTTAAGAAAAGGTTGGTAAACTATGGATCTCTATTGCAAACAACAAAGTTGGGGTGTTCCATAAGGCTAGAATCCATAATCAAAGAAGGCCTAAGAAATAGTTTGTTCTATGTATGGATGTGCCAAGGCAATGAAGTGGCCAAACTTGTATAAACAATCCACTACAACCAAAATGACTGCCCTTTTACCCCAAAGTTGGTGTTCGGTGAAATTCTATATGCAAGTGAACATATCAAACAAGTAATATAATGATAAGAAAGATATCGTCCCACAGAGATTGGTGATTACTAGACCAACTAATTACTAACGGTGAATAACTCCTAGAATTTATCTAACAAATCCAATGATAGATGGTAGATTAATTAACTAAATATAAGAAAACTTAATAAAAGAAATATGTTAGAGCATATGACTTCACCATAATTACTAGGTACTAATATTAATTATTTATGCTTGCAAGAGAGATAATATCTACGTGATGGCGGAATTTCCTAATTTATTTACTATCCTATGTCTAGGTATAGCAAACCTACTTAGTTTATTAATTCACTATATCTCTATATGTGAATTGAAACAAACCAAATGCATTAGGATCTATGAACATTCCCAATTTACACCGACAGCCACACAAAAAATATGATATATGTCTATCCATATTTAATTTATGGTTACAAATTACAAGAAGCAACTGCATATCATCTCATGTCGGTCTCAAACATGCAAATCAGATCATTCAAGTGGTAGCTAATTACTTAAAAGCATTAAACACAATAATATGTAACTTCACATAAATAAAATATCTTGTAGAACAAAATAATCATAAGATTCATACCATCATAATTAGGTTACATCGTAGCTCTAACAAAAATAAACTAAAACATAAAGAAATAATGAGGAAGAATAATAATAAGAAACAAATAAGGCATCTTGAATCCAAGAACAAGAAGTCTATCACCCTCTTTGTCTTCTCTTCAAGAAAACCTTGAATTCTTGGCCTTTCTCTTGAGTTGTGCTCAATTTCTTCCTCCTCTTTCTTTTGCCTCTTCTCTTCTCTTAAATAGGGTTTAGGTTTAAACCTATCTTCTATCCTAATAGAACTCGGTTTTAGAGATCTAAAACAATTGGGTTTTAAACTCCTAAATTAATTGGGACTTGAATTCCTAACATGACTGGGTTTTCTATTTATTTAGAAAACCCAACAACAATAGAAAATATAATAACAATCATCCAAAGCCCAAGCCTATCTTGACTCTCTTGATCTTGATATTACGATTTTGCCACACAATAAGCATTAGGTTCTCCATGTTCATTCATTTTCTCCTTGCCTCCTTTTGCTACATAAACAAGATAACTTTAGGTAAATAAAGAGGAGTTCAAATGTTTTCTTACAATTATTAAAGTTATTTATTGCCTAAAATAGGTAAAATAACTCTATAAAACTCTATAAAAATAGAGTTATCAGTTGGTAACCATTTTATAAAGTTCAAGGAAATGTTGTCCCATACCTACTCTAGAATAGGCAATGGTTGTGGTTATCCCACTAAAAATGAATTACTATCATTACATTTATACATGTTAGACATTCATGGACTTGTGTATTAATGGCCTTTTTCATACATTTCTAGAAAAACACTACTTTGATGCACTTGAGAGTTTTCTATGCTCCTTCATGATTCCCTACGTATGTCTCATTAATGATAATTGGAATCAGCATATAAGAATAATCTAAATTATCAAAGGATAAGCCAATTATATTAAAGAAATAAAGATAAAAACTATTCTAGACATCTTATGGAAAAGTGATCTTAAAGTAAAAGAATAAGCATATGCAAGACTCTTTACCTCAACTAATTCCTCCCATGCCACATAAAAGCAATTCTTCTACTGGTTACTTTTTATAATTACAAGTAATTAGGAGATCCCAGCTCTCATCTTATATTGCTCGGCCATTTTGCACCTTATCCTTGAATATTCAAGGCATAACAATAAAAGCCTTTGCATATTGCAACTTATCCAATTGGTTCACAAAGATAAAGCTAATAATGGTGATTATATCTTTATCCGAGTTTTACCAAATAGAAAATGGTCAAGCTCGGAGAGCAAAGCTTGTAGTTACCTATCTTGTTCATCATGAAGGACTAATCATAGGACACTACACTCTAAGCTGCAACATTTGCCTTCATAATTAGTATACTTATTAATGCAAAATGACACTAGCATCTTTGTCAAAGGTTACTTGCTTGCCCTAATATCTTTATGTTTCATCCTATGCTCCTTAGATGAAAAGAAAAGGACAGATTAGGCCTCTCCATCACACAAAGATGAGTGTTAAAAGGAAGTTATGAATTGAAAGCAAGTTCTTAAACTAAAGTGTGTTACAATGTGGACAATGAATCTCATATTGTTAGAGGATATATTAAAAATTTTGCGTATATGATAATGGATTCCACCAATTTCAAAGGAAACAAATTGATCTCATTCCCAAAGAACTTCAACCTTCTCAGCCACTTAAGACTACCTAGTGATTTTGCTATCTAATTGAACATGCTTTGGATTCTTAATATATTTCTTAACATGATATCAAAGCTTAGTATCTTCCTTAGCACTCATATGGTCTCCCATTGATTTGAGTTCACACATTGTCTAGATGATGCAATACCATGATAGTTCGATAATTTGACCATCATGGTGAAGGGGCATTTTAAGATGGAAAAGATAAATAACACATTATTAAGGAATACATTACGAATCATGTTCATATGTTAATAGATTCCACTGATTTTTTAACAAAGTATTTAGATTTCAAATTGGAAATACTTCTCACATACAACAAAGCTCTTCTAATAACCTAATTAGGCCCTTCTCCAGCCACTTAAGAAGCTTGAGCGGTTGTGGCCATAGAAAGGTTTGACAAGAAGAAGAGACTTGTAAGTAACTGTTTAGGCGCTTTTTGGGGGTGGCGTCTCTCGCTACTATTGCTCATTATACCTCCGTCCCTTCCGCAGTTTATGGACAACCAGCCCTGAACGGGACCTTCCAGTTCCATATGTCCTTAGCTTTAAATCTCTTGTAGTTTTGGTATCTCTTGGTCCCTCTCTATCTCTTGCTTTTTCAAACCAAAATTTTCCTTTTCTGCTCAAGTTTTGGTATCTCTTGGTCCCTCTCTATCTCTCTCTTTCTTAATGGTGCCTTTGAATCATCACGCTTTGCAGTCTCGCTATTGTTGGATAGTCAAAACAGGGGATTATTAAGAAAGCTCCAAGAATTTGGATCTTTTTTGTTAGAAAAATGTTACGTACTTCTTTTCGTTACAAGTGAATGGGATATGATCTGAAGTTTGGGTGATAGAATCATTCCTTGTGGTTGCTGTTGAAATATAAATTTTGATAAATTATATAAAAATAAATATAGTTGGATATTTTGATGTAAATTGAAATCAAACTCTTGGTCTTAAGTTAATTTGTATTTCTTTATTGCATAATGAAACGATTCTAGAAGTTGCTACTCCGTTTTTAGCAGAAGAAAGCAGAATACAATGAATATACTATCACATTCAAATAATTGTCATGCATTTATATTCATAGAAGAGTTGAAAATAGAATAATCAGAGAGACAGGTAGATGCATTTACCTTGACTGAACCTTACTGCTAGTTCCTACAGTAGTCCTTTTTCTCCCCTTCCATAGCCAACCTCATCCACGTTTTGCCCACGTCGCCGATACCGCCCATCAGATGCTAAAAATGCAGAGCCACCAGTCAAAGCCTGGAATTGTGCAATCCCTCCTTGAATCCTGCCCTTGACATCACATCCCTTCTCAATTTCCTCTCTCCCACAGGCCTGACAACCCCTGTATGACGCTTTCTATATTTTCAGTCCTAGAAGTCAATAATGTTTTCATTCGTACCACCAAATGCTGCACAAAGACACTCCAAATAAGATAAAATATAAAGAATAGTTTCAGAAATTAAGGGATCATTCAATCTGGACCTAAAGAAACCTCATCCGCGTGGCAAAGGTCAAGCTAAAAAAGGGGTTTCTGCCAAGGCTCGACTTGCACAGGATAATCATCGAATTCAATTACAATTCTCAGTTTTATTATTGTAGTTCAAAGAAATCGTTTTTGGTTTCTTCGTTATTTGTCGATTTTGATCGTTTATCTTTTAACATTGAAATCAATTGACTTAAATAACTCTTCAGTAGAAGTTATCAAAATTTTGGATAACGTAGACAAAATATCTTTATTTATATTGTTAGAGTATTTACTTTTATTCAAAAATTAATTCAAGAATAGAAGAGTTTTTTTCTCTTATAAAGACAACACTCAGATAAAATTTAGATAACATAAAACTTATGTTATACCAATTTTAATACATCATTTGATTTTTCTAGTGTCTCTTCTTCCTTATCAAGCAAAAGCTTAAGTTTGACGCTATAACTAGTGGTTTGAAATAGTATAATCTTATATAATTCAATATATCATATGCCATTTTTTGAGTTTTACCAATAATAATTAAACGGTATGTAGTTTATATGCATTATTTTTAATTTTTATTAATAATATCTTAGTAATGAAAGAATCAATTTCAAATTTTTAAATTTATATGAAATCATAATAGATATACAAGATTTTTTTTTTATTTCTATAATGATTTTAACTCAACTTTACTTTATGAAACATTCATATTAGTTTTTTGCATGAAAAAAAAAATTAGAAGAATTGTAAGGTAAAAAAAAAAAAAAAGCAAATACATTGGAAGAACAAAGGCCAAGGAAGGAGGTAGTTATTCTTAATTGATAAAAAGCCTCTTGTTAGCCCAATTTTAATGGACTTACTATTGTGAACTTATATTAATGAGATTTATATGACTCACTTATTTGATCTTATACTGATGAATTCAAGATTGGTCTAATTAAGCGAGATATTTGATATCCTGGTAGTTAAATATGGACTAGCTAGTATGGGTCATTGCTTCTCTACTAGGATTGTGATGAGTTAGAGCTCTAAGAATAATACATAAAGAAAAGATTAACCCCTCTTCTAGTTCCATAAATTGTACTTTGAAATTCTATTGATATTTTGAGATATTTGATATCTTAATAGTTAAATATGGACTAGCAAATTGTTTCTCTATTAAGTTTTTGATAAGTTAGAGCTATAAGAATAATCCATAAAGAAAAGATTAACTCCCTCTTCTAGAGATATAATAATACATAAAGAAATTCTACTTTGAAATTCTATTGATAGAGGGAACATAAAGATTATATAACTGACCTCAGAACATATAGTTTTACTGCGAATTTTCTCTATAGAAAGAAGAAGCAGTTCATGAGTTTGTGGTTTTGAGTTAATTAAAAAAAAAAACATAGTGCATGCCGAAAGCGTGTGCATGATGCCCGGTCATGGTGCGCCTGACACCTGAAAAAGCGTACAAAAGGTCTATCACCACCGCTCTTCGATGATTCAGGTAATAGAACCTGTAAAAAGTGACGCCCTCCTGCTTGTAATCTTCGCTATGGAAGAAAAGAACGACACATTTTCTACTAAAATTTTGTTCATCTTTTGGGTTGCTGTGCTCTTGATTTAACTATTTGATATTAGGATTTTCCTCTCATTGGAGACGAATTTTGCTTACACCTCTTCGTCCAACAAATTCTCAAATAGTCAGAAAAACACCGGAAGGTGAAAGCGAAGAACATGGAATCCAAATCCAGGAGAGGATCCAAGGGATAGTGTGGGGATTCTAGAAGAGTCAGATATGAAGGAGACCACGGAGCACAAGGCAATAGCTTTCTCTTTTTGTAGCTTTTTCTTAAAATCGATCTACTACTTTTTGTTTACTTTTTAAGATTGATATCTGTAATTTCTTTTCGGGCTTTTTTCAAGCAGCTTAGGGTTTTGGATTGTTTATCGTCGAAGAAGAATTAGGTGATGTCAGCGTTATTAAAGTTGAGAACTTTGATTATATTGACATAAACTAGTTAAGATCTCTTTTTTTTTTAGTTGCAATACATGTAATTAAAGAAATAGTTTAATGTAAGAAAGATTGTTGAGCTCCTTTCAAGAATTTAAGTTTGTTGACCGCTGGAGAATTGGAGATGCTTTTAGTGTCTTGGAGACTAAAGTTTTCTGTCCCTTAGTAATCGTTATCTGCTGCTTATTTTGCAGTGATTGAAGGTGGAAGTAGTTGATGTTGGTGCTTATGTTGAAGTTTAGGTGACTATGGAGTTAGGAACTTTCTTTTCTACTCTGATGGTAGGAACGATAGAAAGTTGTCCAAATGGTAATTGTTCATCCGCCGCCGAGTTGTTATTGCTTAAAAGAATGTTAGAAACAGATAGTAGATGGTTTGAAAAACTTTTTTCTTTCGTTGTCCTAACACAGCTCCCACAGCAAGATCACTTGCATCACACATCAACTCAAAGGGCAATTCCCATTCTGGTGCAGCCATGATTGGTGCTGATATTAACTTCTCCTTTAAAGTGTTAAAAGCCTGCAAGCATTCATCAGAAAAGTTAAATTTGGCATCTTTTTCTAACAAATATGAAAGAGGTCTTGCAATCTTTGAAAAATCTTTTATGAACCTCCTGTAGAACCCTGCATGCCCTAGAAATCCTTTGACAAGCTTTACTGATGTTGGTGGGGGCAGTTTTGCAATAGCCTCTACTTTGGCTTTATCAACCTCTAATCCTTCTTTGGATATTCTATGTCCAAGCACTATTCCTTCCTGTACCATGAAATGACATTTCTCCCAATTCAACACCAGGTTCGTTTCCTCACACCTTTGTAAGACCAATGCCAAATTATACAAACAATGATCAAATGATGTACCAAACACAGAAAAATCATCCATGAAAATCTCAATGAATTTCTCTATCATATCAGAGAAAATAGCCATCATGCATCTTTGGAAAGTTGCTGGTGCATTACAAAGGCCAAAAGGCATTCTTCTAAAAGCGAAAGTACCATAAGGACAAGTGAAAGTAGTTTTCTCTTGATCCTCTGGTGCAATATGAATCTGATTATACCTTGAATACCCATCTAGAAAACAATAGAATTCATGTCCTACAAGTCTTTCCAACATTTGATCAATGAATGGTAAAGGAAAATGATCTTTTCTCGTGGCATCATTTAATTTTCTATAATCCATGCACACCCGCCATCCAGTAACTGTTCTAGTTGGAATTAACTCATTATTGTCATTTTTCAGAACAGTCATACCTCCTTTCTTGGGTACAACTTGCACAGGACTTACCCAACAACTGTCTGAGATAGGATAGATGATACCTGCATCTAATAATTTGATTACCTCAGCTTTTAACACATCTTGCATTTTTGGGTTCAAGCGCCTCTGGGGTTGAACAACAGTCTTGTGATGCTCTTCCATTAAGATCTTATGCATGCATATTAAGGGGCTAATTCCCTTAATATCAGCTATCTTCCACCCAATTGCTCCTTTATATTCTTTCAACACCCTAAGTAATTTCTCTTCCCTCAATTCTGTTAATGAGGATGAAATAATTACTGGTAACTTAGTGGTTGTATCCAGATAAGCATATTTCAAATGAGCAGGTAAAGGTTTAAGTTCAAGAGTTGGAGGTTCTTCAATTGATTGCTTAGGCTTTGTTACTTGTTTTTCCAACTCCTCAAACTTTAATACCTTTTTCTGTGAACATGGTGGCAGTGCATCCATGAAATTTATTTGCATCTTTATCTCCTCACTTTCAATTTCCTTCTCCCTTGACTTGATCAAACATGCTTCTAGTGGATCCTTGAATACTTCTTCCTGAAAGATTTTATTCACAATTATATCAATTGTCTCAACTCTAAAACACGAACTATCATCAGAGGGATATTTCATGGCTGTAAAAACATTGAAGGTAACTGAATCATCTTGAACTCTTAAAATCAGCTTTCCTTGTTGTACATCAATCAATGCTCTTCCTGTTGCCAGAAAAGGTCTACCTAAGATGAGTGGTACCTCAAAATCTTCCTCCATGTCCAAAACAATAAAATCTGCAGGGAAGATGAATTTATCCACTTTCACCAACACATCTTCTACAATGCCCCTCGGATACTTAATTGATCGGTCAGCCAATTGTAAGGACACTGTGGTTCCTTTTACTTCACCTAATCCCAATTTACTATAAACAGAGAAAGGCATTAAATTGATGCTCGCTCCTAAATCACACAATGCTTTCCAAAGTGAGACTCTCCAATAGTGCATGGGATTGTGAAACTCCCTGGATCTTTCAATTTTGGAGGAAGCTTGTTTTGTAGGATGGCTGAGCATTCCTCAGTAAGATTTACTGTTTCATATTCTTCTAACTTCCGTTTGTTCTTTAATATTTCCATAAGAAACTTGGCATAACTGGGCATTTGAGCTAATGCATCGGCAAACGGAATATTGATATGCAGTTTCTTGAATACATCAAGGAATTTGGAAAACTGCTTGTCCATCTTATGTTGTTGCAGCCTCTGGGGAAATGGGATTGGAGGTTTATATGGTGGAGGATTATCAGGAAATAATGTTCTCTTGGTTGCTATCTCAGGTTGTTTGTTGACATCCTCATTCTTTTCCATAGTAGTTTCCTTCTCCACTTCATCCACTCGCATTTGCTTTCCACTTCTCAAGGTTATTGCTTTTGCATCTTCTCTAGGATTCTTTTCTGTATTGCTAGGTAAAGCACCTTGTTGTCTCTCTGAAAACATGTTTGCTAATTGCCCCATTTGTATCTCCAAATTTCTAATGGAAGCGTCTTGATTTTGGAATCTTGATTCAAATCTTGTTTCTTGATTTTGCATGTTGGTGTACATCTTAGTAATCATGTCCTCCATACTAGGCTTCACTACTTCTGGTTGTTTGAATCCTGGTGGTGCCCTTGTTGCACTTGGACTGCTCCATGAAAAATTTGGGTGATTTCGCCATCCTGCATTGTAAGTGTTGGAATATGGATTATTCTGTGGTCTGCTTGAGCTTCCAACAAAATTAGCATCTTCACTGCTTTGAGTTGATGATGACTGACATTCTGTACTTATATGTCCTCCACCACAATAATCACATCTTACACTCTGCACCCTCATAACTGGACTACTTAAATTGTCTAATTTTTTGTTGAGTTTCTCAAACTGCACATTCATTGCAGTAAATGTATCCACTTCAAGAACTCCACTAACTTTCCTTCTTGGTAGCCTATCAGTAGGCCACTGATAACTGTTGGTTGCCATTTCCTCCACAAGCTCAAACGCATCTTCTGGTGTTTTGTTATGTAATGCACCTCCTGCAGCTGCATCTAACATAACACGAAGATTTGCATTAGCCCCATTATAAAAGGTTTGTACTTGTAACCATATGGGTATCCCGTGATGCAGGCATCTCCTCAGAAGATCTTTAAACCTTTCCCATGCTTCGCAAAGCGATTCATTGTCCATCTGCACAAAATTAGAGATATCGTTACGCATTTTAGCCGACTTTGCGGGAGGAAAGTACTTACCTAGGAATTTCTGAGCTAAGTCATCCCATGTCTTGATAGATCCTGCAGGAAGAGAAGAAAGCCAAATTTTAGCTTTGTCTCTAAGAGAAAATGGGAATAATCTTAGCTTGACTGCATCTTCTGTGACTCTATTATATTTGACCATGTCACAAATTTCGAGGAAAGCTTCTATGTGGGCATTAGGGTCATCATTTGGCAACCCACTAAATTATGCTGAATTCTGAAGCATTTGAATGAGTGATGGTTTGATTTCAAAATTATTTGCTTGAATAGTAGGCCTCGTGATGCTTGATGCAGCACCCTGAACTGTTGGTGCAGCATAATCCTTCAGAAGTTTATGTGTATCATTATTGTCCTCCATTCTTTCAACTTCACTTCTTTGTTCTCTTAACTGCTTTCGTTGCCTTCTAAGAGTGCGCTCAATTTCTGGATCAAGATCAAGAAGTTGTCCTCCTCGATTACGGATCATACATATCTACACTCTCTAGAACAAAAGTACCTTAAGAACAAAATTCTTTTCTCTCTGCAAGAAAAGAATGATATAAGGACAATAACAATGGAAATAAAAGCTAGATTAAAATTAGAATCAATTCGGTGTAAATATTAATCAACATTAAACAATTAGTCCCCGGCAACGGCGCCAAAAACTTGTTCAGTAAAATTTTAACATACAAATATATATGTTGAACAAGTAATATAATGATGAGAATGATTATCGTCCCACAGAGATTAATGTGAATAAATTGACTAATTACTGACGATGAATTGGTTCTACACTTTATCTAGCAAATGATCAAGTTTAAAAATAGTGTAACAGAATATTAAACGAGAATTATCAATTTAAAGCAAGTTGATTCAATATAACAAAGATGTTAGAGCTATTGATTTCACCATAATTAATAGATATGAAATTCAATGATTGTATGCTTGCAAGAACAATAATATTCATGTGATGACAAAATTTCCTGATTTATTCACTATCCTATGTCTAGATATAGTGAAACTGCCTAGTTCATTAATTCATTATATCTCTATATATGAATTAAACAAACTAAGTGCATTAAGAGTTATGAATATTTCAATAAAGCCACATAAATAATGTGGTATATGTCTATCCACATGTCATTTATGGTTATATGATGTGAGAAGCATTTGCATATTATCGTCGTTCGAACTCAAATATGCACATCATAATAGTTAAGTGATGATTAATCACTACAACACATTGAATAATTCAACATATAACTCACATGAATATAATGTCTTGCATCACATGTCAATCAAAAAATTCATATCAACCTAATTAGGTTACATCTTAGCTCTAACAATAGAAAATTAGCTCATAATATTAAAATAAATAACAACCATACTCTTAAATAAACAAAACATCTCAAATTGGAAAAATAATAATGCTGTCACCACGTTCCTTTTCCTTTAATGAGCTGTTTATAAATAATATAAATACTGAAAAAGCATCTAAAATTATTAGGGAAAGAAAACACGTCAGCCGTCACCGCCGGCCACCGTTCACCACCGTCGGCCACTGTCCGCCGGCCACCGTTCACCACCGTCGGCCACTGTCCGCCGCCGTCAGCCGCCGTCCGTCTGAACCAAAATCTCCAGAATCTTCAGAGAAGATGTCAGGAGTACCGATCTGCCAACAGATTGTGCAGATTCGTTGTCCTTCAGTGTAGATCGGGCAGAACCTCCACACGGCTTCCACTTTGTTTCCCCGGAAATCACCACACAAAACACCTCAATGCAGCTACAGATTTACCAGAAATCTCTATAGATCGTTGAATATTGTTCCTGCTAGTGGAAATGGCCTCAGATCAGGCCGGAAAACATTGCTTCTTTGCCAGAAAAACACAACACTGTGATGTTGTTCAAGTCTTGACCAAAGAAAGGAGCTGGACGGCGTTCGCACGTTCCAAACACCTTGGATCTTTAGAAAAGTCTCTGAATTCTGACTCTCTGAGAAAATCAGCCGGCCGTCGCACGACTCTTTTCTTCTCGGTTTTGCTCTCGTTTTCCTCCCTCTCTGCCCTCCCTTTTCTCTCTCTTCTGTCCTTTGATAAAAGCCTCACGTTCCTGTTCACTTTTTCTTCTCTTTTCCTCTTTTCCTCTTTTCCTTCCGTTTTTCTTCCTTTTCTTCAATTTTTTCTTTTGTTTTGGATTTTGTTGAAGAAAACAACAAAAGTTAAATATATATAAATAATTAAAGAAAAAATCATAAAATAACACTCATGAAAGAAACAAAATAACTTAAAAGAAACAAAATAACTCTATATAAACTAGAGTTATCACTAATAGCAAAGCTATAGCCTATACTAACCGGTTCATATTTAACTACTAAGAATCTATATATCTCATTTAGTCAGACCATTTTATAATCCATTAATATATAAGCCCATACAATTGAGTCCTACAAAGCCAATTAGTATAAGCCCACATTAGTGAACCTATCAAATTAGGCTAGCATTCTTTTTATGGGACTATATTAATGACAATATAAATAATAGTAATAATGATCATTACAAATTTGAAAATAATTATTTGTGTGCACCCTTATGTAGCTCTAGAGACTATTCTTAACAATTAATCCCATTACATAGAGTTTCAATCTTTGAATTATAATAATAACTACCTCTTTACACAACACAAGACCTCTACGGTCATAAGAGCCTTTAACTCTCTTAATATAAATTTAATATAATACTGTGATAACTAGATAATACCACATAAATATACTTTTTGTGTTACCTCGTTTATTAGCTCATAATATGATAACTAATCCAACCATCAACTTCCAAGAATCAATGGTTTTCTTGTTGTGGTTTGGTTGCTTCCAGGGTGCAGACGAGCCCTAAATAGGACCTTCTAGTTTCATATGTCCTTAGCTTTAAATCTCTTGTAGTAAGATTTTTCAACCCAAATTTTGCCTTTATTGCACAAGTTTTTGTTTTCTTGATAGAACTCATGTAGTTTGTTTAATATTTTTACAAAGACTTGTTTCTTTTTGCTTTTGGATTTACATGGTAAATGTTTTGGTATAGCTCTTTATCTATCTCCATTTCTCTCCTTCTCGCTATTGTTGGATAGTCAAAAGAAGGGATTATCAAGAAATCTCCAAACTCCAAGTATTAGGATTTTCTTTTTCATTAATTTTATTTTCGAGCACTTATCACGTGTGAGTAAAGCTTGTGACAGTTCCGATTGTCCTAGCCTTGTAGATGGCAATGTGAGCGGTACCCAAGTTTGCTTTTATGCTCAACGACTTGCAGGAAAGGGGCTTAAAACGAACTTGAATGCAGCAATCATTGGGTAGTTCCTTGGATACGTCCATCTCAATCACTCGAGCATCATCAGCCAAGTGTTTGAACTTCTTTGTTCTCAAAATCATGTAGAAGTATGAACCAAATTGAGTACGAATTTTAAGCAATGCACCTGGATTATAATTTTTTTTTTCTTTGGGTTGTTTGTCGGGTTATGGTTTGGCAAGGGGGTGTTGATGGTGGTGTGGATATGTGGTTTTTAGTCTTGCAAGGTGAAGCCAGAGAGCAATAGTCGTCGTCGCATCTCCCATGTAGTCTTGGGTCCAGCGGAAAAGCAAAAACCTTGATTTGTCAAATGAGCAATCCTCACACTGCCAAGGTTGGGCCAGGTCCCTCTTTAATTGCAAGTGGATACTTATCTCCCTCTTTAACGCAAAACCCACAGTGACTAGTTGCCCAAGTTCGCAAGTGAGTTGATGTAATGCTAAAAAATATCGACGGGTTGCCTGGGGTAGCTAAACTTGGTAATCAACTTGTGGCGATGGTATTCGATAGTGGCATCCCATTCCTCATCCAAGAAATTGATCTTTGGCTGCTAAGAACAAGAACTCTGACGGCAAGAATTGTTACTAATTGAGACTTTCATGTGAAGGCTAAGGTGGATCGTAGATTTGTGTTAGGATTCAAGAGAACAAACAAATTGAAGAGTAAACAAAAGCTTCTTTCAATACAAAAGGCCACAAGTCAAAAGGCTACAAAGACAATATAATAGTCCGTTGCTCACACCACAACTACAAACAAATACTTATACTACTACACACAAATTGCCATCATTACACCTGTTACAAAATAAGCACACCCTTCTGCAGCCTACAATTTCTTTTCTTCCACGTTACCACTTGCTTTGCACGCTTCCTGCAGCTTCATTCATAAGTTATTGCACGCTATTTTATCTACTGCAACAGCCACCTAAACTGACCAATATGAATGGCTGACAACCCCATCACATCTCAACACCCCTCCTTGATGGGGTTTGTCGTTACTCCAATAAGTTCTCTCAAATACTTATGTTGTCCCCTTCCAAGACTCTTTATGAACAAGTCTGCAAGTTGATAGTTGCTGCAGCAGTATTCGAACACAATCTCTTTTGCTTCCACCAACTCACGAACATAATGCACCTTTATGTCAACGTGCTTAGTCTTTGAATGGTGGCTTGGATTTTTCATCATAGCTATAGCAAATTTGCTATTGCTGAAGATTACAGTCCCTTCCTTTTGTTCAAATCCCATTTCCAGCATCATCCTACGCAGCCATACAGCTTGACTTGCGGCCGCTGAGGCAGCCACATATTCTGCTTCAGCAGTCGAAAGAGAGACAAAATCTTGTTTCTTAGATGACCAAGAGAATACTGCATAACCCAAACTAAAAAAAAAAATCCACTCGTGCTTCTGGAATTTCCTGTATTGCCGCCCCAATCACTGTCACTATATCCTATAAGAGCAAACTATGCAGACGATTTATAGAGAAGACCAAAATTCAGGGTTCCTTTAAGATACCGAAGGATCCTTTTGAGTCTGCATTGATGCCCTTTCCTTGGATTCTGCATGTATCTTGACATGAGTGACATAAAAAATAATACATCCGGCCTAGTTGTTGTCAAATATAACAAGCTCCCAATAATACTTCTGTATGCAATGGCATTAGCTTCACCTGTACCATCATTAGAGAACACCTTCTCTCCAGGAATCAGTGGTGTTGAGACGGGTTTGCAGTTTGTCAAGCGATGCTTGGACAACAACATTTTTGCAAACTTGGTTTGGGACACAAAAATTCCATACTCTTGTTGATTCACCTCCAGTCCGAGAAAATATTGCATTGCTCCCATGTCGTTCATTTCAAAGGCCTCCATCATTTCTTCTTTAAACTTGATAAGCCTTTTAGGATCACTGCCTGTAAAGATTAAATCGTCAACATAAATAGAAACCAAGAGAATGGAATCACTGTTACATGACAAAAATAAAGTAGGTTCACTTGGACTATGCTGGAATCCCTTCTTTGTAAAATACTTGTAGATTCTACTAAACCAGGCCCTTGGTGCTTGATGTAATCCATACAATGCTTTCTTAAGTTTGAGCACCTTAGTCTGTTCAACATACACTTCCTCCTCAATTTCTCCATTTAAGAATGCTGCCTTGACATCCAATTGGAGTATCTTCCATTTGAACTGAGCTGTTATTGCAATAATCAATTGAATAGTCTCCAACCGTGAAACAAGGGCAAATGTTTCAGTGAAGTCAGTTCCTAGAATCTGTGAATATCCCTTGGCCACCAACCTTGCTTTGTATTTGACAATTTCTCCATTTGCATCTGTTATAGTCTTGAAAATCCACTTCAACCCAACTATTTTCTTTCCTTTTGGCAAATCTATTAGACTCCAGGTATTATTATGTCAAATGCTTCTCATCTCCTCATCCATTGCCTTCTTCCATTCAACATCATCCATAGCTTCTTCATAGGTCAACGGCTCCAAAGTGACCATGTTGCAGCTCTCATATAGCTCGTCCAACCTTCTTATTTTGACTGGAGACATGTCGAACAACTCCCTTTCATCCTTACAGGTGTTTTCTGCCCTTATTCCAAAGGAGGACTCCCTTTCTGCACTCTTTTGAACCATAGTCGTTGTTTTCACAAGTTCTTCATTGAAGCAACCAACAGAAACCCCAACTTTTTTGACCACCCCCGAATATGTTGGAGCAGGTTGTCCCTCCAGCAATGATTTCCAATCACATGCTGCATTTTCATCGACCTTCACGTCTCTACTGATCACCAATCTTTTGCTGGACAAATTGACCACACGGTAAGTTTTAGAAATTAAACTATAGCTAAGAAAAATAGCTTGTTCAGGTCTGCTGTCCAGTTTATGTCGAAGTTGTTGTGGTACATGGATGAAGCACATCGAACCAAAGATTTTCATATGGTCAACTGTTGGTTTTCTCCCTTTCCAAGCCTCATAAGGGGTCTTGTTCTGTAGCATTGAGGTAAGGATTCGATTGAGTAGATACACAACTGTATTTACTGCTTCTCCCCAAAATTCTTTTGGGACTTTCTTCTCTTCTATCATGCTTCTTGCCATGTCCATGACAGTTCAATTTTTCGTTTCAGCAACCCCATTTTGTTCTAGGGAATAACTTGCAGTCAGTTGATGGACAATACCTTCATTTTCACAGTACTTGACAAATTTTGTGCTTTGGTATTCTCCTCCTCTGTCTGACCGCAGACTCTTGATTTTCATCCCACTCTCTAATTCTACTTACTTTTTGAATTTCAGAAAGCACTTCAAGGCCTCATATTTTTCTTTAATGAAATAAACCCAGCAAAATCGACTTACATTATCAATGAATAATATGAAGAACCTATTCCCCTCCTTGGTATGGACTCTCATAGGTCCACACACATCAGTGTGCACTAGCTCTAGCTTTGTTGTCACCTTTTCTTTTCCTTTGACTGGAAATGTTCTTCTAGAGCTCTTCCCAAGTTGACATGATGCGCAAACAGTTCTAGGAGCCTTGATAGTTGGCAAGCCATCTACTAAATGCTGAGTGTGGAGCTCCTCCAAGGACTTGAAGTTTAGGTGTTTGAAATGAAGGTGCCATAACCAAGATGCATCTTCAATAGCACTCAAAGTAGTTTGGTTGGCATATTTGAACCTAACAGAGAAGTTTCAAGCACTAGTCATGGGAACACTGATAAGCTTCACACCTTGCTCGTCATAAATTTGACACTGCCGGTCTTTGAATAAAAGGTGGCACTTGCTTTCCATCATTTGCCCCACACTAAGTAAATTAGACCCCAAAGTAAGAACAAACAGCACATCAGGGATAAGCTTTCTCCCATTAAGAGTTTGTACAAACACACTACCTTTCCCCAACACTTCAAAGAACCTATCATCACCTAACCTTACTCGAGATGTATAAGTTTTATCAAGAGAACTAAACACTTCTGCATAGGGAGTCATATGGTTAGTACAACCACTATCCACAAACCATAGGCTTGGATCTGCACACGTTACTGATAAACTAGCAAAAAACAGAACCTCCTCATCCTCTCATGTTTCTTTTTCAGCCAAATTAGCTCGTTTCTCCTTAAGTCTACAATTCTTCTCCACATGACCGAATTTTTTACAATGTTGGCACTGTGGTACCCTTATTCTAGCAATATTTTTCTAAATGGTTGGTTTTGTTACAAACCTTGCAGGGGGGATACCGAGCACGGCCATTTGTTGCCTCACTTCCCTCTCCAGGGGTGGGTTTTGGACAAGAACCCAGGTTCACAGCACTTTTAAAGGCTGTTTCTAAAGTGGCTTTCTCCTTCCTACAACCAATTCTTCGCTCAAACACTTCCAGAGACCCCATTAATTCAAACATTGACATGTTGGCAATGTTTTTAGTTTCGTCAATATTAGTCATAATGGGGTCAAATTTCTCTGTCAAGCTGATGAGAAGCTTCTCAACAACTCGAGACTTAGGCAAGGGGCCCCCTAGAGACCAAATTTGACTCACTACCACATTTAATCTATTATAATACCCAGAAATTGTTTCCCCCTCCTCCATCTCAAGCAGTTCTAAATCACGTTTAAGGGATTGTAGTTTGATAGTCGTACCTTGGGGGTGCAAGAAATTCATTTTCCAAGGCAATCCACATTTCATGTGGAGTGGCAGCATAAGAGAGACGCATGAGCAAATTCTTTGCAACTACAAGTTGCATGATCATCATCGCTCGCAGTTCCTTTTCTTGATTTCTTTGAAATTTCTCATGTTCCGCAGGGGAAAGCGCTACTTCATCATCAACCTTCGAAAGCCCATTTTGAACAATGTCCCACATGCCCTGGCATTTGAGGTAGGTGGTAATTTTAAGGCACCAAGTGTGATAATTAGTGCCATCAAAGACAGGAACGGGAAGGTGGGAATGAGGTAGGATGAGAGCAAGTTGTGAGTTGCCAGCAACAGTGAAGGAAGCGGGTGTGCTAATGGGTGTGGCCATGAGAAATGGGTTGTGATCAAAAAGAGAAAGAAAATGGGTTAAAGGAGAGAGAAGAGATTGGGAATGGACGGAGAGATTAAAAAAAAAAGGCAAAAACAAGGACGTGTCTATGAGAAACTGAACCTGGGCACCGATACCATTGTTACTAATTAAGACTTTCATGTGAAGGCTTAGGTGGATCGTAGATTTGTGTTAGGATTCAAGAGAACAAACAAGTTAAAGAGCAAACAAAAGCTTCCTTCAATACAAAAGGCCATAAGTCAAAAGGCTACAAAGACAATATAATAGTATGTTGCTCACACCACAACTACAAACAAATACTTATACTACTACACACACACTGCCATCATTACACCTGTTACAAAATAAGCACACCTTTCTGCAGCCTACAATTTCTTTTCTTCTACATTACCACTTGCTTTGCATGATTCTTACAGCTTCATTCATAAGTTACTACACTCTATTTTGTCTACTACAACAGCCACCTAAACTGACCAATATGAGTGGCTGACAGCCCCATCACATCTCAACAAGAACAACCCATAATGCAAGAAATCTAGGTAGCGTTTCCCTTGTATTTTAAACCTTTCCTAGAATATAAACAGTGGTTATGGTCATAATTCATTACCAAACACTACGGCAACTACAAGACCTAAGCTACTTCAAGGACTACAACTACAAGTACTACTAAATTGTACTACATAGTCTATTGCATTCTACTAACACTAATCTAACATTCTACAGCTTGAAGATGGATCTTTGCCTTGCCCTTCTACCTTTTTTATCAATCTCCTACACTCAAATCCATTCCATTTTTGCCTTTTCATGAATTTCCCTATTTGCCCTTTTATAAGCTACATTTCAAATCCCAAGTCTTGAGGTCCCCACTCCTTTAAATAACCATTGTCTTAAAGGGTTAATGTTGAAATATGAAAATTGGCACCTTAAATGTTTGATATCCTCTCAAGTTGGTTCAT
This sequence comes from Casuarina cunninghamiana, assembly GCA_028551485.1. Classification (NCBI taxonomy): domain Eukaryota; kingdom Viridiplantae; phylum Streptophyta; class Magnoliopsida; order Fagales; family Casuarinaceae; genus Casuarina; species Casuarina cunninghamiana. The sequence continues at coordinate 7,174,881 of CM052365.1, forward strand.
ACTCCAAATGATCTAATCATTTAATTAGCAAATTGATTCTAGGGTCATTTCCTCTTTGCACCATATGATGCTCTTGTATCTTTTATATCTCCACCAACAATCTACCTTCCCAATCCATGAGAAAAACTTTAGGATAAATCTTACATTTCTGCCCAACTACCTTTTTCAATTGAGATATATGAAAAACCAAATGTATGGTAGCATCAAATGGAAGGGTCAACCTATAAGCAACTTCCCTAACATGTTTTGTGATTATGTAGGGCCTATAGTGTCGTAGAGACAACTTTTAATCACATTTCTTAGATAACATAAATTGGTGATAAAACTACACTTTCATATACACTAAGTCTCTTACCTTAAACCTTCACTTCTAATGATTGTGGTTAGCATTTTTTACCATCCAAGCTTGACTCATCAACAAGTGGAATTTGATCAACTACAACCTATAGGCCTATTCTTGCAAAAATTCTTCCACATCTTGCTCACATGTTTAGGCTAATAGTCATACAATGCTTGAAAGCACATCATCTTCAAGAATGTATGATAATTGATGTATGTACCATCATTCCATTAAGGACAACCAAGATACCGCATCTTAGGTCTCTTACTACTAGAAGATTGTAAGTATTACTTAATACATTAGTTAATCTTCTTTGTTTGACCATTTGTCTATGAGTGATACAACATGTTGCATAGAAGCTCCACCCCTAAAGTTTTAAATAATTCCTCCCAAAATTTATTAATGAAGATAGGATCCCAATCAATCACAACCATCCTAAGCAACTTGTGTAACTTGACCACTCCATTTATAAAGGTTGTTATCGCTTGAGCTACAAAGGAAGGATGACTGAAATTAATAAAATGAACATACTTAGAAAAATGATCAATAACCACCAAGATGGTATCTTTGTCCGCACTATAGTGTAAACCCTCCACAAAATCCATAGAGATTTGCTACCACGCTTAATTGGGTATAAGTAGGAATTGTAGTTATTCAAGATATGACACTTGTTTAGTCTTATGGCACTAAAAATCTCATATTTAGCTATCATGTCTCCATTGTTTGTCTTAAGCTTAGCCAATAAAAATGTTGTTGCACTCTATTCAAGGGTCCTTTGATTTCTAAATGGCCTCTAATTCTTAAGCCATGCAATTACTACATTATTTGTTCCCTTAAAAAGCCCTAACTTCCCACAACACTCTTGTCTTTAAACCTTAAACCCCTTTAATGAAATGTCAATTTGGGTAGGCAAATGGGTCAATTGTTGTTTCTCTTAAAATATTATGAATGTAGGAGTTCCCCCATCATAATTATATGTCACTTCACATATCCAACTAGGCTATAGCATAAACATAACTTGTAGTTTTAAGTCTTTTAAACTACTTGGTAGCCTTGATATTGCATTCGTAGCTCCATTCTTTGATCCCTTATGTCGGATCTTGTAATCAAACCAAGAAGCTTAGTGATCCACTTGTGTTATGCCAAAGTGGTCATTCATGTTGTAACAAATGCTTGAAGTAGTTATGGTCACTTTGTACTATAAAGTGGTTTTTCAACAAATATGATCTCCACTTCTACACAACCATCATAATAACTAATAGTTCTCACTCATATGTGAAAAGGCCCAAATGTTTTAGTACAAGTGTTGTATTGAGATAAGATCTTGTTCTCCCATCTTGTATTTAATATTGCATCTTATTCCCCCTTGGCTCACATTTATTTTTGAAACAAAAGGCTTCTTAAAACCTAAAGTTACCAAAACGAGCATAGAGGTCATTACCTACTTAAGCTTCTCAAAGGCCTAAAGGGCTTCCTTTGATCATTAAAAGTTATCCTATTTCAACATTTATGCCAAAAGTTTACTCATCTATCCATAGTCCATAATAGACCTCTAATAGTAGCCTATAAGATGCAATCTTAACCCCTTAATCATCATTGATCAAGTCTAAGTCACCATATCCTCAATCTTTTTAGGGTTTGCCTCAATCCCTTCACCTAAAACGATATGCCACAAGTGCTTAATTCACCTCCTAACAAATACACACTTGTTATTCTTTATGTACAACTATTGGTCTTTGTAGGAGTTGCAAATAGCTCACAAATGTTGTACATAACTCTCCCAAGTTGAACTATAGACCAAGATGTCATCAAAGATATTCAACACTAATTTCCTCAAGTTAAGTCAGAAAATATGATTCATAAGGCTTTAAAATGTGGTTAGAGCATTCATTAATCTGAATGGAAATATAATGAACTCATAATGGCCTTGGTGAGTCCTAAAGACAGCTTTCGAAATGCTAGGCAAAAAAACTTATACCTAATGGTATCCTAATCTTAACTCTAGCTTAGAAAACCAAATCACTCCATGAATCTCATTTGGAAGCTTATTAATCACTAGTATTGAAAATCTATCCTTAACTATAAGGTTGTTTAAGATTTGGTAATCTACACAAAATCTCCAACTCCTATCGTGTTTCTTAACCAATAACACTAGTGATACAAAAAGACTAATGTCCTTCACCATTTTTTTTTCTTTCTAAATTTTGCACATATGAATATTAATAGGGTCTTGCATTAATTGGCTCATGCCCCATAATTGAATATGATGATCAAAATCTCAACTCAAGGGAAGTTGACTAGGTATCTTGAACACATACCCAAACTCTTTTATCATTTCCTCTAATTGTGTTGATATCTCCTCTATTTAATCCACATCAAGGGCCTTGAGTTGACCCACTACATAATGTGAATGCTCTATCACCTATATATAAAAGTTAGGTCCATTAATACCAGCCAATGATACCCCTTTATTTTTCACACTTTACAGTACTATTAACTATTCTTCTACCTAAATGGTTAATGTACTTTTAGCTACATCCAAACCAACAGGGTTAATTTACTTAACCCACCACATGCCTAACATTCCATCACACCCTTAATGGTAATACCTTAAGCTCCATAATAAATTCATAGCCTTAAATCTTCCAATTAAAGTGGCTACATTTTTATTTTACCCTTTAAATGATGGTCTCTAGCTACCTTAACCCTAAAAGGCTTCACCTCCTTAAGCTTACACCCTAAACTCCTTGCTAATTCTACATCTATAAATTTATGCATGGCTCTTGTGTCAAATAAAATGTTAATTTTGGACCTTCCATGGAATGCCTCTCACTTGAAAGTGTCCAATGAAGAACCCTTTTGCATTATATGGATAAGAAAAACATCATTTACCTCATTCTCCTTTTCCTTCTTTTGTATCTTCTAAATTTTTTGCACTAATGCCAACTTGTTGAATGTTTTCGTACTTTTTTTTATAAAAAAATAGTTTCATTTTTCTTATAAGTATGTTCCTCTACCATTTTCTATCATAGTAATAGCATAATCCTTGCTCTTTTTTGGCTACACATGAGAGCCTATAATGTGCCTCTTGGAAAATCACATGTCCTTACTAGGCTTAGGAATTTTCACCCCCTAAGACCTATCTCCACTACTCCTCAATGTTATAGTAACCTAAGGACGAACAACCCCTATCTAAGCCATGGCTAACCCTTTACCCTTAGGTGGCATGAATTTCTCATCCATCAATGCTAACTTAAATGAATGTTTTAAGTTTTAAGGTTGCAACAATATTAGTGGTCCCTTAAGCTTTTCCTTTAATCCCACTAAGAAAGCCTCCAAGAATCCTACCTTTGTTCACTTAGGTTTTTGGCTAGCACTTTATACCTTAGTCTATCAAATTCTTGAACATAAGCAAGCATTATGAAAGTTCACCTAAGCATATTGAATTTGTCCATTATTCATTCTTAAAACCCATATCGCAAGCTTGTCACAAACATCCTCCTTAAACTAAGTCCAACTAACTTGTCCCTTTTCATTAAAATAATTTCTAACCATTATGCAACTTCATCTTCAAAATAGATTGCTACATATTTACCTTTTTAAACTCATCCATAGGGTCAAAATGAAAATAAAATTCACAATAGGTAATAAACTCTCTAGGTTTGAAATCCCTAAATTTTGGAAATTAAGATGTTAAGGACAAGATCCAAAATTACCTATGTTTGCTTTGCCTTCAATATCTCATTTAGCATTCAAGCCAAATCTACTTATCCCACTCAATTGCTAAAAAACTGTCATTATGTTTCAAAACCTCAAATATTGGGTACCTACCCAAGCTTTCCTTAAGAAACATGCAATGTAAAACCTACATTGTTAAACCCTTTGTAGTGAGTTCCCTAGCCCATTCATGAGCCTTGCTTAGAAAATTTAGGTGCCTAGCCCCTTATTATCCTTAAAAATTGAGGCCCTAAGCCTCTTGCTACCCTTAGAAGTTAGCCTTTGCCCATTTCTAGCCCTTGTTGATTGGCCCCTAACCCATGTCTCACCCATGTAAGATGAGACCCACCCCTCCTTTTGGCTTTGAAAAAGGCCTTAAGCCCATTTGCATGTCAAGCCCATGTAACTTGTAAGGTATGGCCGACAATGACAATAATGGCAATTACGCCAGCCTAAGTGGTTGGTGATCTTGACAAGCTAGTTTTGGTCCCTAAGCACCTTCATATAGCAACCCTTAGCACAAGTAGTTCCCATTGTCACTCAAGAAGGACAATTTCCTACCAACCTGACCTAATTTTTGCATGTGTAAAATTGGTTGGTCTGATGTCTATAGGTGGTAGTTTGGCTTAAAAGAGTTCTTGTGGTTGTCCTTAATTACAAAACTTGTGGTTTAGAGGTGGGTCAGCCCTATAACTCAATGGTTAGGACCTTGTCCACTACCTAATCCAATGTTTCCTTGGATAAAATCAAGTGGTCAACACATTAAGGGCAAGGTTCTACACGAAAAGGGTCTTGCATCTATCTTTTGTTGAAAATCCTTTAATTTAAAGCCAAGTTGGCACCATAACTCAATAAGTTATGGCCTTGTTTACTACTTGACTCGATAGGTTTGGAATGAAATTCAAGCTCCCAAAGGGTGCAAGATGATAAATTTGCATCATTTAGGCCTTCAATGGTGACTACCCCATGTGGCTCATTTGGCGTGCACCAATTACTCACAATGGCAATTGGAGGAAGCCATGGTAGCTCTCCTATGAGTTGTTACTTGTTTGTGACATTGTTATAGCTTATTACTACCTTGCTCATGTTTTGGTTTAATACCTAAAAATGTCACCACTAATTGGAAATGGAAATAATGGGACTTAGGTGGCACTAGAATCATGGGCTAGCATGAATTTTTTGAACTAGTAGAGCATATCTTCTTAGGTAGCACAAATTTGCTAGACTTTGGAATACCATTATTAAGAAAAAGAACTCTTACAACAAGAGCAACTTAGAATGTTAGAAATTTAGGTGAAGTTTCCCTTTTCTTTCAAACCCTTCCTAGAATACAAATATGGTTGCAATTCGCTACCAAAACTACAACTATAAAAGCTAAGCTACTTTAAGGACTATAACTTTAGGTACTACTAAACTACATTGCATGTCTATGGCATTTGACCAACACAAATAAGCTAACATTTTGCAAGTTAAAGATGGATCTTTACCTTGCCCTTCTCCCTTCTTTGTCAATCTCTTGGACTTAAATCCGTTTTGTTTTTTCCCTGTCATAAAATTCCCTTTTTGCCTTTCATAAGCTATGTGTCTAAGTATCTTAGGGTCCTAACATTGGCCAACCATTAAGAAACTTTAGGTGATGATTTGCCATTCGCACAAGTTGGATATCCAATAAAGCCTCCACCACAACAAACAGAGAGTGGTTTTGACCCATGGCACCCTTGAATGATTTGTAGGGAGTTAACTAGTGGGTTCAAGTTAGTTAATGATTATGATGAAACACCAACCAATGAAGAGGAAATGTGACCCTTACAAAAGGCTTCAAAGCCACACTAGTGGCCTTAATAGTGTGAGTGTGTGGAGTCATGGTATTGTTGAGTTTGCTATTAGTGGTTTTATGCCACTTGATGGTAAGGGTGGGTTAAGCAACCTTACAAAAAAGGTCGGCAGGTTGTGCTAACGACTTAGGCAGTGTTGGCAAGTTGATCAAAATTTGGTCGAAAGAGGGGTGGCATCAATACAAATGAAGTATATCTTGAATTGTACAAAAAATGTTAGTTACAATAAAGAAATAAATAAATAAATAACTACTCTAGACACCCACTGGAACAATGATGTAAAATTATACCTTTTTTAACTATAAGAAATCATATTTTTTATTTTAATAGAAATAATCCAAATAATCTTGTTTTTAAGAATTCAAGGTATGATTGCCTTTCATAACAATATTAAGTATTTTTATTTATTTTTCATTTATTGCACATTGTGAATGAATACTAAAAAGATTGAAAGAGTTTTCAATGACTTTTTGAATTCTCATATGTTAAAGTTGTGAAATACCTTATGAAGATAATATATTAGATATTGCTGAGAACATTTGATCATAGAAACTTTGATTATGTGATTTTGAAAGAAATTGTCAAATGGTAAGTAATTATTAATAAACTATAAAAGGTAATTCAATTGAATGAACCTTTTTTTTATTAACTTTTTGCTATTCTAGACAATGCTTTCATCAACAAATTGAAAAGTTCACTTCATGACTTAAATATTACGTTACACTATAGAATAAGTTAGGGAAAAGGACTTTGATTCAATTTATTTACTAGCCAACCTTATTTCTTTTTTAACTTTTTAAAAGGGTTTTTAAAGCCTAAGTTCTCGGCATGTGTTGATTTAATATGGCTAAATTGTCAGTTTTGTGCTTGAAATTACATAAACTTAATAACTAAGTCTATATGTGATTCATGATACATCTAATTCACTTCGTACTATAGCCATTTATTTCCATGTGGTGATTAGTAATTAGGAGATTCTCCAATGTTAGGAGTACATTAATGGTTAGAATGAATCTAGTACATTTTCAAACTTTAAGAAGAAATGGTTTTTTAAGTATAGAAACGCCAATAATCTTCTATACTTAAAAGGAATTATTTCTTAAAGTGAAAGTGATGATATAAACTCTTACCATCTTTGTAACTTAGTGATGACAATGGTTATTGTTGAAGGCTCAAAATTTAACCTGAACACCAATTTATATTGAGTGAGAAAAATAATTGTGTCATTTAAATTTCACCTTATAGTTGTACCTCTCTAATGTAGGACCGATCCTAAAAAATTTTAACAAGAACTACATGTTGATTTATCCTAAGATGTAGCATTATCTTTCTCCGTGGGAAAGAACATGTTACTTCTAAGTTCACAAAAAAATGCCTAAAAGAACTCTTATAATAGCATATTCTAAAATTTATTATCATGTTTATTGAAGACAACCACCATCATTCCCATTTGCAAGCCTCGGGCCCTCCAAAAAATACATTATGTCCCCATTGAGGATCTTTGCTTACATTATAGATGGCACTGTAACAAGAAGGCTTAGGAATATCCATTTCAATACCATATCTATATGGATCATGAAATGCACCTATCTCATCAGTAAGAACTTTAATCCATCGAAAATATGCAGACTTCCCAACCCCTTCTTTAGGGAAATGGCCACTCCCCATGGAAGGGGCAGGTATTAGTTTACGGCTATAAATCTGTCCTCCCCATGAAACTTGTAGGCCACCCCTATTCAATTGAGGTAAAAGCTCTTGTGGCCAATAACCAATATGTTGATCTCGGACTGAGACCCACCAATCCCCCGTAGCAAGATCCTACCATGCGCATTGCTTTATATGTTTAGATACCATTTGAAATGTAGTTGAAATTTCTTATAATAAACACAACTAGGGGGAAAAAAAGGCAATTCACCCTGAATAAACTAATTCTTAGCTCATACTGATGACCTCCATAAGTAGAAGGACGGAGATTACTACCAAGGGCTATGTTAGGGTTAACTTGTACAAACCCTGGACAAATATGATTGATGCAGCCAAAAAAATCACCATTTGACTATGGGGTTTAAATGGAAGCATCAAAGGAAAACAAGATTGTTAGAAGTTATAACACAAAATAAGTCTTGTGATAAATGGATCAACATGAAAAGTAACCTAAAAGAAGTAAGGAATAGCATGTTAAAAACTTACATCCCATGCAACATATAGTCTGCTATAGTTCAATTTCCGAACCTTCAAAGGTGTAAAAGCAAGGAAAAAGAAAAAGATCAATAAACTGTCTTAATAAGACAAAGATTTGAAAATTAGTAATCTACATGTATTTCCTTCTACTACCTAGGATATGTAAGGCTTGAAAATCAAAAGAATAGGAACCTCTAACACTATCTTAAAGAGCAGTACAATCAATTAAATAATTAGGTAACATAATTATCATGTCTTGACACTACTTTTGGTTGCTACCTCAACATTTGGCAAAAATGTCTTTTCCTTTTATAAGACAACTAAAATAGTCATTTTAAGACTAAACTTGAACTATTGAAATGAAAATAAATAATAGCATTATCTATTTAACTACACTTAGTAAATTGAGGGCTAATTAAAAGTGTACAAAATTTTTTGGACTTTTCTACTTAATAAGAATTGGTTGAAAATAAATAATGGCATTATCTATTCAACTACACTTAGGAATAGAAGGCTAATCAAGTGTATAGAAAAAAATAACTTTTCTACTCAATACAAATTGATTACCATAATTACTTACTTCCCACCCAGCTCTTATTATAGATAGCTGTCGTCTAATTTGTATGCTAGCTCTACTAGATTGCTCAGAATACACCGGAGGTTTCCATATATTTATAGCTGCTTTTGCTCCATAAATTGTGCCATGGAAGACCATTGCTGCAGTCTGACTTTGGAAAAATGATGGATCTTGATAAATCAAAAGCTCAATTTCTTGTTAAAAATCAATGCTCCACCATAAAACAAATATCAAATGTAGAAGATTATTCATGGTCTATTAGTTTCATATGCACAATTTACAAGTGAGAGCAAAGGATGTAGTTTAGTCCTAGAGTTTCTTACATAGACGCCTCGAGGATCAAAGGGTTTCCAAGAATTTTTAGTTAGATAATTCTTTCTTGCATATTTTTCATATTCATCCATTATTAGATCTTCCTTTACAGTCCTTTTGATGGGGATAGATCCAAGAGGGCAAGAAATATCAGCCACATATGCTGGAAACACATTTGTTGTTGAACCTTCATCTTTCATCCCTTTTGGAATGGTTTTTGGTTTCATCTGAAAAGAACTAAACTATATAAGTATGCTAAAATATATTGTTGAATAAACACTACCAAGTTGGCATGGCCTAGTAGGTCTATCATATCCTAAGCATTTGAGAAAGAGAAATGGGAAGAAGGATTGCTCACTTTAATTGTATGATTCTTCAACAAAGGATGATCAAAAGCAAGCTGCTTATAAATGTCAATGCAATCTACAATATCACCATATTGAGTCTGTTCATTGAACAAATGTAGAAAATGAATAGAAAAAACTCATTAACTTTGAATAAGTTACATGTAGGTCTTAATAGATCAACTGGACAAGATGGTAATATCAACAATTGAGAAGTCCAACACTAAAACTTAGTAACAAAATTAAACAATTAATTTGTGCAATTTTGGAGGATAATAAAATAAGATTCACCATAAGGATGATCATACTTTAAAAGTGTTCTTCTTTAACGCCACCATCAATATCCTTGTAACATTACTATTACTTTTATTTTATGAGAAAAATATTAGCAACCATTGCAGGCCCTTATTCCATGGATAATAAAAAATAAAAATCATACAATTCTCACAATTCATCTTTCAAATGTTTGAGATTAAAAGGCAAGAGTTCAAGAATGTATATGTTAATATTAAGCAATATAAAAACCACTTGGATAAATAGATTCTTTTCTCTCTTTTTTACCTGAAAGAGAAAATCATCCTATTGCTTTTTTACTATTGAAGAATACATTATAAGAAAGATTGATGCAAGTAAAAAAAAAATCACTTGTTCAAAGAAACCAAAAGAGAAGTTCCACAAATCAAATAATCATAACCATACCTGGATACTTTTTATTGCAGGTTTATTTATAAGTTGGAGTTGTCTATCTAGCTCTATATCTTCTTCCTTAGATAATGTTCCCCATCCTTGGATTGCATTAGAATCTGAAAGGAAAGCAAACACAATTAATAGTAAAAAATTTGTACTCTTGGAGCATTTAGCAGCCATTTCCCTGAGTTTGGCCTCCATTTTCCCCCAAGAACAATATATAAAGACAAGAAAGCAAGTGCATTAAAACCATGTAAATAACTAAATTGGAAGAAAAACTTTTACTAACCTACGCATTGACAAGATAGAATGAAATAGTCATTAGCTATCTTTAATTACCACTTTATTTTTGAAGTTTAACATTCAAGATAGAGATCATTTGTTACTCATGCAATAAATGCTTTTCTTATATGGAATTGCCAAGATTTTGAATTATAATTTCCTTTAATTAGTAGTAATCTATGTATAAGGAAATATGACTGAAAAATTCAATGTTGATCAGGATCACCTTCAAAATGTTGAATTGTTGAAGATCCTCATTAACTCGAAAAGTAAATTAAGGGTCAACATCATTCTACCTACTCAAGGAAGATATTTTTTACTCAAAAGACATGAAGTAGTTTCCACGACCAACATACAAATGAATACTTTGATAATCAATGTTAATAAAATTTGGGGGACTTAAGGGCTAGAGACAATATTCCTTCTTTTTTTTTCCTTTGTTTTACCATTTCCCCTTTTTATTTGATTTCCGTGATTACTTTTTTCACAACTTGTAAAGCCTTCTCAGGTAGTAGCTTCCAATATAAACACAAAAAATAAATTATCTAAAGAGTTTCCTTTAATTTTTTTTCTTTGCTTTCTCAATAGAATAAGAATTTATTGTGATTGTTATTACAAACAATCAAGTCTATAACAAAATCTACAAAACCAAGTTTAAATAAGTTTTCTTCAATAGCAACAATTTTTATGTTTGCACCATATAGGTAATGGACGTAGCTTGGATTGATTGCCAAATCAAGTTCTAGGAATTATCCCTTAACATTAAATGCAAAGATGCCAATAGAAGCAAAAACAACCAATCATTCAATAGGGACTAGCAAGCATATTTCTGCCAAATTAAAACAAGTTAGCAAGTATATCATCCATAATAAATGTATCCTTTTTTAGTTCTTTTTCCAAACTAAAGGAAATTTACTAGAAACAAGGATGCATATGTAGTATATGGTAATTATATACGCAAAAATTAAAAAAAAAATATTAAGCTTTCAAGGCCTAAATTGTCCAAGGAAAGGCCAATTATAGTAAAGAACTAAAGATAAAAATTGATGTAGACATCCAATGGAAAAGTGATCTTGAAGGAAGAGAATAGGCTAATGCAAGATGCTTTGCTTTAACTTATTTTGCCCATGCCATATAAAAGCAATCCTTCTACTTGTAGCTTTCTAAGAGTATAAGAAATTATGAGAAGGTTTCATGAATTCCAACCCCCATCTTCTATTGCTCAACCATTTTGCATCCTTATCCTTGAATATTCAAGGCATAACAATAAAAGATTCTATATACTAGTGATTATATCTTTATTAAAGATTTACCAAGCAGTAAATCATCAAGCTCAAAGAGCAAAAAACATAGTCACCTCTCTTTTTCATCGTGGAGGACTAATCATGGGACACCATACTCAACATTAAGCTATAGCATCTGGCTTCAAAATTAGTATACTTATTAATGTAGGACTATGCTATCATTTCTACAGAGAATTACCTATTTGCCCTATTATCTTTATATTTCACCCTATGATCCTTAGATAAAATTAAATGGTAGATTAGACATCTATATCACACAAAGATAATTGTTAAAAAGAAGTTATGAATTGAAAGAAAGTTCTTAAATTGAAGTGTGTTATAATGTAGACATAAATCTCACATTGTTAAAGAATGTATTAAAAAATTTACTTTTATGAAAGTGGGCTTTATCAAGTTTGATGGAAACAAATTAATCTCATTCCTAAAGAACTTCAACCTTCTCAACCACTTAAGACTGACAAGTGATTTAGGTATCAAATTGAACATGTTTTGAATTGTTAATATATTCCTTGACATGGTATCAGAGCTCAATATCCCCCTTACCACCCTTATGAGCTCCTATTGATTTAAGTCCATGCATTACCCATATAAAGCAATATTATGATGGTTTAATGATTTAACCATCATGGTGAGGCAATTTGTTAAAACAGAAACAATAAATTACATGTTTCTAAAGAATACATTAAGAATCATGTTTATATGATAATGGGTTTTACCAATTCTTTAAGTTGACTTTTAAATCAGACAATGGAACTTATAACAAAGTATTTAGATTCCAAATTGAAAATACTTCTAGCATATAATAAAACTCTTCTAAAAATCTAACTAGGCCATTCTCCCTCCACTCTAGATGTTTGAGTGGTAATGGCTAAAGAAGGGCCTAATAGGAAAAGCAAACTTAAAGTAACTTTTGAGGCACTTTATAAGGGTGGCATCTTTTACTACTATTCCTCATTATACCTCTACCCCATCCATAGTTTACAAACAAATAACCTTAAATAAGACCTTTTGACTCCAAATTTCCTTAGCTCTAAATCTCTTATAGTAAGCTTTTTCAACTAGAATTTTCTTTTTTCACTCATTTATGTTTTCTTAATAGAACCAATAGTTTTTTTGGTTGTTACAAAGATTTGTTTCTTTTTGCTTTTAGGTTTACATGATGAATGTTACTCTTAGCCTTTCTCCTTTTATCTTTTTTAACAATGTCTTTGATTCATCACCAGAAAATGGTGGCATATATGCCAAAAATGAGGACAAATTGTTGAAAAGAAGTTTTTCTTCCTATTTCTCCTTAGTCGCATTATTGCTTCCCTTTGCATGACCCTAACGTCTCTACCCTACACATTAGACCACTTGTTCGTTCATTTTTTTTTTTGTCCACCCTACATTCCAACCTAACTTGCATATAAAAATCTTTTTCTTTTATTTCCTTTTTTCTTCTCTTTTCTTCCTTCTATTTGCTTTATGCATGCATTTGCCTTTTTTTTCTTTTGATTTTTTTTCCCTCATTTTCAAGTGTAGCTTCATTTCTTTTCTCTTTCTACTATCTTGGGTTTGCTATATGAATAAGAAAATTTTGAATAAATATATGAAAACCCAATTATCATTTTACAAACACTGCATTATATATTGCCTAAAATGTCAAAACAAATTTATAAAAATAAAGTTATTAAAACCCTTTAACTTAACATTTTATTAGTTCTCAAAGAAAACTAATAATAACATATGACATTCAAGATGAAACCACCTCCATAACTTCATAATTCAAAGAAAAACATAACTTTTATCAAAACACTGCAATTGGTTCATAAGGTAAGATAAACCATTAATTATGTTAACCATATAGGTGTGTATGTGTGTGTGTGTGTGTGTGTATACATTCTCTCAAAAACTCTTACCAAATCTCATAGGTTTGCTTTTTATTGCTCTCTCCATTAATGTAATCTAATCATTTAACAAAGAATCAATAAGACTTTTATTGGCTTGTAATGTAAGCCTGGGCTGATGGTAAGATAAAAATCATTTAGACTCAAATCACCCATGAACACATTGCTCTCTAGAATTTAATTAAAGCACTTATCATTTTCTACTTTTTTACTTCTTACAAATAATCTCTCTACCACCACTTTTCCCCATTCTCTTCTACTAAAAAATGTTTAATTTCACTTGGATCTTTACATTAGCAAAAGCCATAATCATGCTAACAACAATAAAGCAAAAGCAAAAACATTAAAAGTGCAACCACCACTGATAACTCTATTTTTATAGAGTTATTTTACCTATTTTTAGGCAATAAATAATGCAATGCTTATAAGAAAATATTTGAATTCCTTTTTATTTACTTAAATTTTCCTTGTTTTTTGTAAAATAAGAAGGCATGGAGAAAAAGAAATAGCATGGAGAACCTGATGCTTATTATGTGGCAAAATATGGTCAAAATATCAAGATCAATAAAATCAAGATGAGCTTGGGCTTGGGCTTTGGATGATTGTTATTAGATTTTTCATTATTGTTAAGTTTTCTAAATTATTAGAAAACCTAATCATGTTAAGAGTTCAAAATTTAATTAATATAGGAGTTCAAAACCTAATTATTTTCGGGTCTCCCAAACCTACTTCTACTAAAAGAGGAGATAGGTCTAAACCTAAATCCTATTTAAAAGAATAAAATAGACAAAAGAAAAGGGAGGAGGAAATTTAGCACAACTCAAGAGAAAAGCTAAAAATTCAAGGTTTTCTTAAAAAGAAGACAAAAAGGGTGACAAACTTCTTGTTCTTTAATTCAAGATATCTTATTTTATTCCTATTATTTTTCCTCCTTAGTATTTTACTATGTTTTAGTTTACTTTTGTTAAAGCTATAATGCAACCTAATTATGATGGTATGAATCTTATGATTATTATGTTTTGCAAGATATTTTGTTTATGTGAAGTTACATGTTACTGTATTTAATGTTTTTAAATGATTAGTTACTACTTAAATGATTTGATTTGCATGTTTGAGATCGATAGGAGATAATGCACAATTTGTTCTTATAATGTGTAACCACAAATTAAATATGGATAGACATATACCATATTGTTTATGTGGCTTTCGATGTAAATTGGGAATGTTCATAAATCCTAATGTATTTGGTTTGTTTCAATTCACATGTAGAAATATAGTGAATTAATAAACTAAATAGGTTCACTATAACTAGACATAGGATAGTGAATAAATTAGGAAATCCACCATCACATAGATATTATCTTTCTTGTAAGCATAAATAATCTATATGAGTACCTAGTAGTTATGGTGAAGTTGGATGCTTTAACATGTTTCATGTACTTAGTTTTATTAAATTTAGTTGGTTAGTTTATTCTCTATTAATTTGGATTGCCAAATAGATTTTAAGAGTTATTCACCATTAGTAATTAGTTAGCTTAGTAATCACCAAGCTCTGTGGAACGATATCTTACTCATCATTATATTACTTGTTTGACATGTTCACTTGCATCTAAAATTCACCGAACAACCACCAATTCGTCTTGCTCGTGGTATTCAATTACTATGCTTAGTGGCCTACTTTAGACATTATAATGGGTTGAATTAAACAAAGAATGATAAAACAATTTCATTTTAAAGCAAATATTTTTTTATTTTTATTTTTTTGGATTTTGCATTTGTACAAACAATGCATTATGCCCTACACAATCATTGTAGTAAATTTCTTCCCATGCTCCATCCTTCCTATTAAATTTTCTTATGCTTAAATAAACTTGTATACTAAAAATCACATGTTCATGGGAATAGGACAATGAGATAATTTAGTCAAGACTAAGACATATATATGTGGCTATTAATAAAAGAACAATTTGGATAAGAATCAAGGCTCAGTGAAGTGATTGGTGATGAGGAAGCAAGGTTTGCTTGAAAGGCTTAATCAATCTAAACATGGCCTCAATCATTTTCTTAGTTAGATGCAGTTTAGGATTCACCTCAAGAGAAAATTAAACAAATTCTAAGATTTAAGTGAGATTTTAGAAAATCACATACTTCACAAGAATGTTCCTAGATACATACAATCTCAAAATACATATATGTATATATATAGACTTTTAGTATTCAATAAGTGGATTAATATAATTAGAATCACACTTAACTTACACATAATTTTAGATTTGAACAAAACCTACATCTCTTTAAGAATCACCAAGAATTCACAATGAGAGATCCAATCATGGGGGGGGGGGGGGGGGGAATTTCCCACACAACATAGAATTTCTAGCACAAAATTACTTCTAAATCCAAACAACATCTCCAACACAATATAATTTCACCTTACACCCCCCAACTTGAATGAAGTAATTTCCTTAATGCAAAAAGAAAAGAAAACAAAGACAAAAAAGGAACAACAAACTCCCACTGTCCATGTGGAGTGTGATGAAAATGTGGTGGCAACAAAATTTCCAATTAAGAGAACAACAAAAATGCTTAGGTTTGCCGCCTAATAATCACTTGCCTTATAATTTTCAATCAAGCTATCTTAGATGTTGTTACTTAAAGGGGATGAAACTCCACCAATTCTCTCAAAGAAGATGTAATTATTGGCAAAGAAGAAATTCCATCTAAATAAGCATGTTTAAAATGAAAAGGTAAGGGCTTCAGTTCAAAAGGTGGAGGTTCTATAGTTAATGGTATAGGATTTGTTTTGTTTTGTCCTAACTCTCCAAATTGTGTTGGCCTATGCCTAGAATATGGTGGATTTGCCTTCATGAAATTCACATGCCTTTGTATCTCCTTATTTTCAGTTTCTTTGTCCTTCAGGTGAACCAAACATGTCTCAAGTGGATCTTTTCCTAAGAAATGTTATTCACTAACTTGTCAATTGTCTCAATTCTAAAACAAAAGTATCATTAAAAGGATATTTCATTGTTGTAAACACATTAAAAGTGATTGAATCATCTTGTAGTCTTAAAATCAACTTCCCTTATCATAGATTAATAAAAGTTTTTCTTATTACTAGAAAGATAAATGGTATCTCAAAATCCTCATCTATGTCAAGAACTATCAAATCTATAAGAAAGATAAACTTATCAACCTTTACCAATATATCTTCCTCAAAACCTCTAGGATATTTGATTGATTGATCAGCCAATTAAAGTGACATTGTGGCTAGTTTTACGTCATCCAATCACAATTTCTATAAAACTAAAAAATGCATTAAATTAGTACTTGATCCTAAATCACACAATGTCTTACCAAAGTAGGAATCTCCAATAGTGTAAGGAGTTGTAAAACTCCCTAGATCTTTTAATATTTGAGGTAGTTTGTTTTGCAAAATGGTTAAGCTTTCTATAGTCAACTTCATAATCTCATACTCTTCCAACTTCCATTTTTTTTTAATATTTCTTTCAAAAATTTTGCATAGCGAGGTTGTACACATCTACAAAAGGAATGTTAATTTGTAATGTTTTTAAATACATCAAGAAATTTAAAAAATTGCTTATCCATTGTGTTGTTAGAGTCTCTAAGGAAATGGAACTAAAGGCACATAGGGCTTAAGGTTGTTTGGAAAAAGTTTCCTCTTGGTGCCTTCTTAGGTTGTGCAATGACTTCATTGTCCTTGTATTTGAAAATCTCCTTCATAGCATCATTCCTCACTTGCTTGTCATTTCTCAAGGTTATTGCCTTTGCATTTTCTATAGGGTTTTTCTCTATGTTACTAGGTTCTTTGCCTAGTACTAACCCGCTTGCATCTTTATATTTCTAATGAAGCTTCCTAATTTTAAAATCTCATTTATGTGCTCTTGAAGAAGCTTTATATGGTGTTGGCTAGTTTGGTGACTATATCCTCCAAATTAGCCTTTATCTCTTCTACTTGCTTAAATGCTAGTTATGGCATCATTGCATTTAGGTTACTCAATGAAAAATTTATATGGTTGTGCCATCCCAAATTGCAAGTGTTGGAATAAGGATTAATTTATGACCTATTCAACTTCCCAACAAATTAGCATTTTTGTTAGAATAAGCAAAAGGATTACCTACTTGACATTTTGTGCTTGCATGTCTTCCATCACAAAGAACGCATGCCTTATTTTGAATTCTCATGACTACAGCACTCAGATTATTTATTTTATTGTTTAGAACTTCAAATTATGCACAAATTGCAGTGAAGGCATCCACTTCGTGCACCCTACTAGCCTTATGTATTGGTAACCTTTTAGTAGGCCACATGTAACTATTAGATGTCATTTCCTCTAAAGGGTTGTATGCCTCTTCTAGTGTTTTTTAATTCAAGGTCTTCCTTGTAGCTACATCCATCATAAAATGGAGATTTGTACTAAAGCCATAATAAAAATTTTGTACTTACATCTATTTAGGTAGTCCATGATGTGTACATTTCCTCTAAAGCTCCTTGAATCTTATCCAAGCTTCATATAATGATTCATTTTCCATTAGCATAAAATTAGAAATATTTTTATATATTTTTAAAGATTTTATAGGAGGAAAGAACTTACCAAAAAAATTTCAAGCCCAAATCAACTTATGTAATGATCGATCTTGCAAGAAGAGAAAATAGTCAACTTTTAGCTTTATCTTTAAGATAAAATGGATATAATTTTAACCTAGCAACATCATTTTTGATTCCATTGTATTTAATCATGTCATAAATTTCAAGAAAGCCATCATTGTGGGCATTTGGATCACTATTTGATAAACTAAATTACACTAAATGTTGGAGCATCTAGATGATTGCTAGCTCGATCTCAAAGTTATTAACTTGAAGTGCAAGTCTTTTGATACTTGTTGTAGCATCCTAAATTTTTGGTGCAACATAATCTTTTAAAAGTCTACATGGATCATCATTTCCCTCATCCATCTAACTTAACTTCTATATTCTCTTGGTCACCTTTGTTGCCTTTTAATTGTACATTTAATTTTTGGATCAAGACCAACAAGTTTTCTTCCTTGGTTACAAGTCATACATGCCTACCAAAACACCCTTGAACAATAGTAACTTAGCAAGAAGTCTTTCTCTCCACAAGAAAAAAAAATTAAAGCTAGATTAAATTTAGAAGTTATTTGCTATTAATATTAATTAGTAGTAAACAACCAATCCCCATTAATGATGCCAACAACTTGTTCATAGAAATTCCTTTTTTTTTTTTTTGATGAATATGTGAGTTTATTCATCGAAGAATAAAAGAATACATAGAGCTTAGGGGCATACCCCAGCATTACAATCATCTAGGAAAATAGAATTTGGAATTCTCCAACTATGACTCAACAAAACATTAGCTTGAGAGAGTTTAATGTTTCTAAATAAGAAGCTCTTCCACGGACTACTCTCCTGATTTTAGCTAACAACATTGGAATATCAATAGACTTATTCTGAAAACGTCTACGATTACGTTCTAACCATATACAATAAAGACAAGCTAAGAAAGAAAGCTTGAGAAGCTTTGCGGCTAAATCCTTTCCCTTAGTTGCTTTAATCATCCATTGCAATTCAGATTCCCAATCAAGATGACCTTACGAATACCTTGTTGAGCTAGAATACTTCTCCAAACCTGGTTAGTCCAAATGCACTGAAAGAACAAGTGTGATCTATTTCATATTAGAGCCACAAAAATCACAATGCAAATCAATTGAGGGAGCCAACGAGAAACCACTGCAGCCGTAGGTAGTTTGTCTCTACATATGAGCCAACCAATGAAGTTATGTTTGCTGATTCCTCCTGACCATATCAAATTATACCATTCAACCTCAGAGCTCACTTGACGTAATTCCTTGTACGTTTCCTTACAGCAATAAGAAGGTTGGATAGAGTAGAGGTTAAAGTTTGTCGTAACTTTAGAAGACCTCTCCAACTCCATGCCATATTTCCTTTGATGTCAAGATCCATAATTGAATTTCCCCTGCATTTAGTACTATGAATCCACTTACTCCATAAGGATGAATTAGGGCAATTTATGAGATTCCAGAGAGATCGCCCAACAAAACTTTATTCCATACTTTAAGGTTTAGTAGTCCAAGACCTCCTTCCTTTTTTGGTGAACAAACAACTTGCCAAGCAACCTTATGATCTTCTGAGTGGCCTGCCCAAGAAAGTGCCTTATCTTCTTCTTCAATCTCATAAATGGTTTGTTTTGGGAGAAGGAACATTTGCATCCAAAAGGTACAGATAGAAGTGAGAAACTGTTTTAGCCAATTGTAGTCTTCCTGCATAGCTTAAGGTATTTCATTCCCCATCCATCAATTCTTGCCATGATTTTCTCTGTCAAAACTTTGCAATCCGTGTAGGTAAGTCTTCTTGTAATAAGAGGAACACCAAGGTATCTAATAGGAGTCTTCCTTCGGAGAAGGGGTATGGTCTAGTATCAAAAGTTTTTCTTGTTCAGTAATCCCTGAAAAAAATATCTGACTTTTGCTAGGATTATACTGCAAACCTGTGAGTGTTGCAAATTCCTCCAAAGCTTCAGTGAGACATAATACTGAATTAACATCCCCATGTGCAAATAAAAAAAATCATCTGCAAAACAAAGGTGAGTGATTCTCTTCCTTACTCTCCAATGATATTTGAAAGTAGAGGTGGAAACTTTCTCAATAATTATCCTATTAAGGATCTCCATGACAAGCACAAACAATAAGGGGATAAAGGATCTCCCTGCCTTAACCATTAGTGCCCTCAAAATAACCTACATGCTCACCATTGAAATTCACAGAGAATCTAGTAGTAGTGATGCATTGGCTAACAATCAAGTAAAGTTTGAGGAGTGTGAATAGCTTGGAGAACCCCCAATATAGCATCCCATTTAACCATGTCATAAGCTTTCATAAGATCAATCTTAATGGCAACACGCTTTCCTTTATCTCCTTTATGGTAATTATGAAGCAATTCTTGACAAAGCATAATATTTTCAGAGATTTGACGACCCCTGATAAAAGCAGTTTGGTTTTGGCTAATCACTTCAGGGAGAATAAGACTTATCTCTCAGCAAGTAGTTTTGAGATCACTTTATATAACACATTGCAGCAGGCAATGGCTAAAGTCCTTCATGCAACTTGGGTTAGGGGTTTTAGGTACTAGGCATAGCAAAGTAGCATTGATAGCTTTCAGTAATTTCTTGGATGAGAAAAAATCTAGCACCGCATCTTCTATGTCATGCCGATAATTGACCAAGCTTTCTTGTAAAATAGACTATTGTATCCATCAGGACCAGGAGCTTTGAAATCATGAAAACCCCAAAGAACTCTCTTCACATCAGCGTTCAAAGCAGGTAAATTCAACATTTCATTCACATTCTCATGGAATAAGGAAGTACCTTCCAGTGAAAAGGTTATTGAATGCGAATTCCAAGTACATTTGAATAAGTAGTGATAGCTATCCCAAGGCATCATCATCATAAATAGTAGATCCATCTTCTAGTACTAGATGAGAGATTCTATTTTGAGCTCTTCTACGCATCAAAGATGAGAAGAACATTCTACTATTATTATCCCCTCTTTCAGCCAAAGATTCCTCGATTTTTGTTTTAAAAGGATTTCTTCATGTTTACTCAGTGCAATCAATTTTCCATTTTCATTCTTTCCTCAATACGCATATCTGTATCAAAGGGGTCAAGTTGTAAATTGAGTTGAGCTTGCTGTAATTGTTCTCTCGCCACCTTTACCTTCTGATGCAAATCACCAAATTGAGCTAAATTTAGCTTCCTAAGGGGTAACTTTAATGCCTTTAATTCTTCACAACTTTGTACATTTTAGTACCACTGATTCTTGCTGCCAAACATGATTAACAGTTTCCATAAAATCTGGACTAGCTGTCCAAAAATTAAAGAATCTGAAAGGAGCTTTTTTCCTTTTATGAGTGGTATCTAACTTAACCAAGGAAGGAGAATGATCCGATAACAAGGGGCAAAAACTCAATCGAAAGTTTATCAAATTTGAGAATCCCTTCTGTGTTTAGTAAAGCTCTATCAATCTTGCTTGCTCTAAGATTCTGGATGAACTTTTGTTCGACCAAGTGAAAGAACCCATAAAAGGTTCCAACAATCCCAATTTCCCAATCATATCATTTAAATCCTCCATGCCCCTAGTCCATTTAACATTTGGCCCAATTCGTTCATCTACATGCCGAATTTCATTAAATCACCCACCAATAACCATGGAATGCTACAATATTTTGAGAAGAGAAATATCAATATTTGCCCATAACTCCCTACGTTCAGATTCCAAGTTGCTTGCATAATAGCAGATAAGAAGAAAGGAGGTAAACCTATCTTATCGATGCGACAATGAATGACTTGAGATGAAGTACCTTGGATTGAAAGTTGTAGTTCGGATGATTTCCATAAAATCCATATTCTTCCCACACTAGAATGCAAATAATTGTGAGAGTAATTCCATTCATCAAACATATTCTTCAGGACAAACTTGCATTTCTTCTTTAACTCTATGCTCTATCAAAATAATAACATGTGGAGCTTGAGATAAACAAAATTAACTACTTCTCTTTGTTTAGGGCTTTTGTTGAGGCCCCTCACATTCCATGATAAGATATTCATTGATCTGGAGGTTTTTCCTTTCTCCCAAGAAGATCTGAAATCTCATTATAAGAGGTCTGATTTTCATTAGCATTAGCAAGCTGAGAAAACCTATTTTCTGAGATAAGTTCACAATTATTATCCTTCTTCTTCCCAGGAGATTTCTTCTTATTGTTACAACTATAAAATCAGAATTGTTTCCTTGAGAGGTAGCAATATTAGGCTTAATAGTCTTGCCTGAGTAATACCATTGTCCTTAAGCACTGTGAATTCTTCTACTGTAGTAACTGGTTCTGAACATCTTCTTTGGTTGACCTGCGGCCTTCACTCTTTTTGGGAATCCATATATTTTTCTTTATAGTGCAATCTTATGACCAAAACAATTACATTTCTTACACTTAGGAGGGATCCAACCATATTCCACAGTAATCTCAAACACTCATTATTACCCATATCAATCAAAATTTTGGGAAACTCACTATCAATATCCATTAGAATACAAACTTTGGCATATGATAGCCGTAACTTTTGTTCAGTAGCTTTATCCATATATAGAGGTTTACCCAGCACGCTACTAACATGGCTCATACCAATCTTATTCCATAAGCATGGGGAACGTTAAACAACTTAACCCAAATAGGAACAGCAGATATTTTGGCCTTCCTAATCTGATACAAGGATGCCATTTTTGAGAAAAAGGTTTACCCGCTATGTCCCAAACTCCAATTTCCATTACTTCTTCTAATTTTGATATTTGAAAACCGAAAGAAAAAGAATCCATCCTCAGTGGCAGTAACATCAAGTAAGTTATCTTACCCCACAATTTTTCAACAATTCCTTTTACTGCATAAAATGAAGTATAGGCATTCAAAAAATAACCACAAGACAATTTGCAAAATGCTTTTACCCTCCTCAATTGCTTCAGGGGGGTTTCACAATGATTCTTTTCCCTTCTCGATAGGGGGAAGGTAATCTAATTTAGCCATCTGATTTGTTGAACCCATGGCAATTTGTTTCCAATTCATGCCAACATTACTAGCCACACTAGGAATCACTTTATCCACATGCTGTATGATTTCTACTTTTTCATTACTAACAATTTGGGAAGCAATTTCATCAAATAAGACCTCAAATGAATTATTTAAATCAGAAGAAGCAACAGAGGTACCTGGTTTTGTGACTTCTAAAATAATCTCTTCATTGCTTGGCTTTGGAATAACTCTTCCAATTTCCACCTTTGAGGATGTACTACGTGTTTTCCCACTTCTAGTACCCACCATTGACGCTAATCCAAGTGAGCTAAGAGCTCGTCTTTGAGGAACGGCAGATTCTGGGCAAAATCGACTGGCAACTTGTACCATAAGCTA